>VYXB01008470.1:100088-167972 GCA_013397135.1 Pachyramphus minor | reverse complement strand
AGAACAACTTGCTCCAGCATAAGTCTCTTTCTCCACAGGCCACAGGCCTCTAGCAGGGCTCTGCTTCATCTCAGACCTCTCACTAGGGTCACAGCCTCTGTAGGCATTCGTCTGTTCCAGGACAAATTTTTCTCATTAACTGCTGGGGTCTCTCTGCACCCCAGTTATCTTCCAAGGGTAGCAGGGGTTTGCAACTTTCAGTCCTTTTTCCCCTGCTACAGGGAGAGAGGGAGGGGAAGAAGAAGTACTCCCCCCTCGTCTCAACTCTTCTCTTGCTAGAACTGACCTTGGAGCTCCATTATTTCAAGTCGTCCTCCCTGCTCTCAGCCGGGCCTGAATCCGTCTCACAGCATGTTTCAGCTGGGCAGTTTCTTTCTGGAGTTTATTTCTCCACTGCTACACATCCCGGCTGGAGAGGCTTCAATGCCATGCCTGCCCCTGGCCCAAGGCCCGGGGAGTGGGGCCTGGCCCCCACTTTGGGGGGCCTGCTGCTACTCTCCTCACATGGTGGCCAAATTTCTTACTGCGACAACACCTTCTTTTCTGTTTTCTTAAATATGTCATTAGCAGAGGAGTTACTGAAACTTTTGATTGGCTTTTTCTCCGGAAATATACCTGTACCTGACCATTTCAGCCCGGGGGGGGGCTGGTAACCCACAACAGACAGGATGTACTGTGCATCTCCTCTTCCTAACCATGCTCTCTAACCAGCACATGGGCAGAGACCCAGCACTCAGGTGCCCCAAAGCTGTGTGGCAGTGAGGGCTCACAGCCCTCAGTTTGTGTACTCTGTTCCTGCAGACACATGAGGATGGCGCCTCTGGGAAATGCTCTTTGTCTCTCACATGCCTCTGGGGGCCGGAACACAGCCAGTGTTTATGTTCCCTGTCTTTCCCTGTAATCCGCCTCAGGCTAGAGCCCCAGCAGGGCCCCTGGGTGTACTGAGCCTGGCTGGACACAGAGGGTTTCCAGCTGGCCTATGCAGGCTGGGGTGGTCTGCCCTCCATGTCCACCAGCAGACCTTCCCCCAGCCCCAGCCAGTCCCCATGAATGAGAGATAGGTGGTGGGAAGCTATGTCACTGCTCTCTTGTGGGCCCTTGCCAAACTGAAGATGGCTGAATACACAAGGGGTGGGGGCTAGCCTTGTGCATGGTGACCGTGTTTTGGCTTTCTTGAGCCAGCTCCCAGTGAGAAGGGATGGGCTGCTTTTTAATGTTTTCTCTTGCTTTTTTGGGCCTCCCGGTAGGGCAGGTAGTCTCTGGAGAGCTGTTAAAAGTGTGGGCTGGCTTTTAGGACTTTCTGCTCACTAGCAGCCTCTCTCTATGAAGACAATTCAATTTGCTTGCACTTCGAAATGAGAAGTTTCTTCGCATGACAGTAATAAAGCATTTTTGCACTTTGTAGCATGTGTCTCCTCTCCGGATCCTAGCCCTTGTGGAAGGGCTTTATTCCCACAGTTTCTCTGCCTTCTCTTCCTCTACTTTCCACACAGCACTTGAGGTGCCCATGTCTGACGCATGTTCTACTTTTTGAGTAAATTGCTAGTTTTTGAAGGGAGAGGCAAAGTTCAAGGACACAAGCCTAGTAGGACTATTGCATAAAGAGTTTATATTGGTTTGTAAGAACATAGCAAGGCAGATGACAAAGAGGTAAGGTAGGAAAGACTGGGTATTTGATGCACTCATGTTCCTCTTGCAATTGTTTGAACAGGGAGTGGTTGTCCCTGGAGGAAACAGGAGCCTTACTGCCTAGAAGTGAAGGAAATTATTCAGTCTCCCACTCCACTATAGATGAAAGCTAAAAAATATATTTAAAATTGTATTTTTTTTAATTCCCAAATTGTGAGTAGAGGTGGGTTTGCTGTGGTAGACAAGGGAAATCTAGCCCAGAGGATACTAGATGTGTCAACAAGAAGTACAGAGTTCATGAAGTGTCTCTAACCACCCCTTTCTTAGGACTGCCTTCTGTGACATTGTTGGGAGCCCTGTACCGGTGGAGGCAGTGTCATTTGCATAGGAGTTTGACTCAGCAGGAGGATGATGATGGTGTGTCCACTGTGGACAAGGCTATCTGAGTGTTCCTCCAAGTTGGCTTTTTGGTCTCTACATTGCAAATATTGCTTCTTCTGATCAGAATATGCCCACTGCAGCCCTGCAGTGCGGGTAGGATAGAAATGTGAGTGTTGGCTACATCCCCAGCAGAGTCAAACACTCTTGATGGACCCAGAGGTGAACAAAGACACTTCCCTTCTTCTCTGAGTTTTCTACAGACTTTAACAGTTATTGCAGACTTCCTTATTTTCCCTTCTTGCCTAAGCCTAGTGGAAGGCAGCTCTGAAATTCCCATGGCTGCCTCAGTCTCTTTACCATTAATTCCACAACTTTGCTGAAGAACTGACTTACTTTTCCTCATCTTTCATGGTCCTGCAGTCTGCCACATATGGAAACAGAGAGTCACAAGGCAAATCTTTATATGTCCTAACTGTATGGGACTGGATAGGAAGGGGGAACAAATTCTTTCCCACTTGCCCAAATAGCTTAAAAGAGGGCAACTGTCCAAAACCAGCCACTGACAAGAATGAGCTTATGAGGATAGAATAAGAATGTAGAATATTGCTTACTGAAATAAATTGTGGTAATTAACAGATGAAAAGTACTTTGAATTTTCAACGAGAGGAAGTTCTCTCCTTGTTGGGTTTCTTCAAGATAGCTCTGCTCACCTTTCAGCATGTCCTGGGGTTAGAGGTTGCAGAAGACTTCTAATTATAAGACTTGAGATATCTCTCAACATCTTTATTATTCCTCATGATCTTCTGGGATCACTCATAATTTTGCCTTCTGAGTGTGTTATTTTCTGTTATTTTTCAAAAAACCTAAGGAAGATAAGCCATCCTCCACTGGAAGCCTGTCTTTTTTCTTTGCTATTTGGACAGAAGCCAGATTGGGTTGCATCAGTAGTCAAAGATCCATTGAGCAATTGACCAAAACATGCTGGGACATCCATGTGTTGCAACCTTCTCTTAGCTACCATTTCGTTTGCTTCAGTAGTGTCTCACACTTCTTGAGGGTGGCAACTACAGCTCGGAAAAGGGCTTGGGAAGGAGTGTAAGGCAATCTGTTCTTGAATTTCTTAGCTTCTCTTCAGCAATGTCCGAAAGTGCATGTTCACCCTGCTTCCTCAGGTTTCTCAAGATTTTTTGAAGTAATGGATACTGTTTCCGAGCCAGAGGTACACCACAGATTCATTTTTTTTTTGTGAAAGAGGACACACAACTCTGTATCTTCTGTTTTGAGGTACAGAAAACAAATGAGTTAAATAAAAACACAAAGAAAGTGTGCATGAAGTGGATCACAATTTTCTCCTAGAACCCCAGTACAGATGTCAGCACAAGGGTAGGTCACAGGAAAAAGATAATTTTGTCAAATACAGAGAGAGGGCCCAGAGTTGCAGATGTTTTTTTTTTTTTTACCTTATGCCACCTAACCAGCACCTAGAGTCTATCCTACTCTTTGGGAACAGTGGCAAAGCTGCAGTGTGGCAGGTAGGAGCTGGTTGTGCTTACCACCTCTGCCTAAATTGAGTGTACTTGAGAGAGATTTGGATGGAAGTAACTAGCAGTTCATTCTTGGTCTTTCTGATTGTTCTCCTGGGAAAACTAGAAGAACATTGTAGACAAAAGGCCTTCATGGCTACACACATCACAGGAAGCAAGAACTGAGTACTAGAGCTTAGTATAAGAGATTACTTGTTGCAGTTGTCCTACACCAGATGATTGAGTCTGTAACTGCTCATGTAAAGAATTTGCAAACATATATGTTCGCCATACCCAAGGTTTGAAAAATCGATAGGCTTGGCAGATATGTGCCCTGTGAATCTTAGCTCAGCTCTCAAGCATGACTGCAATGGTACAATCTGATCTCATTTACACCCTTGCCAATGTAGAGCAACTCCACTGATGCCAAAGTGTGGGCCTAAAAGCTGTCTGGCTGTGGCCTAAGCTGGAGTTTCATTTATGTCCAGCATGAGAAAAAGTTGCATCTAAACTGGGTTTCCTACAGAGGGCTGTGCATAAAGAAACTGAATAATTGCACAATTGTGAACCAAAGCACAAAGGCACAAGTTTAAGCTGCTTTAAGAACAGCAATAGTGTGAATTTGCAATTATTCCTTTACTGGAGGCCATGCAATTTTTTTTTTTTTTAACTCCAAAGTATCCACAGTAAAGTTCTGCTGGTTCTGCTGGTAGGTGGAATACTCTTCTCAAAATTTACTCCTGAGGCTTCTGATTCACAGATGTAGAATGCACAGGAACATCATCATAGGTGATAATCAGATGGTATCCAAGACTCCCTCTTCCAACGTAAGGGAGAGTTTCTGTTGGTGCAGCATGCACAAAGTGCCCAATATCTACATTAGACTGTTGTTTAGGTCCTCAGGGTGTTAACTACTCCAGCTTCGACTAAATGGTACCTTAGCAAAGTGGGTCAAAGACACTTAAGATAATGATATATTCCACAGCTATTGAGAGCTTACAGAAACTTCTAATTTGGACTCTTCAGTGTGGACTGAGATTGAAGATCTGCACAAGAGATGTTTATGTGTAGAGATGGGAGCTGCAGCTTTATAGTAAACTGAAGAAGGGGATGGAGAAGATGAAATAGAGAATGGGAGGAACAGGAGGAATGTGGAAAGGAGTTTGAAAGCAAGATGAAAAGGAAGAGTAAGAAGACTCCACAGGATCAGGCAAAATCTGATAAACTTTGACAAAAGCCTCAACATACTTGGAGGTGTTTTCTAAACCTTCTAACCTTGTAACATTTTCCCATCATAGCCCAGAGGTGAAGTGATTTATGAATATTCATGCTTACATGGTTCTCTGTGATCATCTTGATAAGGTAAATATATCACCCAGCAGGAAGCTACACTACACACTTCTCTCCTTCCTGAGAGAGAAATTCAGTGTTGTGGGCTCCAGCTATCCCTTTCTGACATACACAGGGCATGCAGTTTAATTTTTCATTAAAAAATGTCCCATCGAGATGTTTAAACACAGATCTCCCTGTAAGGGTGAACACATTGAATTGCCCTCCATCCAATTCTTCTCCATTTAATTGGTATAAAGCAGCTTCCCCTTGGCTACTTCCTCCCTTGAAATTACATAAGTAGCCTCACTAGAAAGGCATAGGTAAATATTTTACACTGCACACCGTGGATTAGGAGCATAGCTCCCATTAACTGGAGCTGGAATCACTTGACTGTTTTTCCCCTCACACTGTGTTAGAAACATACCCTACAGGATGGAGAGACTGGGCTCCCAAGTGCCACCTTATGAAGAAGGTGCGGAACACTTTCATTTAATACTGCATGTGTTTCCATTAGCAGAGTCAATTACTCTCTGTCCTCAGTTTTAAGACTCCCTGTTTGTCTCTATTACAGCTCTGTTTCCAAATGCCTGCCAATCCTCCCTACTCCTTCCATCTGAGCCTGCAAAGTTTTGATGATACAACACTACAGCATCTTTGCTTTCATTTGGTTTAAAATTTGTGATTACAATTACAGATGTGCTGTACACTGAGTATTTCTGTGGGCTTACTGCTGCTTAGGAATCTTATGCGCCCAATGTATTGTCAGTTTGGGGTGGCAGCTTAAGGGATGTCAGTAGAACAGAGGCCTGAGTATCCTGAAACGTGCAAAGCACAGGTGACTACAACTTTGATTTGGAGTACCACCGCAACTGTCCACAGTGGCATGGCTCTTATAGGGTGGAAAATTTATGTATCTGTGTAAATACTAAGCAAAAAAGTGGAATACATTCATCATGTATGTAAAAACAGAGCTGTGAGTAATATACTGAACACTGTGGTCTGTTACTAACAGTGTCTCTGCTACCTGCAAGGCTATGACGTATCTCCTTGCCAGATACCGGTTTTCCTCACTTGCAGCTATGTCCCTTGATGCCTCCACACTTTGTCTTTCTGACACTCTTCCTGGCTGGGAAATTTACAAAGAAATGGCCTGTTCCAAGGAGTCTGTGTGGGTGAGATTTTGTCATGTCAACTGGCAACAAACTTGAATTTCCGTTTATGAAAAATCTGAAAGTTTTTAAAAAAATCTAATTGAAAGGTAAAATGTCATTTTTATGTAACATTTTAAAAATAATAAAAAAAGTATAGAAGAATTGTATTCCAAAAATATAAAAATCCATAGTGACTTAAAAGAGCAGAGTTCTTTGCTTTGCATTTTGAGCTCATTTAGAAATTATAGATTAGACTTACTATTTGTATGAATATGTGAATTGAAAAAAAATTATTCAAAGGCAGAAAACATCAGAGAAATATTTTTACTCAAACAGCATGATGTATGCCAACTTTACCAAAAAGCAACAGAGAGTAAAATAGTTCCTTCTACCATTTTTTCCACAAAATTTCACTGAATTAAGCCTGTCCTTCAAAGGTGTTTTGATTTTTTTAAACCTAATTCCTCAACAAAATGTCTGTTAATTATTTTCACCAGCTTGATCCAGATCACAGCTGCTATGAAATTCTATGTATGAACCAGTTTCAACACAAAAATCTTTGCTACCTCCTTCCTGATCCTGTCTTTTGTTTTGAGTTCTTTGCTAATAAGTAATGAAAATGTTACAGCCTTACAGCTTGTTTTGTGGTTGCAATTACGTAATCATTATTAATGAACCAACAATGTCAAAACTGTGTGAAACCAAACTCACATTTAAGTACTTACAATAAACAGATATAAAACAACAGATGTCTCAGTTTTTGTTCTCCAATGATTTCATCCCTTGTTAAAAATAAACGTCTGGTTTAAAAAAGAAAAGGGCTTTTCTCAACTCTGGCAAATTAATTGAATCCAGAGTTTGGTAATACGACTAAAGAGTTCTTTTTTTCTTTTTTTTTTTCCTTTTTTTCCTCCCAAAATTTGTTTGTGGAGATGCTTTTATTCAGTAAGCAATAAATTCACTTCAAAGCAATCCAGAAATGCCAGGAAGGCAATGGTGTAGTGGTCATCTGCCCCGGCTGAGGCGTTGCTCCTGATAGCAATCAGAGATGTAGCAGAAGTGCCAGATTTGCGTTGTGAGTTGAACACCCTGAAAAGATTTTAGGACAGAGGTGGTTTATGTCCATGGTTTTTGTTCAGACAGTTGATACTGGTCAGTCACAAATGTTGGTTCAGATTTAGATCAGAATTTGTTAATAGGTACAGAGAGGTGTCAAGATCTGGGGAACCTCAGGAAACCAGCATTTGGTTTTATGCGAACATCAAAAGTCCAGATGCTTATTTGAACTATCCACATCTGTTGAGTCTGGGCTGGATATTTAGCTGGAATAGGTTTCCCTGCAAGATTTCATAGACTTTATAGCTGAACTTGTGGCCAGAAATACTACAGCTTCTTTGGTATTTCAGCACTTTTTATTCCAGTGCTAACTAGGCATGTGTTACATTTAATGAGAGAGGGTGAGATATGCAAGTATTTTGCATAAAACTTTGCAAAAATCCAGGTCTAGTCAATGGACACTGTGGAAAATAAAATATGTGATAGGAAATGAAATCTGTGGTAATAATTTTTGAAGAAAAAAATTACAATTTGAATAGTTTTTATTTCTCTGAAGAATAAAATTCAATCTACTGTTTACTACTTGAAGATCTTTGGAAATTGTTTTTTTGGGGGAAAAAAAGCATAGGAAAACACCACAAATTTTTAATTTTTATTGAAAGACAGTGTTCAAGTTTAGGATTTGGGGAATACTTTTTTTTTTTTCCCCTCTGGCACTGGAACAAGCGAAAAACAACTGTCTGGGCACTTTATTGCAAATCTTGCACAATTTTAAACACACAAACCAAGGTTCTTGCAAATTGCATTTTGAGAATATAGCACATTTATGCTTACAGCACTATAAACAACGACAAGATGTTTTGAACAATCTGTTTTCTCAAATTAGATTAACATCACAGAGCAGCACAATCTGCTCACTGACACCAAAGGTACAAAAAAAACCCCCAGTGTTTTGTGTCCTCCTTCACAACATTGCTTTGGCAATAGGCATTCACTGTCTGTGTCATCATGAAGGATGTGGTGCACTTTTAGAGCTGCTGTTCTTTAGAAGAGACAACAGGCTCCACACAGCTCTGCTGATAATCAAGTAGTAAAAATACAGGCAGCAGTTGAGGGTCCTTGCCAGCATTGTGCTTTCTGATCATACAACACAATGCATGCAACCCACTTTTAAATGTGATGAGTGAAAAATCTGCCTACTACATTTGTCTGCTCTTAAATACCAGCACATAATGAGCTTTAAGTCACCACTTCAAAGAAAAAACATCACAAAAAGTTCACCAGTACAAAAGATTTGCTAATAGCTAAAGCAACCTTCCCCTTCTGTGCAACTGCTATTACAACTGTATCAAGTTTGTGCACTGTGTAAATACTCTCGTATTCATATTTATACTGTTAATCCCAGGAGCTACCAATTAAACTTTGTTCTAAATTTATTTATTTATTACACACTTTCCTTTACAAAGTACAATTTTTATTATATGAGACAGCAAAACCCAATCCCAGGAAACTGAAACTGAAAGTGACCTATGGTTTTACCCTTCAAACAACATGAACATACATAACTGTTTTGTTTCACTGCGTTTTGCATATTATAATTATATCTGCAAAGAAATTCCTTGAAAGTATGTGTTGTATTGAATGTAGGCAAACAACTTTGGAACTATGCAACTTTGACTTACAGACTACAGGGCAAAGGTTAAAATCATGAGCTTTGTTGTCATGTTGGCAGCAGTTCCTTTGAAGCTTCCTGCTTCCAGTGAAAGTGATATACAGCAGTATACACAAATCTCAGTGTCTTTTATTGTGTTTGTAAAGGAAAAAAAATTAATTTCCCAACTTCTAGTGTTTGATCAACCTTCTATAGATAATGTCAGCAAGAATCTGACTGTTCTTGCATATATATGCACACAGAAATGAAAATTAAGCTATTCTCAAAAGACTTATTTGCATGCATAGGTAATGTGCATACAGAGAAGCTCGCTGGCTATTTGCAGATTTACATAAGGAAATTTGGGTGTTGTGCAGACGACTACTTATTTGTGCAAGATGGAAGCCCTGTATAATAATCCAGGTTAGAAAAACTTGATCTTAGAGAGATTTTGTTAAACACTTTGGCATTGTCGTTGTAGACATTTCATAACAACTCCATTGAAATGAGACAAAAAATAAAAAGGTTCTTGTAACTACAATGGGAATCCATTGCATGAGACTTTCTGCTCCTATAAACAACATATATTTTATTGCCTTTTACACACAAAAAAAATTAAGTATGCTAAAAGAATTTACATAAATCTTGAAATACCAGGAATTTTGAGTACCCTGGCAAAGTGGAAACTTCAGAGCTACTTGGACTGTAATGCTGGGATGTTCACTTACCCCCAAGCAAAGCCATGAATAGCATCTGTTCCTTAAGATGGTGTCTGAGGCAGACCTCGCAGACCAAGACAGAGAGCAATAGTCAGTGGTGTGCGACTCTGTGCTATTAACCAGCAGAATTCTCATTTATATGTAGCTAAAGAATTACAGCTGTTTCATACAATGGGTAATAAGTGAACAGGACAAATGTTATGTTCACAACAGAACAAAACAAATGAGCAGAGTATTCCATTCCTGCTCTACCCCAATCCCTGGTATTAATTATCCAGTCTCTTGCAGCATGTCAGTCCCATTAACTTGAGCTTGGTATTTTTGTGTGCAAGTCTTAGTGACAGTTGCATCCCAGAGCAAACACACTGGTGACATAAGCAGCAGACAAACAAATAACTGGAGTGTTTCAGAAGTTGTAGGTAGTCAAGCTTCTAACATGCTCTAATTTGCTCGATCTCCTCTTTTAATCTGACACCATCTCAGTCACACAGACTGTACCACAGCTTTTTTTTCTTCAACACAGAATGTTAAAAACACTAGATGTCAAAATATGGCATTAAAAGTACTGCTTTACAGCCATTTTCTAGGAAAGCTTGGCCACTATTTTACTGCTGAATTTGACCTAGATGCACTCATGGCATATGTAGCTGTCTCCACTGGTTCTGGCTTTGCTGTGTATTTTCCAATATGTATTTTCTCTTTGTGATGTCTGGATGCCTCTTACAGGAACCCCAGGTAGTAGAAAACCCTTTTTTATACAAAGCTCAAATGGAAAAAATCCAAGTTATCTTCTAAACACTTTAAAATAACACTTTCTAATGCTTGCTACGGGTGATGTTGACGCATTTACAATGTTGATTTAAAGGGTAGAAAAGATGTAGTTCTTCCTGACACCACAAATGTAGTCTCACTGGCCCACCCGGTCACTGGAGCCACACAATGAAATGGCTGCCAGCAGATCTTGAGTGCCAGGTACATAAAAGTTAGCAAATAATAGATGGTGAAGAATATCTTTGAAGGTTCCCTCACCTTCTGCCTCTCTAGAGTGGAATCACAGTCACTATCAAACACTGATGCTGGAGTTTCTGAGATGTATGGTCTAGCAGTTCCTGAACTTTTTGTGAACCATTTTAGCCCAAGTTTGCTGTACCAAAGTGTATGCTAAAGATCTCCTTTGTTTCTTTACCCCATCCTTCATTCACAATTCTTCGCTGGAACTAATCTGACTGTAAAGGTTTGTCAGACTTCAGAAGTTCTAATTTCTCAATCAGCTGGTCTGACATGATTCCAATTTTCTTCAATATTTTGTCTTCTACACCTGGGAAATTTATGTCTGTTACTGGCATTTGTCTCCCGTCTTCCTTTGTGAACACAAAGGGGGCAAATTAATGTAATTTCTTTCTCTCTCTCTCTCTCTCTTGCTCTTTCTCTGTCTCTCTCTCTTTTTATTTTTTTCCCCTTTCCAGAGTGAAGTATTCTTCTGTCAATAAATTACTCCTGCTACATCTGGAAGCCAAATGTCTGTTCTTTCCACCCCTATGTTTCTTATGTTTTGTTGTTCTTGTTTGCTTGTTTGTTGGTTGGTTGATTTTGGTGAGGTTTTGGTTTTTGTTTGTTGTTATTTGTGGCAGGGTAATTTTTTTGGTTGGTTGGTTGGTTGGTTTTTTTTTTTTTTAAGTCTTACTAATGTTTATCTACTTTGTATTCTTCAGGTTTGTTTTCTTATTTTGGTTTATTTCTTTTATTCAGTCTTTTCCATATTCCACTCTGGACTTAATTCTTAAAATCTTTTACATATCCTGTCTTTACCTCTGATTATTTTTTCATTTCCTTGTTCTTTATTAGGTGTTGGCAACTCAATACCGTAAGTGGCATTTTCTTCTTTTCTCTCCCTTCCCTCATTCCTAGGCTGTGCTGAACCACAGCCCAGAATGATGTCAGGAGAGCATTTAGATACCTTCCAAGATTTGATACCGACTGCTGTGCTCATTAAAGGTCTTACGATATATTTTGCAAGAATGGGTGCATTAACCATTGCATTCTGGACCAATTCCAAATGGAATGATTACTTTCTGCCTGCCCAGACTTCCCATGCAGTTTTGATGGGATAGATTAATCTCTACTTGAACAGTAGCATTGCATTACTATCAGTATGTACCACTTTCCACACCAAAGGTGACTGGATGGAGACTATTTTTCTGTTATAACTCTTCTAATCACAGGGCAAATATTTTTGGAAGGAAGTACTGATTTTCATTATTATTCCATGTTTTAATTCCAGTGATACGTAGAGAGAATTCTAGAATAGTCAGTGTTCAAACTCAAGGCAGTTCTTCTTTCCTCCTCTTTCCTCTCCATCTGCAAATGAAATATGTTGCATAACAGTGACATGCACCATCCCTGTTTTCTGCTCTTTACACTCTTATGAGCAGTTCAGATGATGTCCAAGTGATACTGTTTACATCCACCACTGCAAAATCAGGTTCAGATAGCACTTCTTGCTGTGGTCTCCAGTTACATGTCTTTAAAAGGAGCCGCAATCTTCATAGAAGGCTTTCAACTCAAAAGATGCATCTCATGACTTAGTGTAGAGGAAGTGCTTGCAGAGGTGAGGGAAGAGTAGGAGAAGAAAGCACACCGAGGTGTAAAGCTTGTGTGTCAATCCATATAGTATAATTGAAAGCAGCAAGCTGCTTTCTCCAAATAGGTGTTAGAGAAAGGCTGTGTGAGTGACAAGAACAGAGAGAAAACATTTCTAGGAGTGCTGAAAGCATTCCTTAAGGTCAAGAGTGAACTAATAAGGTAGCAGTTTATTTAGGTTCAACTCCCATGACTGGTTTGTGACCTTTCTGCTCTTCTTTATTGTTCTAAAATAAATGGACAAAACTGTTCCTTTCTGAGTTCCTATTGTTACTAAGAGCCACATTCTCTCTATATGGCTTTCACCATGACCTGACTGGAGGGCAACTTGTGACTCACCCCAGATGAAGAAGTTTTCTATTACAAAGTCCTTGACTTCCTTTTCACTTGCTTCCACAGTGTAGCATTTTGACTTTTGAGTTGTTGAAAAAGAACAAACTTCTTGTCATACTATTTCCGCCTTTCCTTTTTTCCTTTTGCTAACCTTGCTGAACTCATGACCTGCTTTACCTGTCTGCCCCAGCATTATCTAAAGCAACAAAGTGATCATGTATGACCTTTGCCTGATCACTGTCCGCAAACTTTCATTTTTCACATGTTTTTCCTCCCATTCCCTACAGTCTTTTATTAGGTATTTCTTTATTTTGCACCTGCTCACCTATCTTGCTACTTTATTCCCTTCTGCTCTTGTGTGCATAACACTACTTTCACAGATATATCTTTGGACTCTTCTCCCTGCTAGCCTGAACTCAGCATTATAGTTTTTTCTGTTCCTCACTGTATGTAGCTTCCAGACAGTCCTTTCAGTTTTTTTCTGTACTGATTTTGTGTTGTTTTCCCATGCCTAAACTGTGGTTGATCCTTTGTGAACAAGTTTTTAAAGATTGCTAAATGCAAAAATAACAAGAGGAAAAAAAACATTTGCATGCTGAACCACAGGGAGTTTCAAACCCCAGAATTTTTCTTCCTAAGAAGGCTCAATTAAAAAAATGTGAATCACAAACAGACCCTCTTATCCTGCAGTTGTCTAGATAGAGTCCGTGTGGCCATTTTTCATGTGGGTATTCTAAGACAGAGATTGTCATACACATTGTACATCAGCAGCTTAGATGAAGGCTTTTTTACATATTCCAGAGTCAGGCAGGCAGGTTGGTGCATTTGTTTCTTTCTCTCTCCCTCTCCCCCTCTCCTTCCTCCCTCCCTCCTTTCATTCCTTCCATCCTTCTTTCCTCCTTTCCCCCTTCCTTCCTTCCTTCCTCCTTTCCATCTAAGCCTTGAAAGCAACAATTAAAAGCAGCATCAAAATAGAATATGAAGTATTTGTATATTTGTACCAGGACTGAAGATCTGTTTTACAGTATTTTAATTTCTGTTTGGAGTAGTTTATATGATGCATGGTGTGATCAGATGTTTCTTTAATGCATTCACAATTGCTTGGCTTATTTTACATAGTGAAGTATTATGCTGTACTAGGTCTCATCACCTTTTTAGTGAACGTAACACAATACTGGAAATTAAACATGAGAGCTAAATGGCAAAAGACAAATACTTGTTTCCAAATCAAGAATAAGCTATCAGCTTAATTAGAATCTCTCAGCACTTTCCAAGTTTTATTTACAAATATGCTGGGCCAAATTCTTTGATCGGTTGTAAAGATGCAACATCTATTGTATATGTCTGAGAGCTAATTTTCTGCTGTGTTAGCACTTCATTTCTGTAGCCAGTGTCAGCTATAGTCCTTTCCAAGGTGCAATGGCAGAAGATGAAATGTGATTAAGATGGGGATTGAGGGAGAAGTATATTGAAGACATAAGTGTAAGGTATGTGACTGGAAGCAATGAAAGAGGAAAATGTGGTTGAAAACACATTTGAGGCTGAAAGACTCAACCCAGTCTCACGAGTTAAGTGATTTATGAATGAAAAAGTGATATGTCTGAAGGGGCTGGTATGAAGAAAGGGACTGCTTCACGACAGTCTTTCTCATGCATCCAGCATTTATACAGTGGCCGTGATTGCTCTGGCTGACCTTGGCTGTGCTCTTATGCTCATTTTAAAGAAGAATGACCTCTAAGTCTATGCCCTCCAGTCTCTGAAGTCCTCTTTTCAAAGAGACCACACTATTACAGGATAAATCCTACTGGAAGGCAATAGGACACGGACTGTGTTGTTGTCAGGTTGTGTTTGAAAAAGTTAACCAGAAAATCTAGCTCATCACCTGGCCATGGTGAGGTTGCATAAGTATGTGATAGTGGGTGTTGCTATTTATCTTCATCTACCAACATCTATGAGTCTTGTTATGTCTTGTAGATTTCTCTTCTGAAACTTCAAACTGCCCTGCCCCTGAACAAACCAAAGCCTGGGAGACAGGCTATTGTTCTTTGTCGAAGATACAATCCTGTGGGAAAAGTATGCAATAAACCCACAGAAAATCTTGAGGATGGAGTATTGGTACATGCTTTTTATGGTGAAATGTATGCATCTATAATAATTTAAAACCGTAGTGAAAGGGTGTAAGAACTCTTTACACCATACTCCATTACGCTAGTTCTTATTTACAGTGCATGAAAAATACAGCCATTCTAGCTTACCTTTCAGAAGGGCTCTGTCAAAACAAGTGACATTTTTAAACATGTACTTTCTATTATATGTAATGTGTTAATAAAGGATTTAGGCTTCAGTGTTTTCCTGGAAAGGGACTACTAAAAAAAACAGAGGGAAGGATTCTGATGAAACACAAAATTCCCTCTACATTTTAAAATCTTCTAAGAAAATGTTAAACTGCAAGGTATGTAAAAATGATTTCAAGAAGGCTTGATCTAAGCCATTATTGTAGTTCATTAAGGAAAATGAAATAATTACTTTTTAAAAACAAACAGGCAAAAGCACAATACCAACTGAAGTACACATAGTATGTGTACTTATAATATTTTTGCAAGAAGGCAGAAAGGATTTAGCTAGCAGCTGTTTTATTTTAAAACACTTCAGATCTGTATTTATGATAGGTTAAAAATTCTCAGTGGCTATCTTGTTGTGTGACAGGAGTTTACAGCATTAGTTTCACCAGACAAGGACTGGTGGAGTAAAATTAGTCATGTATGTAAATTATAATCATGCTGAATAGTTGTATGTGCTCATTTAGGCATTTTAACAGTGTGTGATGTTATCCTCTCTGCAGGACTAATAAGCATTAGCCATAATGAGGTCAGTCAGTCAGTCAGGCATTATCATGGGATTTAATTGGGACACTGGTCTCTGCTGAAGTGAAAATTAATAACTTTTGTCAATGTTCTGGTGAAATGTTCTATCTTATTAAACTATGAGGGTCAATTAGAAAGCATTATGTAATAAAGTCCCCAGCAGCAGAACTCAAATTGAGTTATACCACAGTCATTATTCCAGGACGATTGCATTTGAAAATGGAAAACCAGCATGCCATATGGAGGGCACAGGTTATATTTATAAGCATTGCATGTTAAAGCTTCGGCAAGAAGGAAACAATTAAATGTAATACTGAAATAAATCAAAGCACTGAAAGTGCCATGTTGTGCCAGGTGCTTAATATAGCCGGCATACCCCTAGATGAGACTAGGCAAAATGGCACCCGTTTATAAGCCTTGTTTGGGTTCTGTCAGACAACATCCTCCCTCTGGATTGCTCCTATGATTCAAAGTCTGGGGCACACCTGCAAGGCTCAGCCAGGCATGTTATATAAATAACAGTTTATTGTATGGCTATTAAGACCAGAGATTGCTTTTATTAAAGTGCAGTTATCATGATACAACAAATTAAGGACTTTTAAAGCATGTTTAACGGCCTCTGATATTCCCTGTTTGGTCATGTTTTACAGTACTTTGAATGGGGAGACACAAAACCTCTGTCAGTACTGGTGTCTAAACAGAATGCCAGCAAATATGCAGACAGATCAAGAACAAAGTAACAGTATTTTATAGGGACAGTGACAAGTTCAGATGCCTTTTTTACCTGTCCCTCAGTGGAAGGCATAAGCAGTCACTTTACCGTTTCTAAGAATTTCCCCTTAACAAAAAAGTTAGTAATATATCATGCTAAGCGCCTTTTTCTCCAGAATTTACATCCCAAACACAGTTGGAAATCAGCAGAATCATATAATCACAGAATTGTTAAGGTTGGAAAAGACCTATGAGATCATTGCCTCCAACCCATAACCTAACACTGCCACGTTCACTGCTAAATTATTTCTCCAAGTGCCACATGCCTTTTGAGCACTTGGGGATGATGATTCTACCACTTCCCTGGGCAGCCTGTTCCAATGCCCAGTCACCATACCAGCAAAGAAATTTTCCCTGATATCTAAACTAAACCTTCTTTAACATAAGTTGAAGCCTTGGAGTACTCACATGCCAGAGTACATGTGCCTCACTTGGGGTGGCAATGGGCCTGTGTACCCCAGCTTCCTTCCACAGACTGAGGCTAACAGTGCCCCTGCTGGAGAGCACACTGCCAAGCAGAGGTGTCCCTCAGTGGCCCCCTCCCAAATTTCTGCATGGCAAGGGCTCTTGCATGGTGCAGCCCCAAGGTCCAGCAGAGCTATGCATTGATCCACTCAGCATCAGCTCCAACAACCCAGAGGGCTCTTAGGCTCCTCCTCTCCTGCCAAACCAAAGTGAGCTAGAGTCTCCTAGGATGTGTCTTCCAGGAGTTGATGGACCTCCCACGTGTTCTTGCACTACAGGAAATCGCAAGTCTCCCTGAAGCAAGACACTGTGCTGGAGAGCCATCCCCAATCTGTCTTCGACTTATTATTCACACATGTTAGGATGATTTTCTAAAGTACTTGTTTTTTGGCCTAACACAGCTCCCACAGACAGCAGCAGCAGATCTCGCCCTGGCTTTTACAGAGCAGTGAAAGAATTTTGCAAGGGCTGTGCATTTCTTGGAGACTTAGTGCTGAGGGTGAGCTCTGATCCCAGCTTCTGATGCTTCAATAAGGGTTATATCATCCTCACTGGAAGGATGTTTTTTTTTTTTTTCATCTGTAGCTTTACGGTCCCACAGGGCTTTACTTGATTATTGCCGGCAGTGTGGGCTATGTTAATTTTTACTGTGGGTTTTAAATAAGCTGAACCAAACTTCTGTTTCATTTAAAAGTGCTCAATTAAGGCCAAGTATGTGATTTCCAACTTAGCTGTAAACTGACAAGCAGAATCAGGCAAGATTTTCCCCTCACTCATTCCAGTTTGACAGAAGTGTAGTTTACAATGACTTATTTTGGTGTTGCTTCTGATTTACACTGGTGTGAGAAGGGATTTAGGCTTGTTAGCAACCCATCTCTCATGGAGTAAGAACATTTTGCTACTTAGATCAGAGCAGCTGAGGATGTCAATATATTTTATAAGCATTTATGAATAGAGGTTCAGTGCTAGCCTCAGGAGGTCCTCAGCGGTGGATAAAGGTCATCAGCTAGACAGTTAAGAAGCACCTACTAACTCTGGACACTATTTTTTAATTGCTCAACTTTATATCCTACAGTTTGGAAAGAATCAGGCATCCCTTCACCTCTCCTCCTGATGATGATTGAGAATGCTAAAACCCCCTCTATCGGGGCCCCAGTGTGTTGGTGAATGCCCTTGACAGGCAGGATGTCTTCAGCCAGGGACTTGCTCTGGAAGGACTGGTCCTGGTACTCAGAGCTGGCCATATGAGTTCTGTGCCTGAACCACGAGACTGTGCTTTCTCCCCTTTATGTACTGCAGGATAGCCTGTCAGCTTTTCTCTCTCTCCAGCCCTTTGTAAGTCACCTCATCTCTTATTTTCCTTCCTGGACAGGAATAACATATGTAGAAGGTCTCATGCCTGTTTCTGGCAGGCATGCCTGTGTGCTGTATGTTAGACTCATATCTACACATTTATACATATACATACATATATATACACATGTATACATACATACACACACACACACACACACACACACACACACACACACACATATATCCCTACCCATGCAGATACATATACCCTCATACACTTGTGGATCATCACCCAGATGCAGTGGTTCCAGTTTGCCAATCACTAATTTGAAAGAAATTAATTATTATTATTGTAAGCATTTTAAACATAGGGAATACTTTAAAGACAACAGCCTTGCTAATTAATTTCAAGTGGTGAATGTCAACATTTTCAAAGTGTTGCTGCATAGGCTAGGCTGCATGGATGCAGGTGCCCTCAGCCTCAATCCAGATAAATGCACCTTCATGCATAGACAAACAGACATACATCTGATCTCACTTCTCCACTGATGAACCAACATACATTTCCCAAGGAGGGTCCTTTATGCTTTTCAAGTGCCCAGGACACCAGAACTTTTAGCTTCCCCTTGTGTTTCCCCCCATTTTTTTGTGTGTTTTTCTCATTTCTATGAGACTAATGTCAGGCATTTTTGTTGTTGTTGGAAAGAGTAAGTGGTTGGGAAAGTGCTAATTCTCCATAGTCTTTTACACCTACAGTGTTTAGGAGACCTTAACACAAAACAGTGCCAGGTCTTGGTGCTGGGCTGCCTGGTTCAGTCTTTGACAAAATGATAATAGTTTGGCAGAAGTGACCTATGTTAACAAAGAAAAGTTCAATTAATCACCAAGAGGGAAGACTTGGGAGAAAGGGGAGTGGGAAAGATAGAGAGCAACAGACAGGCATAAGATGAAACCTATTCTAAAAAGTCTAATCAGTTTTAAAACAGCTTTAAAAAGGAATAAAAATTCTTAAATCTCTTTGATGATATTCAAAGAGCCTTATTTAATATATGAGAAGGTACATTCTAAATTCTTAAAAGTGATAGTGTCGCAAGTCCTTTTTTTTCCACTAAACCATTTTAATTCCATAATTTAGAGGGTCTTGAAAAGTAGCAGGATCAAACTGCAGTGTAATTGGATACACTGTGCACTTCCAGGGTGAATTTGGGTCCCTGCTAGGCACAGGAGATTTCTTTCTTTCTTCTAAGATCACATAGAGTGTATTCATTTGAAAGGAGAGATGCAGCAGCAAAGTAAGCTTTTTCAAGGTGGATGAGCAAAGTGTGCCGCAGGAAAACACTGGTCATTTGTTTGGAACTGACGGTTTCTTTGTGATTGGAGGGAACGCTATCGACAGTGAAATCAATGTGGGTTTACTAAAGAACGCTGAGCGAACGGGGGGGCAGAGAAGCAGTCAGACAGGAGTGGCAGTTCACTGCTGTTCCTTCAGAAACAAATGGGTCCAGTTATTTTAGTTCCTTCTTTCAACTTCCTCTTTTCTCCTTCTCACAACCAATATACAGTGTTTTTATGTTCAATTATTAGCGCTGCTGATCTGAGCGCTCCAATAACCGGAACTTTGGATGTGCTCTGTTTCTGAGAAGTTAGGGACAGTTGCAAGCCTGGGTTCCTACAGGGCTTTTAAAAACAGAAAGCAACAAAGAAAGAGAGTGAGAGAAGAGAAACATCTGATCATCTGCTGCAAAATTCTAACTGGCTTGTTCAGCTGAGTACAGCAAGAGCAACAGCAGAGGAGCAGAGGGTTGGCAGGTATCACCACACTGTAGATGGAAATCACTGCAGATGATCTCAAGATATAAACAAGAATGCTCTGGACAGTCCCTATACCTGCTTCCCTCTTCTATAATATTTTTCCTTCCCAGGTGACAGCAACTTCAGTGTAGCTGGGGGAGGTATTAAAATAGCTAGAAGCAGCGCAGTGCATGTAGGCAAATAGTTGTATGTATCAAAGATGCCCTATCATAGTACACTGCTTTCTTTAAAATTACTCTGTGGGTGAAAAGTAACAGAAACTACTAGTCTCTCCTTTAGGAATACAAATATTCACCTATCAAATAGATTTGTTTAGGGTCAGGGGAATGAGAAGAGTTAATTACATTGCATCTTCTTTTCTCCAGGCTTTGTGCAATATGAAAATACTGGCCTTTCTTTCATTTAGTGTTCCTCTCTCTGCTCTCTCTCTCTCTCTCTCTCTCTATATATATATGTATGTATGTGCTCATCTGTGTCTCAGGCACTGAGTATCCCTCCCACTAAAATAGTAGAGGATTTCTTAACTTACTTACTCACTCNNNNCTTAACTTACTTACTCACTCATTGCATTCTCCCTAAACTTACATTATTCCTGGCAGAAACTTTCAAAGATAATCAGTCAGCAACCCCCGTCAGGGCTTTTCACTCTTTGCTCAGCAGTTCACAGTTACGTTGGCTTCACAGACTTTCCCACTGCACCATCTTTGTTCCACAGCCTAGCCGACAGGCTCTGGACAGCAGGACAGCTAGATCCAATAAATCTGAGACCTGTCTAGGTGCTTCATTTATCAAGAGGCCTAATTTACCCAGGCCCTTTAGACTAATTGCAGATTTGTAAAAAATGCTGATAATGTAGAGCAGTGCATTGTGAATGTCCCTTGCCATATTTCTGCTAATGTGTTTCATCTGGAGTACATAAAGAGACGGGGATGCTGATTTTAGACACAGCACTTTGGGGCTAATCCAGTTAAATGATTATCCCTAAAACTCTGCACTGATGTCATTTTCCCTGTAGAACTCTGCCAGTTGCCTTGTTTGCTTTATTGTGAGAAATACATGATCCCAGGCTTTAGAAGTTCACTCTATATTCTTGTTCTAATGTACTGTAACCCTCTCATCCCACTCTCCCAGCTACCCCTTCTACTTGTATACAATAACTGTGTTGACAGAAACCCTGGTTTGGACTGTTGACTTTTGTGTGTACATTGATAAGGAAAAGGTATGCTCCTTTTTTTGAGAGATGAAGATATTTGCAGGTATTGACTATGTTTTGCTCAACACACAATTTCTTCTTTTCATTCCCCTCATTTCTCAGTTTCCTGCAGAGACTACTATTCCACTGTGTTTTGGTCACTTTCACTACTAACACTGCGCTTATATTTGGCTCCCTCTTCTGCAGTTTGCTCCAGAATTCATTGCCACAATTTTTTCTAAGCTTTTTATCTTCTTATCCATTATCTGTAATACCAAAACTTTGCTCCATGCAGTAAACTCAGCTTCTATGTTCTTTCTCATACATCTTATCCCTTTCCTTTTCTCCTACAATTCCTCATGCTTTCCTTTGAGCCTCGGGGAACTGTGTGGGGCACACCTAGAACCTCTCTGCTGTGAGAAGAATCCAAATTTTGTTTCAAAAAATCACTCTGACATGTAACTAATACAGTGTGCTCACTGAGGCAGGTGTCAGCTGACCTGTTACGCAAAACACTAATAAGTAGCACTATAATAATCAATATCATTATTATTATTATTAATAAACATAATTATAAAAAAGCAACCATGAAGTCCTCACTGATACCAGGGGCCAACTGTTAGGCAGTTCCAAGTGTGTTTCACTGCTCCACTGACATGTTAGTGCTGATTTTTGCCATGTAGATTTTGAGGGGAAACCAGGATCTAGAACAGGAAAAACATCAGGAGATCCTTATTTTTCAGTAAGTGGCTGTACAGGTCTGTGATAAGGCAGCCTCAGGAATTTGACACCATAAATATTACAAAGCTTTGAACAAAAGCCTGAAGATTATTTGTTCATCCAGCACCAGTTCCTTCTTAAGCCTTCCATGCAGAGACAGAGGAGAGTAATAGGGATGTCTTCTCAGATGTCCCACCAAAGCTACATGTGACCTATCAGTGTTCATGAAGCAGATGGCAACCTAATCCCACTGCTATGGTATTAACAAGGAGCCTGCTTTAAAGGTTTTTTTCTTGATCTTTTTGATGTTCCTCAAATATAGCCCCAGAGTTCAACAAAATTAGTATATGGTGAGTCAATCCTGACACGTATTACAATTTTGCAGAGTAAAACCCAGAGGGACCTTATAGGCCAAATAATATAAGAGGCTGTTTGCTCTCAGGAGGCAAAGCTCCCTAACATTTGAAGACTGTCAGTTAAGAACCATGAGGGGCTCTCTGCAAAGATCCTGGATAAGTTTTCTTCTTACTGTATCTCATCTAGGGCTTTAAAGTATCCTTAAATATTCTCTGCTATCATGCTGTGGAATGGAATAAACCAGCAGGATTCTTAACTACAAGCAGTGAGAAGCAAAGTTAGAGGCATTATTTACAGTTGTGGTGCTAAAAACCCCAAGGTATTCCTTTTTTTTCTAGCCAAAAGTTCAGCTTTGCCAAGCCCTGAAGTCATTAGGTTAATGCAACAAGGTACATCTTGTGTAGCATGACCCCAAGATGGGTGTCAGAGAATATGCACATGCACATTGTTGGAGCTTCACATTTCTCATTAGTGTTACAGGGATGAAGGGGAATTATCGGTGAAATTTCTTTTGCCCCTGTCCAAAAATTGTCCTTGTAGCTGTATAACCTGGATAATCTCCACTTCTAGACTCCTGCAAACAACTTTTGGACTGTAGAAGAGATTCAAGGGGGAGATGGAAACTAATGAAAGTCTGGCTGACATTTTGATCACGCTCATGCATTTATCAAGATTATCCCAAAGGCATATGTCACAGGGAGAGAGTAGTTTTTCCATATTAAAGATGGCATTAACCTTCTATGCTATCTTACTCCCTTTGCTATTGCCAAACTCTGTAAATATTTCAGATGTCTTCTGCCCCACTCCCCCACCACTCAGCTCTGTTAAAAATGGCAAGATGATGAAAAACTCAAATTTAACCCAGGTCTTTCTTTATCTCTAAGGTAATTAAGTCTCATTCCTTTTTTGTGCCTTAGAGTCAAAGGTAGCAGATTGTTAAAGATCCACTTCAAGTTGCTGTTCTGACTCCAAAAGATGCAGAAGCACTCAAATAACCCTCCTACAAGCCTCCCAGAAGAATCTTGTACCAGTCAGTGTTCGCTCCATATCACTTTTCATGCTGCTGTGTCATTCACAGATATATTGTAGACATAATATTTTGAGGAAAGGTTGGGACTTTAGAGAAAAAACATATTTTTACAAGTCTGGGGTGGTGTCAATCCACACTGGCATTTGAGAAATGTTCTCTACTGTTCACTGTCACCCATTTGCCCATCCTCTAATTATGGGAATGCTGCACTCAATGAAAACAATAATTGTATGGAGAGTGTATCTTTGTACCAAAGTATTTCATCAGGGGATGAAGGAAATCATTGGGCAACTGACTAAGGTTGTAGTAGCTACCATGGAAAGTCAATAGGAATGTCATCATAGCTCTCAACAGCCCCACGTACGTATCCCTAAGTCTGTATCTGGCAAATACTTTTATCTTTAACCTACCGAGAGGAAGAAATTCACCTTGACCAAAGATTTTGACACATTACACTGCCTTATATGAGCTTTCTGAATCAGCAACCCTGTCCTGGACCAGTGTCACACAAGGCCAAGTCAGGCACCTTTAAGACAAGTTTTGACCTAACCCAAGAACTAATTGTCATCACTACATGATGTCTACATTAATTGTCTCACTACATGATGTCTACACTAATTGTCTCACTATGCTCTCCTCAGAACAAAGTCAAGAGACTATTTTGTGTTCATAAAAACATCAGTAAACCAAGCATATTAAAAGCGTGCCTTAGAATGATCCTGCTTAATAGTAAAATGAGTCCATATAGAAACTAGCTTAGTGAAAAGAAAAATTATTATTTAAAGCTTCAGAAGTAGTTTTCCTATGAACCTTTTAGGCTGTATGTAAGTAGAAGAAAATCATAGAAGCAAGAAGCCTTTTTTTGGTGTTTTTGGTTTTTTTTGTTTTTTTTGTTACTTTTCTGGTGACTTACTGAGAAGAGAGCCAGAAGTAATTTATAAGTACAGTAACACCAGCAGATTCCGGAGCTCTGGTAGAGAAGTGTCACAGATTGTACACCATACAAGGATAATCCAGTGCAACTGTTCCACCTTACTTATTCGGGCAAATTCAGTATAGCCCCTTAATTTCAGTGACTTATGATATTTTACACTAATTGAGGATCTGGCCTAAACTACTTTCAGTAGTAAACTTCAATTTATTTTTTTCTAGTACTAAAGTGAAGAAGTTGAATAATAAAATGTATTTTAAAATTTTAAGCCATTTTTATATGGTTATATTTTTTTAAGACTGTAATTTTTCCTTGTACCTATTTCTACTGTCCAGATCCTTTAAATTCCATTATCCTTTAGAAACACTCAGCCTTACACATGTAGGAGTTTTCGGCTTTAGTGGAAGAGAGCCCTGCAAAATCAGTGAATCAAGTTCTGCTCATTCTTGCACTCCATAGGAGTTTTAGGCAATTTCAGAGATAGGATTGATTGAAGTTGTTATAGTGTTGGTGAGAGTTTCATACCTTACAGAGACTTAATGTAAGATTATTGCCTTGCCTGCGGATTGTTGTGGCCAAAAGAAGTAAAATACTTTTACTGAAGTGTTTGCTGATATCATTAATTTACTTTTCATTGGAAGACAGCATGTGAAACTACAGGAAAATATTTGGAAATGTATTTTTCCTTCAGAACTCAAAAAAATGGAATTGGCTTTTAAGACTGGTCATTGCAGTTGACTCCTCTAATTATAAACATAAATAATATATGGGAAGATTGACCTCCAGACAAAAGAGATGGATGGGAAAGCTCCAGAGGTTGAAACTCAGGAGAGCAAGAAATTGTGTCCACACCTCTTTGTGAGTAGCTTACAAAAGCCTCTTCATCTTAGGATGCATTCTACATAGCTTCTGGTTAGTGGAACTGACCAGAGAAGAAAAGGAAATGGCCTTTTGTTTTAGAGGGCTGCAGTGTGTGTGTTTTGGCAACTCTTATTTTCTCTCTTCTTACTGACAAGACACCCTGTCACTCCTCTCCCTGAGTATTGTAATTAATCAGTGTCAACCCAGTGTGGTTATTCCTATGCAGACATTGGTTTAGCCTGAGATCAGGTCAGGTGGGGAAGTCTTGAGAGAGACTTGTGTCACTTCTGAGGGTACGGGGACCAGGTGAGCTGCAAGAGTTGGCCTTCCTGAATCCAGACGGCAAGGGGGAGGGCAACTGCTGGAATGTGAAGATAGGGAGTATAAACCACTGCCAGAAGTTCTATGGAAGAGTTTCCTATCATTCACACCACTATATTGTTGCTGTGTTGAGATTTTGGTACCTTCTAGAAACCTAAAAGTTTATTGGTTCTGTGCACAACTCTGGAATTGAAATGGTCAAATATTGGCTATTAGAATACACAACGTAAGTACTGATTCAAGACATTTCTGGAAAAGTGTTCAAGATACCAGTGTTTGTAGCTGTACAGGAGGTGCAAGACTGTTTAAATAGCTTAGTGACCGTTCACAATATCTGGCTAAAGGGTTATAGCTAAATATGTACAGAGGTGGGGGAAAAATTTTTGTCCTGATTTAATGACTTACTCTGTTTTCATGCTTATTTATAGGAACAAAACAGATATACTGAAACAATCATATTTAATTCCATCCTTACTCTTTCACTTTTCCAACTGGATTTACTATTGATAAGTCTTTTGAGGCTTCAAAAGGGAACAGTGCATTTTGAGCATACATGTCATTTGTATTCAATTAAGGTAGCTGATGGCATTTTAGCTGCTGAGCTAGTAAGTTTCAGGTAGTTAAAGGTCCAACTATCATGTTTTGTCCTCACCAGGACACTACATGGAAAACTCAAAACTTTACTAGGGACAGACACAGACACAGCTTACAGTTCCTGGAAGATTTTCTCTACCGCAACCCTTCTGTTGCAACAGTCCTTCATCCTCAAGGGCACTGGGTCATCTGCCTCAAATGTTCTCAGACATGTAGTGAAGCCTCTTCGGCTTCAGCTGGAGGAGTCTCAAAATCTACCACCAAGAGGACAATAACGCCTTAGGCTTTAGACCCAGCCTCCAAGTCTTTGCTTATGTGTGTCACCCTGATAAAGTTCTATGGGGCAACTCACATAAGTAAGGGTCTAAGCAGCTCACTTTATGTTGCTTTTCAGTGCTTGTGTGCTTTGGTAATCAGTGCGTCTAAGTCACCACAAAGTATTTTGATTTTGATTTTCATAAAATACTTCAATATAATTACACTGATATGAAATATGCCTTTGGTCCCGTACAGCTGTTTCCAAAAAGCCTAATAACAAACAGATCACAGGGCAGAAGACTGCTTATTCTTACGGTCACTTCTAAACCTAACTTCTTTTCAGAGTTCTTATTACAAGAACATCCATGCTGCTGATGTTGCTTTAACTGTGATATTAAAACGAAAAATCACAGTTGCATCCCAGGGGAATTCAGGAACACTGACTTTGTTGCCCATCTGAAAAGGGATAATGTTGTCTCTTTCTATCATGTGGGTATCAGTTCCAACTTGGAAACCAGCCTTCTCTCATAATTCAAGCTGGGGCTATACTGATGCAAACCTTCTCAGATATTATAAGCCAGTATGAGCTCAAAAAAAGAATTCACTGCTCAAGGCCAAATAGCTTCAAAGCTAACAATCCTCCAGAGTCAGTGTGAAAGTGTTGAAACTGTCAATGTCAACTTACACCATGCATAGCGAGTGTAAAACTTCAATAATGACATCATGGAGAAAAGGACAAAGGGCAGGCACTATACAGAAAAGCGCCAGTGCTCTTCAAATCTTTGAAACCTTCAAGGATTTATGTGGACTAACACTTTTACACATAGTCATTGGGGTCTTAGGCTATACTGATTAAGGATTTAGCTTATTCAAAGGCTCTCACTGATAGCAAGGATGACAAGGTTTCAGCAGTTATATTGGATTCCATTAGCTTTCACCTAAAAACCCCATACTCCAAAACCCTCAGAATCCTGGACTTTTTTTTCTGCCTATCATTTTCTTTCTTTGTGTCAGCCTTTATTTTCTTAACGCGCACACCTGCACATGTGCATGCACACACATGCACATTAATATATATTAATACCTGGGTTTGATTCACAAACAGGTTTTACAGCACTTGTGCTCTCAGTTCCCTGAATGCAGATCCCAGAAGAATTGAATCAATTCTTCAGGAATTCCCTGAAGCACCACATAACATGTTCACTCATTTCAGCTGCACTTAAGGCAACAGATACAATTTTAAAAGGGGAAAAACATATCAGAGAAGGAGGGATGGGTGTTCTAGTTTAAAAATAAATAAAAAATCAGCTAATCAAGACAGAAATTAGAACATGAGACTCAGTGCGGTTTTGGTGTCTGGGATACGGACTTATCCCTAATGCTTTGAGTGCAAACTGCAGAAGTAAGTGTAATGGAGGACAGCAATGCTTCGTTTATGTCTTGGTTTCCAGCCTCAGAAGAATAGCAAAGAGACAGAAGAAGTGAAGAAGTAAGTTTCCTTTCTCCTCCCTCTCCGTCTCTTGTTTGTGAGAGCAGTAAAAGAATAATCTATGTTTTGCTGTGCACTATGGAGACATGCAAGAATGGTTTTAAGTCCCACACTAAATATCTTCCTTGAAAAGACAACAGTTACCACCTGTCATTTAACACATCATAGGAACAAGACAAAGAGAGATTATTTAATTATTATTCAATAATTTAATTACCCTGCTATTATTCTAGAACTTGTGACAAAGTACCGGATGAAGGCCATCCAACTCTTATTCCAGCACCTGAAGCCTGATGCTCATTCCTTTTTTTTTTAGTTTTCATTCCTCACTTTTATTTTCCCCTGACTGCTATAGATATCACCAGTTTCTTGTCAGTCACCTCAGCTGCTCCAGCACCCCTGCCACACATTAATACAGGTTTTTCTGTAGTGCCATTGTAATCCATGCTGGTATACCCATGACATCCATAAGGAGCTGGCAGATCTGACACAGGGCCTGTGGGAGACCTGTGACCACCCAAACGTGCAGGTGCAAATCAGACAGTGATGCTTATTGCCTGAAATGGCAATAGAAGTGTACAACATGTACTTCAATGTTGCTTTCCTGAGTAGTTGTAGGAACTGTTGCACAATATTTCTTAGTGCATCAAAGGTCCTGATGCCACTTCAAAGGAGTGAGGGATGGATGACTGCTTCTGAAATATTGTAGCTCAGGGACCCCAGTGCACGCTCTTACACGATTACCTAGGATATTTTCTAGGATTATATGCATTGTCATGGCAAGAGAATGTGCTTATTCTAATGTCTGAGCCACTGTAATTATATAGTCAGATACAGCACAGAGAATTTTTAGAATCGATCAAAGGCAGCTATGTTTACCCCATTATTACAGCCCAACTATCTTTCCATGTATGAATACCACTCATGGGAGTCAAAGAAGGCCTTCCAGAAAAACAAACTAGCTGGTTTGAGAGTTGTCTCTTACTCACACTGAGAAATAGGAAGTCTAATGACACAGTGGTACACAGTGGAAGGAGCTGCAAATTACTGCAGTCTTCCCCAGCTCTGGGATGGAAAATAGTAAAGCTACATCTGTGGGTTACTCAGCTCAAGCTAATAAGTTATAGTTAGAGGCAGGATTTGTTCTTTTAATATAGTTATCCTACTTTGGACTTCAGGCAATAACACTCTGTGGAATAGAGCTGCAGATCCACAGTAGTACAGCGAGACTCTATATGATACCTTGGGCAACAGCAGCCTGGAGGTGCTCTGTGTGGTTTGCAGGCTCACCTGGGAATGGAACCAGTTCAGAGGCCCATCCTTTCTAGAGATTCAGATTATGGGATGAATTCTGCAGTTTTTGGTATGAAGATCCCTGATTCCTATAACCACCAAGCAACCCCATTTTGCCTCCTTGCAGAACTCAAAAATTTGCCACTGAGATGTGCAGTCTCCTACTCCAGGTGCACCAGAAGGCCATTGTCTTGAAGATCATGACTGCTAGGCTTTAAACAATATTCTGAGGGTTTACTTTTCCACTTTCTTATTGTTAAGTTAAACCAACTGTTTATTTTTCTTGCTGCAGTTGGTCTCCTTAAGAAAGAAATAATCACAAAAGGAATGGAAGGGTGAAGGGTTATCACAACTGTGGGAGTGGACAAAAACAAGGGGGAGGTGGGAATACTATACCTCTTTTACAAGCTGCTCACTTCTGTGCTAATGCATTTGTTTTTGCTGAAGGGACTGCACCACAGTGCTGACTATTTAAACTTTTATGAGGAAGGTTTCACATGTATTCTGTGAAGCGATCTCCTCAAACATATTTCCTTTTGGGGTCGCTATAATGATTGTGTACACAGATACCCACAGAGCTGAATTAGCTGCTACTGGACTGTTATTTCACTCACACTGACTTTACATCCACATTAGGTCACTGACTTCCTTCGATCTATTCCTGACTTGTATAGTGAGATCAGAATGCAGCTGTTCTGGAAAAGGCTGCTTTTTTTGTTTTTCGATAAGGCCTGTATAGCATGAGGAACCTACATTAAAATTAGAACACTAGTCTTGCAAGTGAAAACCATAACAATTTAATTTCATTACAGATGAAGAATTTAGATGCTTGGGCTTGTTTTCCTGGGAGAAAATCTTCTTCCATATTCTTGATACAGTTCTTATTGTGTGGTGGTTTTGAGCCTACTTTGGTGGACTGTTCCTTACTAGAAATGTGTGTATGTCACACATACAGGTCTGCTGTCTAACAACTTGCTGAAATCCTCTGCTATAGGTCTACAAAGAGCAAAGTTTTCCTCGGGGTAGAGAGCAAGCACAGTGTGGGACTGCATGTGAATGCCACTGGAGGAATAAATACTTCTTAGTGACTTGCAAATTGGTGCCCACTTTCCCATAAAACATATCAAGCACATTGTTCTCTGCCTAGATAGCATTACCTAATTCCATCCAGCTGGGAGAAAAGGAGACCAGACAGAAAAAGCCAAACTGAGGGCATCTGCTTCACTGATAATACCTGACCATTAATCCACTAAAACAGCTCAGGTACATCAGGATTTTAAGAACCTCCTGCCCCGGCTAATGCTTTGTTCTGATGCAAAGTTTTAAAATTAATGCTACTCAATATTAACCTTCTGCCTGAATGTCTCCAGTTGCCTGCAGTTGTCCTAGTATTTGGTGTATGAGCAACCCAAATTTTGAAGGGGATCTTTCACTAGCGGTGCCATCCCCTCTTCTTACCACAGCACAAGTGTGACTGCAAGAAATACATTTCATATGTGGTGAGCGCAGGGTGGTTTGACATTTAACCTCTGAAGAGTAGCGTGGAAGTCAGAAATCAGCTCAAGGAATTAATTTCTAAAAGGGTAAGGGCAGATAAGATATACTGTCTCCTTGTGGCCTCAGCAAATGAGGCGATCCATGTCACAGTAAGCAGCTGAGAGGGCAGTCACTTCTTTCTTCCAGTCCTACATCCAATGCTTGCTGATTTATTTTTCTATGACTAATTCCCATCACTTCCTCATCCACCTGGCTACATCTCCTGTTTCTTTCTTAGTGGCTATGAGCTGTATCCTCTCTCATACACCTCACAAAGACACACACATCTGGAAGCATTACCCCAGCTAGGGATGTTTGAATGACAAAAGACTTCACCAGGATTTTAGAAGGGGTAGACCACTGGAAGCAGGCAGAGACCAAACAGATCACAGACCAAACACATATGGACTATCATTTAGGTCACTTCCTTGTCAGTGAAATGATGCTGAACAGCACAACCTGAGACCTGTCCCCACTGCCTAATACGCTTCCTCCAAGAAAGGCTTACCAGTCTTCACAACAGCACGGCAATCTGGTGCCCCCATCCAAGAGGCAAAATGAGGTCAACTAGACAGTGTTTATGAAAAACAGACATGGAAGAGACGAAGACATAGTGAATAATGCCAGAGAGGATAACAAAGAGCTGAGAGTAGCTGTACACTATTCCACACGCACTTGAGATTTCAAAACTTTGCGGTAGTTTTGCAAAGCAAAGCACTCTTCCCTCAGAACACAGTAAGACACAGGAGTATATTCACAAGACCAGTCTTATGATTCTAAGTAATCACTGTCTTGCCTGTTGTATAATGTCATCACTGAAAAGGCTGGTTGTACTAATAGGAAGTGATGGCTGATCCCATTTAGAGAAATATTTCTAAGAAGCAACAGGCAGTATAATATCAGGAGGACTTTTAGATTTCCACATTTCTTCTCCTGGGGCATTTATAGATGAAGAAGAAGTAGGCAGGAAAAGTAAATGTTTACTTTTTTTTTTTCTGTGATCACTAAGTATAGTGCTGCAAATGCAACTGCATTTGTCCTACAAATCACATAATCATTCAATAAAAACAAGAAAGATGTGTAGAAACAAGGCAGGATGAAAGAGTGAAACATTCTGTAGGCTGATTATAGGAACACTGTGTTTCCTCTTTAATATGCAGGCATTACATAGCATGTACATGGTCATAGTCATTACTTAGCTCTTTTAGGATAAACTCAGAGCAACTCAGCTAAAGGAATGGTTTCTCCAAATTTGTTCCCTTAGCTGAACTAAGTACACAGTTCTTATGAGTAGAAGATGATTAGCATGCAGATTTTACCACATCATTTACAGATGTTTTGCTGCAGGCCAAATCTTACTTTATTTGCGTAACTGTTTTCACCATTGTTAATTTTGGCTTCTCCATGACATGAATTATGTTAGAATGTCATTGGTCCATAAGCTACCATGAAGGCCCAATAAGATATGTGCTATACCATATATGTTATCTCATAGACAACAAAGAGTAAAACAATGAAAAAATTAACTTGCCCACAGCTACAAGACAAATTATCACCTGTCAAAATCTTCCAGTTCCTAAAGATCATGTTTATACTATTCTTTTCTTGATATCCTATTTCAAAGTCTAGCCCAATTGGTAGAAAAATCCCTTGGCTTCTCCTTTCTTGAACGTCCATCACAACCCCCTGCTTGCTGCTGGGAGAGCTTGTCTCTACAAGCTATACTTAACTATCTTCATGCAAATCAGCAGCAGCATGTGACCCACCCAGAAACAGCTGCAGCATGCATATGATCTCAGAAACAGGAATTATTCCTACTGATCAGCCTTATTCAAGAGTCTATCTTTGCTGAGAGCAGTATCTTTTGTTACAGTTGAGTTCTGTGTGTTTTGAATCAAAAAACCAAACCTACCCTTGCCTGGATGATATGGACTCAGTCCTAAGGTTACAGCTATCATCTTTCTGAAGTTCTCTTTAGTGCAGTGTCTGCATCAAGTGGTATTAGGCCCTGATAAAAGAAACCACAAACCTGGACTAATCCTCCATGGCCTTTCAGTGCTATGCCTACTACTTTGCTTTTCTTAACAAAACTTGTATACAGAACAAATAGTCGAAAAGGCTGCTGTGCCTTTTCAAACTGAATGTGCTGTCATCCCTCACCCCAAACGACATGCACACATATACATCCCAAATGGAAGTAAATGCACTGCACAAGGAATTGCAGTGGTTATATAGTATTTCATACTGAATTGTCAAGATTGCCTTCTAAATCAGATATGTCATCTATTGACTCCAGTGCTCTAAGTCACCCTTTGAAACAGACAGCTTCCCTTGTGAATTAGATGGGGAGATCAACTACTAAATCATTTCCAGATGCATATTGAATCCAATAGAGTACACTGCAAAGCTAACAGCTCTACAAAACAACTAGACATAGAGGAGATACTACTTATGGGTTATTGCTTCAAGGGCTGGGTACAGACAATACTTGGGAAGGTTGGTGGCCTGCTTGTGTAGACAATAAGAAGCTAATCAAAAGCTAAGATAATTGTTCTGACAGATACTATCTCATAAACCTACTTGCAGTAGTTTTAAAGATAATCATCCCCTCCAGCTGCAGGGATGTGTGCCCATACTTCAGGGGTTCCCGTACATATCTGATGTATTAATTTAAATGGCCAAGCCGTGAACAGGATTAGGTGAGGCATCAGTACACACTCTGTTTTGTCCATATTGCTGACTCTGCAACAAGACTAAGCCCAGTGGAGGGATAGCACAGACAACCAGGGCAGTAAGCTGCTAGAACTTGATTTGCTAGGGAATGTCTGTCAGGACCCTACGGGTATAAAGAGCAAAAATTTTTATCCAGAGAAGACATTTACATAACATACATCAAAAGAGGAACACAAAGGTATGCTTTCCCCCCATCCAGTGGAAACGATAGAGGCTCACCTTCTTGTGTGGGCCACCTTCAGAGGCACCTACTGATATAGTCTCATTCTCTTTTCTCTCTGAAAACCTTGTTGCACAAATGAGGTTTTTTTTTGTTCCTCATTCATGCCCTTCATGACAGCAGTAGTCTCTATGTGCCGTAATTGGACTGACTGGCTGACTGATTCCTGTTCTCCCCTTGTGCAGCCCTGGGAACCTGGGAGAAGAAGGTGGAACAACCAGCCACTCAAAAAAACCCCCAGACTATTTCAAAGGTTAAGGAGTAGAACATGCAACTTCTGTCTGTTACAGATGGCCGGGTATTGCAATTGGGATGTCTTGATCCCAATACTTCCTTACTATGATTGTCACAAGGATAAAAAGGGATAGGAAAGACAAGCCATTCTCATTAAGAACTTCTAAGGAGGATTTTTGTGAGGAGAATATTATTCTTTCCTTTTTTCTAAAGTATGACAATGCTTGAGAAACAAGGTACAGTAAGGTTGGCTTTAAAGATGTAAATGCTGTGCATGTTCAGAAAACACATTGTGCACATGCACGTGCACCTAAGTCAAGTAGTCCTTCTACCACTATCCTGGGTTTTCCTCATAGTGGAAATGGAATGCTCACTGCCTCAGTGTCATTAAGTCTGAATTGATAATGATGATTCTATTGTGTAAAAATGACCACTGCAGACAATATGCAGTTAGTCTTGCAGGTAAATTTCTCTCCAGCTCAGCAGGTTTTTTTTATTTGCTTTTCTTTCACCCTCTCCCAGAGCATGAACAAATGAGCCACTAATTTTGGTCACCAGCACCAAAACGTTTCAGTATTCTTGTAACTCCATATATTTATATCCTTAGTGAGGGGTTCTCTTTTTTCTTCCCTCTCCTTTTTACTAAAGCAGCCTGCACCAGGCCTTTATCTATTCTCCCTCTTGATTCCAGTCTTCTGTACTTCTCCTCCATGGGTTCCTCAGCAAAAGGGAAACATCAAGAAACTCCTCTAAATTCAGAAGAGAACTTAGAACGCACTCAGCTTTCATTCATTTGGAGCAATGCTGCCCCTGAGCATATATGTCATCTGTGTTTTGCTATTTCAGACATAACTACAACTGCATCGTGGTCACAGGGGCTAGCCAGAGTTCCAGCACTCCAGTGCTGAAGCATATAAGTTTGAAGCATATAAGTATCATCTTCTGCCAAAAACCATGCCAGTCAGTCATAATATCAACAACTCCTCCATGTAACTCTGATACATTGTATGACTGGTGCAAGTTAAAGGAGGATGGAAAGGGAAAGTAAGGATTCACTTAGAAGATTCACTTCATTTTGCCAACCTGTAAAATGGAACTGTGGAAGTTTGTATTAGAAGACCAGGAGCCAGGAGGTGTAATATTTTGATTTCTTCCCCCTTCTTAGAATCCCACATAAGTAATAAAAATTACGCAAAACATATGATAATAAGGCCATTTTTTAAAGGTTGCAAACATTTGCAAACATGATAACTCATTAAAGTTTATATCTTTTGTGGTCTGAATTTGACTCAACTTCCATTCCAGTATCAGAGCACAGTTCATATTGTGTTGTCCATTTTTACCTGGTGCTACCCTCAGAATCTCTGCCTACACAAGGGATATATTTTTTGCTAAAGAATAAATAATTAATCCCCTGTATTTAGTGGTCACTGCTTCAACCCCTAAGATGTTGACAAGACTGAGAAACTTACAAGAGATGAAAGGTAGTCCCTGTGTTAAACAAGAGACTCAGACCTCTCCAAGTCATGCGGTACAGCAGCTACAGGTGTTATGGAACAATCATGATACCTTGTGCCTTGATTATGCCAACATCTCACAGTTGCTGTAACCTACGCTGGCAATATCGTTGAACTGCATTTTGTTTTCCCTTGTAGTCCTTCTGGTTTTGCCTACTCATTTATATACTCCTAACATATTAGAAAAAAATGGAAAACTTCTTTACAGTGCTTTTCCTGGCTCTGAAGAGTTGATTTTCCAGGACTAGTAACTGATTTATTGAATTTGGCCCTTATGGTAATTGTTTAAATGTTATAGAAGCTTTAACATGTCATCTGTTAAACTTACTGGTGATGCAGCTGTTCAACTTGCACTGTGGGTAATATTTACATGATTTACTGGGTGACGTACAGTTTTTGATTCAATAGTAATGTATTTGATTCAATAGGTGATGTATCTGATTCAACTGGGAGTCCATCTAATTCAAAGGTGATGCATTTGATTCACTAGCTGATGTACATGATTTAGAAGGTGATGGATCTAGTTCACTGAAAATGATTCCAATTCCCCCATGCAAGGTATTTACTTCAGTGTGTGATGAATGAGCTTTAATAATAATACATGTTTCTCCAATAGCAGATGTATTGGCTTCAATTTATATCCCAAGCTCCTGAATCTAGAGTGGAGTGACACCTTGCAGTCACCATTCAGGTGAGGATCACAAGCAGTGTGAAACATTAGCCACTAAAATAACAGGAGCAAATTATGTGATAAAAGCTTTGCTTCCCAGATGAAATATTTTCACCAGATGTGATATGGGGATACAAATGCCCTGTCACTGCTGTTATTGCTACCACAGTACATGACGAAAATCCCCAAATCCATTTACCTTTAGTGCCATTGCTGGGATTACATACTCAGTACTTATTTCCCCAGAGTTACGTGAGCTCTCAAATAGCGGCACCTGAACTAACAGCTCCACTTACCTGATTTTTGTGTATGCTTCTATTTTGTTAGAGGTCGGCAAATATTTAGCCCTGGTGGAAATGGGGTAAAGGGTGTTGGCATAGAGTACTATCACATATGGGGACTTGAGCCTGCATGATATACCGCAAACCACCATTTCTTCACTGGCATCATACCCTGATGCAAACTTACGGAATTTTAGCTTCACAAGCATCAGTCCATTGTGTTTCAGCCAATTATTGCCTACACTAGAAACCTTTCTGAATAGGACAGTCTCATTGCCCTGTCACCTTCGGGATCCAGCTGCAAAATTAGTGGAAGGATTGTTTCTTTTCTGGATGATGGTTCAGATACTTTGCGTATACGGGTTACATTTTCAGCCACAAATATGATAAGAACCTTTGCTTGTGCTCCTACAAAAAGAGAAGCTCTTGTCAGACTTATCAGAAGGTCTGGGCTTAGTCATGACAGAAGATAACCTATAATCTTGGTTGATGTGCACCCATGCACACCTACATACTTGAAACAGTTTTTCAGTGGGATCTCAGAGCCCCAGAAAGCCACTTCACAGCCCAAAGCAACCCTTTTCCAATTTCCAAACCAACTTTGTGGCTACTTCTTCCTTACAACCTTTCCCTACCCATACCCCCCCAGTGAAGAACTACTCCTCCGGGGTGGCAGAAGCAGAATCTGCAGACTACCCAATATATATGCTTCCATTTTGTTCTCCACTTGGATGGATTCCCAGGGCAAATGCTTCACTCTTTGTGCCCTTGTTACACCTCTTTGAAGCACACTTATTTTCTTGTGTGGATGTAAATTTTCTTATGGTACCCATGGCTGATATGTCTGCCTTTTAAAGTCTACCAGGCAAATAAATGACAGGGGATGGGTGTAATTATGCTATACAAACCAGAGTCCCCAAATGCTAAAAATTGTGTGATAGATACTAAAACAGGACTCCGATCTTAAATTAAATAAATAAATGAAAATTCTTTCACAGCCCCAGGCTGTGTCTAGAGATGCACTGAAGTTGTTGCAGTAGCCTTAACTAGTCAGTTTTTTCCTATACACTGAGTTTTCAGGGTGGAGATTCATACACCTCCATTTGGTATCACATGTCCAGACGGGATACATTAACACAATGGCTTCTGATCTAGGGGATTAGGGTTGCTTTTTCTCCTTTCATTCCTCTCTACATACTTCTTTTCCTTGCTTTCTTCCCTTCTCTCTAGTCATGGCAGTGACTGAAATGCAGATACAAACTGTATGAAGACTAACAAGAGCAGGTGCTGGAATCTGCACCTGGGACGGGACAACCCTGAATGTTCGTAGAGACTGGGGAATGAGATGATGCAAAACAGTGCTGTGGAAAGGGATCTGGGAGCCCTGCTCGACAGCAAGTGGAACGTGGGTCAGCAGTGCCAAGAGGGCAGGCAAGAGGGCCAACCATGTCCTAGGGGACATCAGGCAAAGCATCACCAGCTGGGCAAGGGAAGTGATTGTCTCACACTGCTCTGCACTGGTATAGCCTCATCTTGAATATTGTGTGCAGTTTTGGACACTGTAATATAAGAAGGATATTAAGCTCTTAGAGAGTGTCCAAAGGAGAGCAACGAAGATGGTGAAGTGTCTGAAGGGGAAGCTGTATGAGCAGCGGCTGAGGTCATGTTGTTTGTTCAGCCTGGAGGAGACTGAGGGGAGGTCTCATAGTTTATGGTTTCCTCATGAGGGGAAGTAGAGGGGCAGGCACTGATCTCTTCTCTCTGTGGTGACCAGTGACAGGACCTGAGGGAACAGAATCAAGCCATGTCAAGCGTGATTTAGTTTGGATATTAGGAAAAGCTTCTTCACATAGAGAGTGGAAGAACACTGGAACAGTCTCCCCAGGGAAGTGGTCATGGCACCAAGCCTGACAGAGTTTAAGAAGCATTTGAACAACACTCTCAGGAACATGGTGTGACTTGTGGGGTTGTCCTGTGCAGGACCAGGAGCTGGTCTTGCTGGTCCTTGTGTATCCCGTAAAACTCAGGATATTTTGTGATTTTTATGATGTTATGGAATATCTCTTTTTCATTATAAGACATGTAGTAGCATTCATCTGCTTCTTCTGAATGCCCGATCAGTAAAATATGTATTCTGTGCTCAGAGACTAAGTGTATTAACTGCCCTTTGCTGTTTTAATGAAGAAAATGAAGAGAAATAGTAAGTCTGGAAAATGAATCATAAAATCATAGAATCAGATGGGTTGGAAAGGACCTCTGAGATCATCAAGTCCAACCCTTGACCCAACACCACTCCAGTTACTAGACCATGACACTAAGTGCCACATCCAGTCTCTTCTTTAATACCTCCAGGGATGGAGAATCCACCACCTCCCTGGGCAGCCCATTCTAATGCCTGATTACCCCCTCTGTAAAGGATTCCTTCCTAAGATCTAACCTAAACCTCCCCTGGCAGAGCTTGAAACTGTGCCCTCTTGTCTTACTGTTGGTGCCTGGGAAAAGAGCAACCCCCACCTGGCTACACCCTCCTTTCAGGCAGTTGTAGAGAGTGATGAGGTCTCCCCTGAGCCTCCTTTTCTCCAGCCTAAACAATCCCAGCTCCCTCAGCCTCTCCTCATAGGACTTGTGTTCAAGTCCCTTCACCAGTCTGGTCACTCTTCTCTGGACCTGCTCCAGTACCTCAATGTCCTTCCTGGACTGAGGGCCCCAGAACTGGACACAGTACTCCAGGTGTGGCCTCACCAGTGCTGAGTACAGGGGAAGAATCACTTCCCTGCTCCTGCTGGCCACACTGTTCTTAATCCAGGCCAGGATGCCATTGGCCTTCTTGGCCACCTGGGCACACTGCTGGCTCATGTTCAGCTTCCTGTCAATCCAAACTCCCAGGTGCCTTTCTGCCTGGCTGAAGTGGATCAGAGTCATGGTGTCAGCTCTTACATAGAGTTCAAACTTTGGATACTACTTTGAACAACTATGGATCTGTGATTACAAACATTGCTGTAATACTAGGTAAGAGCATCTCTTAAGTTGTTCCACTTGACACAAAATACACTGCAAGCCCTTGATAAGTTGAGCAGGCTTCACAGAAAGTAAAAAAAATTCAGTCTTGAGTGCCTGGCGTTTTGTAATTACCTGGGTGATCCGGAAAAATTTGGAAGACCAAGAATGCAAATATTGCTTTAGTTAGTATCTGCATCTATGTCTATACAGGCAGAACAAAACCCACCTTTCAATTTTCACACCATCAGGTACCTGATCTCACCTCTGCCCATGTCCTTTCCCTCTTCAAAAGGATAAACATCCCATATTGAAGGTTTGGGTGTTGTGAAAATCTCCATTACAATGAAAGGAAAACCAGCAACAATTCTTGTCTTGAATTTTTCTCCAAGTTGGTTTTTTTTTTGTTTTATTTTGCCTTTTTTTTAGTTTTGGTTTTGTTTAGTTTTTTTCTTTTTTTAGTTTTATTTTATATCAAAGCATTTAGCGAGTAACTCTGAGACCAAAATAGGCTATATCGCAAGGAACATCCTTCCTGTCTGCTTCTTCACAGATTACAAGTGTTCAGGTGGGCTTGAAGGCCCAGAGTTCTGAAGTTAATGCAGTTAATGCCATTTCATTTACAGGTTTCCACACACTCTCTGTGCACCTTTTTTTCTTTCTTTTTTTTTTTTTTTTTTGGTAACAACGGAAAGCTGGGAGGGAAAGGGGAGAAAAAGCACATTTCCTTGGGGCCAGAAGTGACCAGATATACAGCTAATTGTTTTGGCTACTTTTTAAAAACTTCTCCAAGGGGCTGAAAAGCTGATCCCACCAGTGCGCAGATAAGCAAATGAATTTGTTGAAGGCTTGATATGTGCCTCGCAGGGTCTGCATTTTATAGGGCTTGGAAGCTGTGATGCATTCTCTCCTCTTGAAACAGAAGTGCCATAGGCACTGTCATTAGTTGATCGTGGCCATTGTTTACAATTTCGAACCCTGCCATGTTGCACAGAGGAACTGCAGCTGCTGCTTCTTGGGGCATACTGAGTAAAGCACACTTCTGTGATGGCCCCCAGAGACCCATGCACAGCACAGTTTATTGAAACATATGGGGTGAGGGAGGTATGCTTCATTGACAAAGCACATTTGCCTAAAATAAGGAAGGATAAAAACACAGTACTTACCATTGGTGCTTAATCTTAAATCCAGTGAAGTTTGGAATGGGGAAGATAAATGTTGTGCTTGCCATGGTGTAATACACAAACACATAAACCCTCCTTCTTCATTCCTCCTTGATTTTTGAGCACTTTTACCACTTAAAAAAAACACAGAAAGCAGCCAAGCTGCTCCTATGAGCAAGTTGAGAGATAAAGCAGAGCACTAAAATAACTGTGAATTAGCTAGAATGAACTAGTTATGTCCTTTGCCACCATGTAGTGGAAGCACAGTGCAGAGTCTTCACGACAACATGCAGACGTTGCCCAGACAGCTTCTTATTTTTGAAACCTGGATCAGACAACTACTTTCTTGGACGTCTTTGAGTCTTTAACTTAAAACTATGAAAATTCTCACAAACATTAGAGGTTAAACTCTGTGAGGTATGGAGATTATTATCATCCCTATATAGGTGTGGAAAGTAAGGACATATTGCTTGGTAGTTATAATAAGAGCTAGAAGCAGAACCTGGGACTAAATTCTGTTCTCCCACCCTTATTTGGGTCTTCAAAATCTATTATTCTGCCATGAAGTGCAAGCAACTGCATGAGGTATTAGTTAAGATCGATGAAGAGCCGCAGGTAATCCTTTCCTCTCTTCTGTGGCACATTTTGATTTGGGCAAAAGGAACATTTTGCCTCCTGGAAACTGTCTCCCTCACATTTTTTCCTCTAAGGCAAGGGAGAATGTTCATCTTGGGAACAAGATGCTCTATGGACAGTGCTGGTCCATAGCTCCTTCTCCTCTGGGTTTGGCTATGGCTCATTACTCTGTTATTGCTAATAGGGCCTGGTTGTGCTAAATGCTGGACTAGAAAAAGTGGGGAGGTGTAGTCTAAATCACCTTGAAACATCATGTTAGAACAGGTTCCTAAATTAAAGAGTAACAAAATTCTTATTTTCCTGGAGTGCCTTTTTACTCAGGTCTCACGCCTAAACCTCCACACCTACTCTGTGATTTATCATTACTGGGGCTTATTGAAAATTCTGTGCTTTCACTATTTGAGTGAGAGAATTAGAATTTCTTGGGACTCAGTCTGATCACAGTAGCAGAACTTTGAGCAGATGTAAGTCAGAGCAGAATGAGACATCTCTGAGGTAAGAGGAGACTAGATGGATTTCTTCATCCACAAGAACTACAGGATTTTGTGGTGGTTGTCTTTCCCTGCAGCTATCCTTACTTTGTTGGGGAGGGGGAGTAAGGATATCAGTGTTTAAAAGGACTTGGTAGCCTTAACACATAGCCCTATCCGGTACAACAACTGCACAACAGACCAAATGTTATTTATCTCTGGCAAGCAACCAGTTACAGAGATTATGGTCATACCTGAACTAAATACATTTTCACTATTTTGACCATAACATTACTGTACAAACTGTAATCTTCTTTAAACTTGCTGAGCAATTTGAATGGCAAAATAGTATATTTTCAAAAGGAAAATTATTAATATTGTTCTGGGTCTCAGGATAGCAAAGGGATCATAAAACCAGCTCAACAAGCCAGCTGAGAATTTCCCTGGAGAATTTTCCCATCTCTTGGCATAGAGGACATCTCAGGGATATGGCCGGGAGGTGGGGAGGAAAGGGGTGTGCACTGTGGCATAATCCTTGGGGCTATTGTTCGTTAAAACTGCCCCAAGGTTGCCCTTAATTGTATTGTGGGCTGAACTGGCTCCTAACCAGCTGCTGGGGTGTGAGAACTACAAATATGGCAGAGGTACCTTTCTTTGCTCCACTTCCTAGCCGCAGAAAGCACAGTTTGGCCTGGGTGCATGAGTGAGCCTTCTCGTTTATTCTTGCAACAGAGCTTCTGTGTGGTGTTCTGTTTTAGCTCATCCCTGTGTGGTGTTCTGTTGTAGCTCATCCCTCCGACAACTACCAACCAAACAGGCCGAAAATCTTTCCATAACTTTCACCTCTTGAAAAGTGAGTACACAACACAAGTACACAAATACACATACTTCACAAAATTCTAATGTTGGTGTCTACATATGCATTTTCCAGAGCAAAATGGAAACAAACAGTAGGATAAATAAGACAGGAAAATATTACATAACTGAGGTACTATTCTAGAGATATGCTAATTAAGGATGGAAAAGAAAAAGTTATTTTACCACACATAAAGAGAGAAATCACACCAGATCCAGTGTTTTCCCAACTCTTTTCCCTGCTAGTGTTTTATGCCACCTTCTCCTACACTTTTTGGAGAGTTATTTTTTATAACAATTTTGAGAAATTACTTTTTTCACAGGCTTTACATTTTTCATGGTTCTGATAAGAGACTAAATTTAGACCAACACTAGTATTTTGTATGTATCGACAAGATATTTTAAAAAACCTTGTCTCCCCAATAGCCAGTCTACTCCTCATCCTTTAACCTTTGAGGGACATGTAATTTAAAAACAATTCCACTTAGCAGAAAGCCTACCAGTGTGTTCTACTGCATAGCCAAATACCTGTCAACCAGAACTTCAGCCATACCTCAGGATGAAATGTCACAACCAGAAAATCCAGTTTCAGCATACACACAACTCATGAGTCAGAAAAGAGTGATTCTCCAATTTTCTAAGGCCCTCTCTATCCTGTAACAATTGTCATCTGGCCATGAAAAATCATTTGTATTTAGCAGTTATGCCTTAGCTTAATTAAGGCATAAAGTGGACCTTGGTGTATGCAAACTTTGGGTACCAGACAGTGTTATAGACAACCAAGCAGACTAGTCTGAAAATGAGAGTGTCATGGGTAACTACAACTAAAAACCATGCCAGAGATCCAAACTTCAAATTATATAACTTAATACATATTAGTGCAGAATGACAATAGAATTGTAGAATTGTTTAGGTTTAAAAGACCTACAAAATAATAGAGTCCAGCCATTAACACGGCACTGCCAAGTCCACCACTAAGCCATAACCCTAAGTTCCACATCTCTGGGTCTTTTAAATACCTCCAAGGATGGTGACTCAACCACTTCACTGTGCAGCCTGTGCCAGTGCTTGGCATCTCTTTTGGTAAAGAAATTTTTCCTAATATCCACTCTAAACCTCTCCTGGAACAACTTGAGGCTTTTTCCTAACCTCCTAATACTTGTCACTTGCAAGAGGGGATCGATCCCCACCTTGCTATGGCCTCCTTTCAGGTAGTTATAGATATAAGGTCTCCTCTTACTTTCTACCCCTAATTTTGTGTTGGTTTTTCTACATTATTTGCTGAAAAAGACTTCCCTGTGAAGAAAATGAGAAAAATGTACAGGGGCTGTTTTGATTTGCAAAATTTTTCTGACCACTTCAGGCAATCCAGCCTAAACAAAACCTGCCTAAGACAAAGCTGCCTGAAAGTTTGTCTACCACCTACCTCCCCTTTCACCCAGCAGAGTCCCTCTTGCTTTTGCTATACTCTAACACAGAGTTGGAGAAAGATTATGAAACAGAGAATCTACCCAGGAACAAACTTGCATATTTTTTGTTTCATTTTCCAGAGGTAAATAAAAAGTCAAGCCCATCTGAGAATGGAAAATGGAATTTAAAGCAAAAATAGAAGATCATAATTTGTCAGATATCCAAGGGTGAGAGGTTATCACAGGAGGTATAACCCCTTTTGGCTGGGGTACATTGCCATTTGATCTAAACCCCCCACAGTAAGACAACATCTGCTACTAAGCTGTGTTGTAAATGTCTTTAATTTTTATATTTCATTTGAAGGGAGTTGTTAAAGTAGGTTTACAGGGTGCTGGCTCTTTGAATAAAAGACATCAGGACTGAAGCAAAGCTCTGCATGACACTTAATTTTCACTCTAATAAGCCCTCCTAAAACATTACAAGATTTTGTTTTTCCCTGAACTTGCTTTCCCTTTCTGCATGATTATTCCTTTTTCTTCTTTTTTTTTTTTTTTAATTTTTTTTATTTTATTTTATTTTTCCCTCCCTCCTCTTTTTAAGGACACATTTGATGAGAATGGTTTTATTTTTTGCCCAGATGACACCACTTCTCTTTTCACCCTAAGCCAGATGTTCTCTCTCTGAGGAGAAGAAATCTCTCTGAAGTCTTTTTTCAAAGCCATTGGTTTTATTTAGGTTTTTGTTTTGGTTTTGTTTGTTTGTTTGTGGTTTTTTGTTTTTGTTGTTGTTGTCACTGTTTTTTGTTTGTGTGTTGTTTTTTTCTTTTAACTGTTCTTCTGGACTCTCTGGGGCCTTAAGTTTGACTTTTGTCTGTGGGAGTGGGAAGGGATCCTCCAGTATATTTGTGCTCGGATTTTAAGGTCCCTTTTGATATGTTCTCCAGTACATGAAAAAGCTCTGTGCTGGCTGAGCATAACTAAGTGTGGGACCCTTCTTGATCACTTGGAGGGGTTATTGTAGAGCAAACATGAAGTATCATCTTTCTCAGTCCCAAGTGTCCCAAGAGTCCCATTGACTCTTTTTGCCCAGACAAGAAAGAAAATGTGGAGGTTTTTGGCATGGCAGCTCAGGCCTGAGAATATTTCCACATAGCCATCAAACCTGGCTGGTTTATTTTTTATTTGAGAGTATTGTTTTATTCTGGAGAATAAACCAAAAGATTACAGATTGTGGACCTAGGTCCTTGAGCAGATAAATGCAAAAAAAAAAGAGAAAAATCTGCCTTATTAAAAAAAAAAGAAAAAGGAGGAATAATATCAATATTTATGATCAAACAGAACACAAAAAAACAAGCAGTCCATCTGCAATGTGATATTCATCTGAAGAATGATATTGTCAAAATGCTAGAAGATTCTGCAGCAGCTACAATGAAGGCAATCTCTTTGGAGAAGTGGTTTTGAAAAGAATTCAAGTATTTAAGAACGGCATGGGTCATGTTCAACAGGCAGGCCTGGACCCAGAATTTGGTGTTGTAATTCATCTGAGGCTCTTCTATTATGGGACACACAGAAACTACCACCTAGATGAGATGAGAAATCATAGAATCATAGAATCAGATGGGTTGGAAAGGACCTCTGAGATCATCAAGTCCAACCCTTGACCCAACACCACTGTGGTTACTACACTATGGCACTAAGTGCCACATCCAGTCTCTTCTTAAATACCTCCAGGGATGGAGAATCCACCACCTCCCTGGGCAACCCATTCCAGTGCCTGATTACCCTCTCTGTAAAGAATTTCTTCCTAAGATCTAACCTAACCCTCCCCTGGCAGAGCTTGAGACCATGCCCTCTTGTCTTACTGACAGTTGCCTGGGAGAAGAGAGCAACCCCCCCCTGGCTACAACCTCCTTTCAGGCAGTTGTAGAGTGAATATTTTGCTTTGTTTTAAACCAAGAACAAGGTTCCTAAAGGAATGTTGTGGTTGTTGTTGTTGTTATTATTATGATTGCAACAGAAAGGTATTGAAATCAAGCACTCAGAAGTCAGTAAATTTCATAAACAGGTTTTTTTCCGCAAGATTAATACAACTGTATTGTGTATTTATTTTTGATTCTCAATTTCATTGTGAAACATATATTTTAATGGATTATATTTGTCATTAGTGCACACCATAAATACAGTGGTAATCATCAGATCCATATCTAGCACTCACGCAGAGCTGGACATAATCAAAATTCTCTACAAAAATACTTGCCTTATGCTCAGAGTTCAAGTGGTAATTCCTGAATAAAGAACCGAGAGATCAGACTTGTGTAACACTCAGAACCATCTGTACTCCTGGGGCTGCAGAGTGCAGACAAATGCCTGACTTGCTGCTCCAAAGTAGTTCTTGTCTGGGCTATTTTCCTATGCTGGTGTATTCAAGATTTCATTAAAATCTGCAAGAATAGTTGAAGCCTAGTGTGTGCATGAGTTCCTAATATTGCAGGGGCTTACTGCCCATTTCTCAGCAAATAGAGTCTGTAGAGATAAAATTTTGTTTCTAGTATAGATATAATCTATTTAGGATTAAGCTATTCTCTTTCATGCTGTCCTGTTAATATGTTTGGATATACACCCTTCCCCTGCTTCAGAAAACTTCTGAAAACCCACCTTTCTGTGAGGCATGCCAGGTGCTGCTCTGTGGGTGTTCTTCCTTAAACTATTTTGTTTGTAATGAGTCATGCCTTCAGGGTCTTATCTTGCATTCCTTGCACACTCAACGTTCACCGAAGTTGATGGAGATACATAAGGCAGGCCTTTAGATTGTGCTGGGATCCACTGAGCTTTCTCCTAATTCTGCCTCCTATGTGGGCTCTGCTGTTCCAAGTGAAGTGCAGCCTCTTTTCCTGAATTCAGAACCTTCTTTCCCCTCCTTTCCCTCCCTTTTTTTTTGGGTTTTTTTTTGGGTGGCATCTGGGTAAGTAAGATGTTGCATGTGCCGCTGTCATGGACATCTCTGCTTCCTGAATACAGTAGGCACTGATGTTTGTTTCACCAACCTGCTGTCCAAGATCCTGAAAAATTTTCATTCCTTCCACTTACTACCCTCTGAAAAAAATCACTGCTTCAATGTTTGTGGTATGTGTAATAGTCTTCGTGATTTTTTCATATCTATCCTGATTAAAAACAAACTTAGCAAAGTTAATTAGGGGTAATTTGCATTCAAGCTATTCATTATTTACTTAGCTTTGAACTGCAAACTGTAGAAATGCCGTTTGTTCATTAAAGTTCCCGATCTTTGCCCACTTTCCCTTTGATAGCATAGTAGTTAAAGAAAGTTGTGCTTAGCTGCTGACTAACTATTCTCTGCACATTGCAGAGATGTCTGGAGGCCATTATTTCTGCATTAGAAACTAGTTAATATTGAATGCCATGAAGTTAAATCTGTGTTCATTTACTTATAATGTTGGAAATCAGAAGTTCATTCTGTGCAAATTTCCCAGCAATACTCTCAGCCAAGCTTTGCAAACTCAGAAAAAAAAAGTGCGCTAAACAATATTGAAGAAGGTGAGGAGGTTTGAAACAGGGTAAAAAAGAGGAATTAAACAGACCTATGAAGAAGAAACCGTTACTACTCCTGCTCTGGATAAGTCGTCTTTAATTATCAGTCACCACCCTTGTTAGTTTCTTTTAATAGCATAAAGAAAAAATATCTGCTTTATTTTTGTAACCAGTAATTTTTGAACAACTACACATCTGTAATTTCTCAGGAGTTCTTACTGTATGTTGCTTAGAGATACCATAAGTTGAAAAAAAAAGATGCAATGACCTTTGTCTTGACAACAGAGTAGAAGGACCTATTTATTAGTTATTCAATGGGGATTGTTTGTCAGGTGTCTCTTTGGTAACTTGGTTATGCCTATCTAAGGTGCAGAAGTGATCCCTCCACAACAAGAACCATATAGACTACAAAAGTAACCTCTGCAGAGGGCTGCAAGGCTAGATACTGCCATGCTATGTGGGCTGGGACAAATCATCTGAAACAAGTGTAAGCACTTAATGCCTACTCAGGGATTGCTATTCGACAATGCCTTTGATTTCCCTCTTCTGAAGCAACCTAAAAATGATGACATCTTCTAACACTCCCTCCCCCTTCCCTCCATCTCTTGAACTAATGAGCAAATAAGGAAAGAAAATTAAAGAATAAAAAATGTAAGCAGTGATAGGGTGAAATCAATAAACTGTGGATTGCTAGCACTGAGTAAGCTTGAGTAATCTTCTGCATATTGCATGTTGAGTTAACTTGCAAGAGAAATATATTCCCTCTTATTGTCCTGTGTCTCATTGTGGGAAAGGAAGCAGGGACTGCAAATTAAAATACCCTTGATTTAGGTTCTGAAGGGAGTGCCCAGGAGTTCTTTCTCTATTGCCACAGGCTAGAAATTGAGCTGTCTTCATCCTTACAATGTAACAAGAATATTTTATTATTGTTTTCAGCCTGTGACTTTTTTTGTGCTATTCCTCCCTGCCCCCAACAAAAAGGCCACTAAAGGTGCTCTTGTGAGTATCATCAGCACAGGACTCTGCTGTTTCAGACTCACTGCTACAGGGCAGAAGGTGAAAGGTGCCTGAATAGTAACCCAGGTAATAGTATACAACATGTGGGTGTAAGAGTGGTTAAGAATTCCTGAGCTGAAATATGCTGCACTGAGGACTATTCACTGGGTACATATGGGGCTAAGAGCAGCTCAGACAAAAGCAGACAACTAATGGCAGAGAACTATGTTTATCAGCAGGTTTGCATTACATGAGTTTTACACAAATAATAAGTCTCTGAGTAACGAATTCAGATAACATACTGCTCCTAAAGACGGTTCCTTTTCTTCCACCATCAAAAATTTTACTTGAGCTAATGCTGGTGAGTGTCAGTTTCCCCTAATCATGGAACAAGGGAGCAAGGGTGGAGGTCTCTTCAGTTCCAGGGGAACCTATCAGAAAAGTTAGAGCAAGAATGAAAAGAAAAATGCTTGACATGTTATTTAGGTGCAGCCAATAAATTTATGTTGTTTATAGAATTACAATGACAATGGAGCGAAGTTTGGGATGTACTAGGCCCACAGCAAACAAGGAAGTTTAAGCAACTGAAGAAAACTCACAGGAACAAAATATTTATTGTATAAATAAAGTTGCAGTTCTCTCTAGCACATACTGAGCTAGAAATGTTGTTCTTTTCTGAAGTACAGGTATGACAGTGCAGAAAGTGAAAAATACCACAGATTTCAGGGAACCCGTGTTTACAAGCTCACTTGCAAGGGGCTCACAAACCAAATTAATCAGTTGTTTTTCCCCATCTACAGCTGATGGAATTGTAGACTGCATAGTGTACATATGGTACTGATATTCAGTTGTGAAATAAGCTGTATAATTTTTTCTGCTTTCTAAAAGGAGAAACTTAAGCTTAAAGAAAGGCAACTCATTCAAACTCACCATTTTCAGCAAATGGTGTGCACTTACACTATATTCTAAGCTCTCTCATGTCAAAAATTACCAGTTTGTCATAAAGGGGAACTGTAAAGGGCAGCTGAAGAAATTAAAGAATCTGTGTGCTGAATTTACTGATGTTTACATAAGAACAGGCTACTTTTTAACCTCTTGAGCTTCCAAAGGAAATACTCTGGAGGGTCAAAAGAGAATAATTTAATTACCTCAGAGATTCACAAGAAATTAGGCTTCAGTGATGCCTAGGATTAGTTAAATTAATAGAGAATATGCTTCAGTCAGATTGTTTGACAGTTATGCAGTGAAATTCTGGTACCAGTGCATTTCCATTGGCTTCAGTATGGTCAGGATTTAGTTCATGTTAGCTGTGAACCCAAGATGATTACTGAATGGGCTGATTCAGGCTAATGTTAGTCTCCTAAGAGAGGACAGTATACTGAGGCCAATTCCATCTGCCAATGTATATGTGGCTACAGCTTCAAAACAGTCAAATGAACACAATATAAAATGCTGAATGTAGTAACACTTGAGTGATGGTTGGAGTTTTTTCTTTGATTTTTTTTTGTGTTTTTTTTTTTTTTTTTTTTTTTTTTTTGGTTTTTTTTTTTAGGTTTTTTTTGGTTTTTTTTTGGGGGGAGGGGTTGTCAGATGCCTAAAACCAATTTTTAATATCTTGGGAAGTGTAATGTTCAAAAGGAAGACTGTGGCAATACATAAAAAGAAAAGGCCGTGTAAAAGCATGAGAGACTAATTCTCATCTCTGAGTACAGAACCAATCCATTGTTGTGATACAAATTTTCTCTGGATTTACACCAACATAATGTGACCCAAAGTGTAACCATTTTTATTATTATAAGGCTAAAACAAGATCACTTCACTTTGATACTTCATTTTAGCTAAGACTGCAAATGCATGTGTCCAGAACACATGCACATACCCACAGACATGCACTCACATTCTCTTCAGTAGCTTTTCAGCCATGCCACAGAGCTGTATGGTCTCTCTTGGATAAGCTGTGTTAAATTAAAATTAAACATCACCAAGCTTTGTGCTCAGCCTCCCCCTGTGAACTGTGCACCTTCTGCTGTGGGTGTGCAGGGGGTTAATATCACAAATGTTCCACAGGAGGTTAGCGGGATTCAGTTTCAGCTAACATTTGTTTTGCCAGCTCCTATTCACTTTCATCTCTGCTTATGAACACTACTATCTTGTTTGTAGTAATATATATAGATCACTGCAGCTGCGCTCTGCAAAATTCATCCATTTTTTGAACTTTGAAAAAAAAAAAAATAAAATTCTGCAAGTGTTTTATCACATTACTGAGCCCTATGAATTCAGCCACTTTCCCAGTCCAGTCTCTCATACAAATTGCAAGCAGGCATGGGTTTTCAAAACTTCCACTGAAAATGGACTATCATGTTTCTGAAGTAATTTACACCCAATGTGTTTTTTTCCCTTTCACTCTAGACTAATTGTGAGCTGTTGTTTATTAAAACAGGACTAAATTACTTCAGTTCCTCTGCTTATTGTCCATTCGTATTGTTAATTTCCTGTTACAGGCATTACCTTTGACACGTGTATGACATTGTGCATCAGGTCAGCATATTGTGCCTGAAATGTTTTGTCACTTGCTTGGTAGATTGCCAGCAATAATATTAATATCTACACTCTTATACACTTTTCCTATCTCGCAGACTCAACCTCTCAGTCCTGAGATCACTGCTGCTAATAACTGATGGACACTGGAAAGGCTATTAGCGTATTTGATACATTCTTTAGCAAACTTACAGGAGCGTGCTAAGCAGCATGTTTTTCCATAGACATGATGTAACCCCAGTAATATTTGTACTTTAAAATCCAGTGAGCCTAAAGAAGGAAAGAGGCCTTTAAAAAAAAAAGGTACAGCATAGATGCCATGAAAAGCAGAAAGAACACTGTAAATATCCAAGACTAGACTCAAATTTACACCAAAATTTCTAGCAGAAAAGCCTCTTGTCATATGTTTTCTGTGTTCTGATCCTATGGCTTTTTCCTAGAAAGGCTCAAAAACCAAACTCTTGGCTGTAAGTTCTTAATGTTTACCTATCTCACTACTACTATAGTACAGCTTACAACAGAATCATTATGCCAAAAATCGAATGATGTGATACAATAATTGACTTCCTTTCCAGTTTCTCAGTCTTCTTCCTCTTCAAAAAGCAGAAGTCATTGAATGACTAGGTCATAACTCTATTCTGCTTTTCTCATTTTGAGACAGAAAAAGACAGACTAACTTTCAAAGCCTCTACCCTGGGCTTTCAAAAAGGCAGAGCATAAAAGGAAGAATAGAAAAGGAAACAAAAAGGAAATGAAATGTAAAATTAAGTAGTTAGGCCTTGTACTCAGCAGTCTTCAAGATCAAACTCACTCTTCTCCACACAGCAGCTGGTATCAATGATCTTGCATCGTTCAAACAAGTTCCAGCATACAGTGAGCTGGGATGCTGCCTTCTACTGCACTTCTGTAGAGGCAGCCTCTCTGGTTGCCACTGAAGTGTGCCTTCCAGAAGCAGCTTTGCATTACTTTAACAAAGCCAGATATCACCTGTCCTTGAGTCTTCAAAATAGATAGTAAAGGGGGAGAGAGTAACCTCTCTCAGGCCTCTTGCTGCTATCACTCTCCTTTTATATTTCATTTAGAGCACAATGTGAGCAAAGAAAGAATGTTAGACATGCACACTGCAATGAAAATCCATGACTTGACCATGCATTCATAATTATTTTATAAATAAATGGCTTTTGGAGAGCCACATCTGTCTCTTCCCACAGAGTGTATGTCTTTCATTAATGTATTACAGGCTGAATGAAGCCAGCCTGAGTGCTTTGCTTGCATCTTCCTCTTCCTCTCAATCATTGTCTATGGATAGGTTTTTGTGGTTCAGAGAGAGCTGCAAGCCCCACACGTCTCTGCAGGACTGATGGCTCGTCAATAACATTAGCCAGCATTATGGGCCGCATTGGTGTAGAACAGAATCAATATGGCCAAGTAAAAAGTCTAATCAGTTGACATGACCATCTTCAGCAGAGCTTACGGTACAAGAAATGAGTTTTTTTAAGGAATCAGCATCAGCAGTGGTTATTCACTCCGCACCAAGAAACGTTGATGAAGATTTACTGCTTCTTGTTTTGTTGGCACTGCAGGTTAAGCTGGTAAGAGTGAAATAATCATTCAGGTTAAAAGAATAATAAAGACCAGACTCTGCAAACAATGCCCACATTTTTCCTAAGAAGCTCTAAAGAGTCGCTATAGGGCACTATTACTGCAATATGGAAATGAAGCTGTCTCATTAGGAAATAAGATTAATATAGTGACCTGGATGCAGGGATTTGTGCCCTTTGTCTGACTTGGTTGCATATGGTTTTCTCACCATCTCTTTGTTTTTTTACTGAAGGAACAGATTCAGCTCTTACTTCTGCTTGTGCAAATTGAAGTCACTTGACTGAAAACAGAATTGTTCCAGGTTTCTATCAGCGTAAGTGAAAGCAGACTTTGGCAGTCATGCCTATGGCAATGTACACATCTTAAAACAAGTTTCTCACTGGTGCATAGCTTTATCTATGTGGCAATTATGGAGCTGTTTGACAATCAACTCCCTTTCTCTTTCTGCTCACCCCTCTGCACGCAGATTCACCCATAACACGAGACCAACAGGGGTGCAGCTATCAGATATTTCACTTTTATGAACTCTGCTGATCATCTGTTCTCATTTGTCCAGTCATCTGAGGGAAACCCTGTTCAGTCATGTGAAGGTAAAGCATTAGTGAAATCATCAGTGCAGCATGAGCAGATTAATAGGCCCATGCCTCAGCCATTTTTTTGCAAGCAACATCCTGCCTACATCAGAGATACTTCAGTGGTGTTATTTCCTAAACAGGTAAAAGAAAATAATTGCATTTTGGAGGCAAGTAGCTTGTTTGTTTATGGGAAAATGGACACGTTAACTGATCCCATCCCACTTTGTTAGAATGAAATAGCTAGGAAGTGCTCATTAAAAAAAAATAAAATCTTGAAACAGGTAAAGTGCCTGTTTAAATTAACAACAGAATTAGAGGAAATTAAAGGACAGGGGGTCTTCACAGACCCCTTGCACAGGGGTCTTCACAGACTGGATATGAGAAGAGGAACAGAAAGTTTGATTCAGGCTTTTCTGCCGCTGCCAGGAAAGACTTGATGGTTGCCAATCAGTCTGTGATACTTACACACCACAGTTTGGTGTGATAAACCTGTTCATCTCCTAGGCAGTGGTAGACTCTCACTCAATACAGTCACTGGCATCAGGCAGTCACCCTACCAAAGTTTGTCTCATTTTATCCCTCTTAGGCACATACAGAGACACACACACTCTCTGCTGATTTCATCGGGGGGAGACATTGTTCTATGTTTTTAATTTTCGAATAGTAACTATGGGTTTCAGTCAAAGTGGACACCTACAGCAGCATGCACAGAGAAGACAAGTTCTTCATCCCCAGGAGTGTCAAGTGCATACCAATATTGAACTAATTTCTCGGTGGCAGAATTCACCTCCAAGTTTACACTAATGTTGTCTGTCAAAAATGAGACCCAATCAGACAACCAATGTGGGAAAAATTAGTCTGTGATGTGTGTGTTTTGAGATTGTCTTTTTTGTTGCTGCATGAAGAAATTCAAGATTCTGAACATAAGCATGGTGGTGGTTTGGGGTTTTCATTTGTTTGTTTGTTCTTAATGGGAATTCTGCTGCAGAATATTAATATTGTAATATTAATTTAAAAGGTTTATTAAATAAATAATAAAAAAAGAGAAACAGATCCCGCTTTTGTAAAGATCCCACCATTTATAGTGATTCAAGGGCATATTCTACTATCGAAGCCTCAGAATCTTGATATGTAACATCCTCATTTGTGTTAATGGAAACTTTACCTCCTTGAATTCACAATGACTGAAAAGTATCACCAGGCACACAGGCTCTGTATAAATAAGCAGCACACAGCAAACATATTCTTTTAAAAGGATTATCACTTTGACAGTTATTCAGTTGGGGTGGCTTTTTCTGTCCCCTGGAATTCCCAGCTTGCCCTCTTAACTACACAGAAGGTAAATCTGTATAATACTTCACAGCTGCCTTTACTGGGACCTGACACTAGGCTTACTGGATATGCTTTCCTGGTACAAAGCACCTCGTCAAATTTCCTGCTCTGGATGCAGTGAACGCAGCTGATGAGCTGTCTTATTAAAAGTTATGAGGAAAGGATGTTCACTCCATTACTTTCTGAACTACTGGATACACACAGTGAAGCTGCTGAGCCAGTCAGTCCCTCAGAGCTCACTCCTTCACACAGAGGCTGCATGCTAACATTTAATAACACATTGCTCCTGTGGTGGTCAACATCAAATTTTAATTTTTTGTTTTGTTTTGATTGTGATGGCATTTTTTTGCAGAGCTAGCGCAGAGAGGGACCTCTGGGCCACAGGTAAGGCCAAGAGAGGGCTAAGCTGCTGTAGCAGTGCTGGGTTGCAAAAAACCTTCCTTTTAAAGATGATGATGCAACCATTGGTGCAGTCATGGTTCAGTGGGGACAGCTTCAGCAATGCCACACGTTTGGATTATACACCTATTACTTTCCCACCAGTAAAAGAATCACCTATTTTTTCAGATAGTTCAGTTAAAAGCCACAAATAATTTTGTTTTTTCACCATCTCAATGAAGAAAAAGACCTTTTGCAAGCAACACACTTTGGAAAACTGCTGGGTCTCAGAGTGGAAGAGCACAGTTAAAAGATGCAGTAAAAATTGACAAACCTCTGTGTGGGGAGCTGAAAATACATTGCAATTCCAATTGAACTATAAATACAAAACCTTAAATTAAATAAATCTTGCGCAATTATGGATTAAAATATGTTTGGCTTTAATGACTTAGGATATACAAGCCTTGACTCTTGAAATTGTTCCTGGGACTATGCGGCTTGCATAGGGATGCAATAGTAAACAGGTTGCCTGCTGCTGCAATGCCATACATGAATGATGAGGGAAGGTGGACCAGCATTTTGTTGGTTTTCTGGTAATTAGTCAGTACTCCTTTGTGGGCCCTGCTCTCTGTGCAAAACTGTGGCCTTATAGATTCAGTAACAGCAAGCAGTATCAATAATGGACTCAATAACGAGTGGAAAAGAAACCAAACCCAATAACAACAAAACCTCTGGGGGAGCATTAGCAACAATTGCTGTCAGCCAATGTTGGGAAACTGCCAGTCTTCCCTGGTGGCAGCCTGTCAACCACAGGCTGCAGCAGGATCCTGATCTGGGTGACCTGCCAGTTGAGAAACCTTGAAAGGGTCAGACTTGGTGAATGTGATCCTACACCACAGCTCAACAGAGCAGGATTTTGGTGGCTCAGGTCTTTCCAGAGAGTTCTGGAGTTTAGAGGGAGGTGTTGGCAGGACAAGAGGGTGTCCCTTCTTGTTCTGTCCCCTACTTGCCCCAGCCTGTGACAGTGGGTCTTGGGGTTGAGTCCAGAGTGCTGTCCTGTACTGTTGGATTATAAGCAGGGATTAAAACATTTTCCATAGCTACCATTTTAACTGCTGGGCCAGGATAGCCTCAGAAGCTATCCTCATCTTCTTGAGAAAGGTGGGGACCACCTCTCCAGACCAGTTGAATGACTCTGATGTAGCTGGCCCTGGATGTCCACTGTGCTTAAGTGATGGTGCCCAGAACTCCCAGGGCTTTCAGGATCTGTAGATGGCTGCTGAGCGAGAAGCTGGACTACACGACCTCTCAGAAGGGGAGGGTTGAGCCTTAACACAAAAAGAAAAAAAAACAAACAACCCAGGAAAATAAATTTTCTTGACACAGTCACGCAGGGCATGGTTTGCATCAGGCATGTAGATCTGGGATAATTAACTCAAAGTCTGTTTTCCCCAAGGTGTGGGTCTTGTGCTGCAGAGCAGCATGGTGGGAAATTGTTCCCATCCCTGCAGTGATTCCCAGGGTCAATCCTCTCTTTTTTTCCCTATACTTACTCACACCTACCATCTTGGTGTTTCTAGCCTTTGACTAAATTTGGTTGAAATGGGTCTGTGCATTCCCGTTACTGAGGAGAAGTGCACACAAGCAGACCTATATGTAGGCAGATGGCATAACACTCATTTCCTTAGGAAACTAGGCTAGAAAAAAACCACCAGTCTACTTTTTTAGGCCTTCCTGCTCTCTGTTTTTCCTATTTACTTTGAAAGTTATGGTAGCTTCAAGTAATCTCTATTCTGTATCTAGAAATTTACATGTTATGCTTTCGTTGAACAATTTTTTTAAAGGTGTCCTGATTTAAAATTTAGCATGTGAATTTTTTTTCTCCTCCAAAACTGTTTTCTAGAAGATCTGAAGCTGATTATTTTGGGATTGTGATTACTCAGGGGCTTGACTAAAGCTATTTCACAAGCCAGCTCTGATGTGTTATTTTAAATTAAGATGCAAAGTTTTCTCCATTTATGTTTTACAGAAAAAGCCATTCTAAAAAGCAACTGTACAATGTGTACAAAAATTCTGCCTTGAGAACTTGCCTTAACATGATGTATGACTGTATTTTGCAAGCTCTTTAGTCACACACTGTTTTTTTTTATTAGATGTAGCAGAACCTGTGATCTTGGTGAATTAACACTTTTACTGATCCAGAGGCTGTAAGTTTAACCCCATGCTTGTTGACACTGTTTTCTTATGACCTGGCATTTGTAATCATGCAAATTCTTTCTATAGTTTATTCATTTAAAAAGAGTACTCAGAATTGATTCCCTGAAATATTCTTTGTGACTTAACAGCTTTCTCTGACTTTTCTGTATGGCTTAGCTCTTGGAGCTTGCAATAGAATAATACAAGGTTCACATGCATTTTGGCAATTTACCATCTTTTAGAAATGTCTACTTTAGAGTCTTAGACATTGCAGGAAAAAAAAAGAAAAGAAAAAAATCATTGCAAAGCTTTTATTGGGCGGTGGCCAGTTTAAGGAAACTTGAAACTTCGAAAATATGAAGTTTTCAGAATAGAATTTAGTGGATTTGTAGAGAAACTTGAAACACTGCACACTTCTTGACCTGAATTCTTGTAAGCCGATATGCAGTGCACATATACCATAATGAAACTCTCCACTTGCAGTTTACATTTCATTCATGTAGCATCTATCACTGGAGTCACTGCACACAGACTGCTGTAGTATGTTTGACCTTTTTTACTCTGATCTTAATTACAAGACGAACTCTAGGATAAAGAGTCCAGTTTCTTACCAGCTCCCAGGCATGTCAAACTTCCTTCACCAGGCTGGGTTGAACACACCCAAGCCAAAATGGAACTCAGTGAGTGTAAAGTTATGTGAATGGATGCCAGAGGCTGTGGGAATAGGATGGAAAATTTTACACAGTAACTGCAGCATTTCACATATTGTAAAATAACATAGCAGCTGGAAAATAATTTTTTAAAATCCAAATGTCAAAGTTTGTCTTTTCTCAAGTCACAGAAGATGTATCAGACAACCTGCATATTTGATACTTCCCAACCCCTTTCCCAAATCTTTGACGAAGGTATGTTGCTATTATTCAACCCCAATGAGAGAATGAGACTATCTGAAGTATATTCCACTGCAAGACACCTCCTGTGAAGCACTTAGGATAGGATTTATAGAGGAGTGCAGTCTTCGTGGAAGTTCTTTGCCTTAGATAATTTAATTCCAAAATTTCACAAAATTATGATGCTGCAAAATTCTTCATTTTGAAATATACAGAAACACAGAAATGACAAAGGAAAATTGGAATTGTAGGACACAAAAAAGTGAAATCATGAGAGTCCTTTGAATTTTTAATATCACTTGAATTTGAAAGACTGAAGCTAAAAGCTTGTAAGCAATAAAAAAATTTCAAATCCCTTCATACTGCACATGCCCAGGGCTGTGACAACCTCCACACTCAACTGCTTATAAGTTTTTCCTTCACATTCCAGTACTGTGAAGCCACTCACTGCAACATAGAATATGTGACACACAATAATCGTAGCACTTCAGGTTTCTCTATGAGTCCTGGCATACGGGAAAGAATTCAAACTCTCTTACAGAGGATCAAAATATATTGGATCAGTTAAATCAAATGCTCTAACCAAGAAAAAGTGATCTTAAAATGTATTATTAAAATAGGTAAAGATAAGAAGGAGAGGGAGCTGCTTAAAAATACCATATTGGAAAGAAAGAAAAAAAGATTTCCTGTAGTAAGGATGCTTTTACTGACCCAAGAAAGGGCTGATAATAAGCAGAAATTACCCTCAAATATGGCAAAAATGTAGATATTTCTTTAAGACATGAGAAAATAAGTTGGCATGATGAATGCATTTACTGTGCACTGTGCTACAGATGGGAATACCAAAGGACCTTGAACTTATCCTCGTAACAGTCTGGTTACTTAGTTAAACACCACTGGGTATAGATGAAATAAGATGGAAAGGAAGTCCAACCCCTGCTTTTGCAGATAACCCTATTTTAAATCTCCTCGTAAACTGATTCAGTCTCTATGAGCTAGCTAGTTCTCATTTCGGCCTCTGCTGCTGATATTGGAGAGCTGATCCAGAATGTCTGTGCTTCAGCACTTCAACTTTCCATCATAAAATTATATATATGTATTTGTTCTTGTTACCACACATAGTTCTTCTTTTTCCCTAGTGTTTACACCCTGCTCCATTGTCATCTATTTTGTAGCACAATCATGCCTCCCTTTCAGCTCTCATTTGCTTTGCTATGGAAAACAAACTTTCTTAAGCTACCATCATAGAAGTGCTTATTTGATGGTCTGCAAGCACACATAGTTTTCTTTGAATTTGTCTTTTTCATCCATGGGCAACAAAACTACACACAGTGCTCTAACTGTGTTTGGGGAAGTAGTGCTGGTGCTGTCCAGACTCCCATGAAAATGACTCATCTGATAAATCCTGGAATCACGTTTGATCTTGAAAGCCTCTGCACTTCATCAGAAAATATCTTTATGTTGGTGCTTGGTCTTACTTTATTTATCCAGTGAAAAAAGATTTTGCTATTTGCCTTAATTTTGCAAAGTTTGAATCAATTTGACTTCCATCAAGTTCCTAAGACTTCTAAAACATGCATTTTGGGCTCAACAGCTTCGGTTCTCTTTGTAAATTCCTTTTAGGCTTTTCCTCTTGCTACTAGCATTCCTTTTGACACATACTGGTAGGCGATGTATCACTCCTACAGTGTTTAGGAATGGAGCTAAAATGGGGATTTGGATCCCACATCAGTAGCACACTGCTCTTGAGAATCTGATATGAGAAAACAATCCTAAAAAGTGCAGGAAACTCCAAGAAGGGCATTCAGTGACTTCCATGTGGCATAATGCTCAGAATGCTTAAGCTTCTCGGCAAGCCAGCATCTGGAACTAGTACTCCACAGGTACACCGTACTTGTCTAGTGCCCCTACATAGGATATTTTGCTAAACTCTGTGTTGGTTGTTGTGGAAGGATAAGCAGTGTATTGCTGAAAGAACTGAAATCTAGCTGAAACACTGGAGCAACGTAAAGGCTGTAAGAGGATTTTCTTTTTTTTTTTTTTTTGGCAAATGGCTAGAAGTTGCCACCTGAAAGAAGGGCTGTTCTGTGTACTGGGGTCCTATGGAGACCATCGCATAACATGCAGCACATAGCTATGTTGACTCTGCCACAACAGACAGGACTGCAAGCAGCAGTGCTTATTTGGTCTAACTGTCATTTTGTGTTCTTTTTTACAGAGAGGTTTCAGCTAAAGGTCACAGGACAGCCACTTATATTTTTTCTTCAAATAAAATCAGTTGAAGAACCTAGAACACAATAAGTTATGTTCAGGGCTATACTTCCATGTATTCCCATTGGAGACCTATCAATGTGAACTAGCACTGTTGGGAAATATCTCCAGCTACCCCAGTTAATCAATATCTGTTCATTATACTGTCTCTGACGAATATGGGTAAGGATTGGATAAGCATGAGTCAGGTGACTTAAAAATAACTACACCTCACATAAGATCAATAGAAGATGGGTTTTTTTCCCTAGTATCACTTCAGGCAAACTAATTTACCATTATCCCCCTCTCTTCTTACCATGCCTTACTCTTTGTTGGTATATCAATATCACTGTAGTAGTGGCTTTATTAAATTAGTAGCACTTAATCTACTGTCATACTGTCAACTTGAAGGGAGTGAACAAGCAGACAGCAGGTTTCAAGTGGCCCAGTGTGCTTCAACTGGCTCTCACCCAGGCAGTTAGCTCAGAGCTGTGCCAAAAGCAGCCTTTCTGGGTGCCTGCTAATATCTCTTCTCTGAGTATGAAAACCCTATGCTAGAAAAAAATTGGTTTAGGAGAATTCATGCCAATTATAGATGTGTTATGACAGATTAAAATATTCTAATTATGCTTGGCTTCCATGCAGAACCACATTAACACATCTATGACACTTAATAACATAAGAGGATAACCACATGCCTCAACAAAGGTTGACTTTCTCCCTTCCTCCCTCTTTTTCCTGCCCACTGAAATTAGGATCTGCATGTGCTTGCAGTATTTTGGATGGGGGAAAAAAAGGAAAAGTAAGAAAAAAAGAAGAGGGGGGGAAAAGACAAAAACTAAAGGAAAGGAGAGAAAGAATTTGTAAGGGGAGGAGAAGGAGAAGGAGAAGCATGGGAATGTGAAGTGTGAGAAGGGAAGGCAAGGCAAGGCAAGGGAATGGGTAATGTGTATTTTAATGACATGAAGCTAAACACAGCAAGTCAGTAACAGACGAAAGGCATTCAGCTCATTATTGAGCTGTTATGTCTGATCTAAAACCAGGCAAATGGAATACACCCTCTCAAGCCTTTAGTTTGTGGATCTGTGGCAGACATCTTGTGTTCTTATAGGTTATGTCTTCCAACACAAATTTAACCTGTAAAGTAGCTGGATTGGAAGGTTTTTAGAGCTAGATGTTTTGCAGAAAAATGGGTTTTGGTCATGCTGGGAGGGCTGCAAAAAGATAGACCTTGGGAAAATCCTAAATCCATCAGAGAGTATGTATTATACACCAATCACTCTCCTCAGATGCACAGTTCACAGTGCTTCACAAATTCTGGTTATTTTGGTCTTCACATCCCTTTCTTTCCCTATCTCCACATTCAGCTGGTGAGCCCAGTTGCCTCAATTTTTCTGATAAGGAAATGTGAGACAACCAAAAAAGTCTCATTGATTCTTGCTAAACACTGAGAAGGCTGTTTCCAGTCCAGCTAATACTTTAGAGAAGGGCTCATTTGCAAGCACATATCCGTTCCAATCAAGCTTAACAAGACTGTACGTGTGCTTAAAATTCAGCACATACCCACATGTTATGAGGCATCAACACCCAGTGCTCAGCTTTTATAGCACTTAACAAGTCGAGGGGTTTTTTCTCTTCTCTTGTAGAATGAATGAATATCAATCATATTCCAACACATTGCTTTGGACATGCTTGTAACATGGCCTTTTTGTCCCTATGAGCACAGTGCCATAGACTAAATTATCCTATTATAGGACTACTTTCTTTCTTTATTGGCAAGAAGTGCAGTAAGTAGAAAATTACTAGCACCATAAGAGCTCAGGCTGAACCAAAAGCATTTACCCCAATAGAATCTTACTCATATTTTCCCAGTTGCTACAGCTGTCCCTCAGAAAAAAAGTGAGATTTCTTAACAAAAGAGAGTACTCTGCCCTGCAAATGGGTTTTCAGAATATCTCCCCGCGCCACACCCTCTTCTAGTCAGTGTAGAGTACAAAGCCAATTCTGAGGACTCAAAGGTAAATCCTCTGGTGACAAATTTTTACTGAAGAAGTCCTAGATTTCTAGACAAAGGTCAGTGGGGAGACATATTTGGCCAAAGTCCTCATCACTTCAAAGCACAAAATCATTCTTACTCAAATAGTGAGATTTATGACCCGTGTGGCTTTGCTTTGAAAAGTGAAAAGGGGACTGCCCTGTGCTAGAACACCAAGTTAGAGTTTGGCAAGACCTTTCACTTCAATTTCTTCATCTGTCAGACATACCTAAGAGTGAGCAATGTCCATCTTAAGGGTTTTTTGCAAACATTCATGTGACTAACTTAGTGAGGCTGTAGGATTCTGGATGCCAAACTAAGGATGAAATTTCTAAGGAAAGGTGTACAAGCTAGGTGGGGAAAAATTATCCCCCTCCCAAAAAGCTTTAATTTATTAAATTTCTGGAAGTATGCAAAACTCTTAAATGCAGTGTGCAGCTCTCAAACAACAAGAGACCTTGTGCAAACTTCGCAGATGAACATCTTTCCATGACCATATTTCTTTCCATGGAAATGTATATTGTTTGAATCAGTAAAAAAAAACAAAAAAGGAGAAGTGAAAGACAAAGAGACAGAAAGGTCAGTGACTGATAAATCTTTAATATAAAAATTGTACAAGAATTTTGATACAAATTACAAGAGGTATTTGGACAAAGTATGAGTAAAACTCCATTTATATCCCCAAAACCTTATGCATTTTATGCAAAAGACATACTGTAGGACAGTTACAGTACAGAAAATACAAGAAAAGAAATGTCAAATTAAAAATGGGATTTTCAATTCCCTCAGACTACTAATGGAAAAAAACTTCTTTAGAGTACATACAATATTTATGAAGCTACCAATGTCACGATTATTAGATCAACATGATGCAGTTTTTTGTATCCCCTTGTACAGCTATATTCTACAGTGCATGCTTTGGTTCTGCAGGCAGGACAGCAGAGCATTCACGTTTTGCTCACATTGAGATCAAACAGTGAAAATGAAAAGCCTCCTCTACTCCAAACAGAGAAGGACCTTTGCAAAAATGTCCGTCGGGCCTTGACTGCACACTTTCCTGTGCCTGTCGGGGAAACCCCACGAACACCTCTTGACAAAGTCCACCGGAACAAGTCTAGCTTGGCAAACCAGCTGCGAGCTCGCCATTCTGTACACATCAGCCCCCTCGCTGCTGTTGGTGCATCACAGGGTGTCACAGGGGTTGCAGCTGGGCTGTGAGAGCCCTCCCATGCCTGCTGAGAAAGGGGCTTCCAGGCTTTATGCGTCTGTGACTGAACACACTGACAGACCCCTAAGAACTCCCAAATACATGAAGGTTCAAATCTAGTTTATCTCAGTTTACATCTCCACGTGAACCCCCCAGTCAGGTTTCCATCTTTCCATTTCAGGAGAACTGAAACACAGCAGACAGCTACATAGGAAATCACAATGTTTGACCTTCTCAGTTAAAAGCTGTTAAAGTAACAACTGTGCCAATGAGTAAGAGCCTTCAGTCAAACAATGAAACTCCAAACCCGTTTGACCACAGATGTAAGCCCCCTACAGTGAGTTATTCATAGGTACAAACAGATTGCAGTACCCTGCTTGTGGTAAGTAAAAGTGTGCGGAATTTCAGCCAGGGTAAATTTTGAATGTGTTCAGGGTTCAGATCAACTTATTTGCACACCTGTCACACATACATTGCACTGGAACACAGATCACTCTTATAGACTGGAGGAGAGGCAGAAAGATGAACTGAGAACACAAATGCTGCTCATCAAAAACGAGCCATGTTCTGAGAAAGGAGCCCCATACGACATAGGAACCAAAGCTTGCACAAGCAGCATGCTGAATTTTATATTTATAAATAGCTAAATGAGATACACACAAACAACATTGGCCATTTTATTAATTTTGCCACTTTCCAAACGGTGACCATTTTCACAGATGGAATGCATAAAACTATCCAAAATGAAGAACACTAGGAGGATGTGTTACTTTTCTGAGAGAATTTTAATGAGACACTCTCTTAGCATAAGAGGAGAAGGGGTGGAAACAGGTGAAGAAAATGGGAAAATCAAGACAATGGCTGAAGAATTTACAAGGGTTTGTTTAAAAAATAAAGTTAAAAAAAATCCAAATGTAAAAGTATAGTTGAAAAATTATGAATAAATCAGCCTTAGTTTGTACAGCTTAAATGGCCCTATTTAATCCATAGGTCATCAGGTAAACTAAGAAGAACATCCCTAGAATCACAATTCATATAGCTTCTGTACCATTTAGCAGTGGTGATGGGGTGGAGGGAAGCATTCTGCCCCATCAATACTGGAGGTGGGGGGGATGGGAATGTAGACCATGTGACAACATCTTGAGCTGGATGTGATTGCATAATGCTCCCCCACTCAGGCACAGACACCTGCATACACAGCTGCCACTGCTGCCCCAGAGCCACTGCTCATAGCCTCCTGCATTTCGTGACAGAAGTGGACAGCTTGTGATTAACTATTGATGAGTTTGCAATCCTAACTGTGCATTATCCTCTGATCATTCTCAACCTTCTGTTTGACAATGGATGCCTTATAAAATCTTTATGCATCACTTAGCTAGTCTTGCTCTCTCTTTCTTCTCTAGAAATATAATTGCCATGGATGCTTTTCTTCATTTTCCTAACATATTTGTCTCCAAAGGTTTGAAGGAAGCAGTATACAAAATCCTGTAGAATACCAGAAAAAACCTCTCTACACATCAGATATTTGCTCACTCATGCTTCTTGTGCTTTTAAATGCATGAGGAAATATATATATCCATGAAACGATGATGTAATTTTGCTCATTTGTAGTCTTCCTTTTAAGGCTCTTTATTCTAATATTGTTTGTTCCTCCTTCTCTGTCACACTCACGCTCACACACATACACACACACACAAAGTACACAAAGTTTCTTCGATCAGAAAGTCCTCAGATTCCACAAACAGCCTCAGAAATGGTACACCAAGAAAGGCTGCCCAAGCTCATCATCGCAGGTCAGCTCATCCAGCTGCTTCCACCTCCATCAGTGCCATGTACACATGGAGTTGACAGGGGAACAAAGTCTGGGCTCAGCTTTTAGACTTCTCATACAAACAGGCCTCAGGAATTTGTCTGCTGGTTTCACCCTTGTAGCTTCTGATGAACTCGGAAGGAAAAGGAGGGAAAAGATCAGTGACCTTTGACTGGTAAAAGATCTCAGCATATTTATAGTGGGCACCATCACCTCTGTTGCAGCAAACATCAAATTACCACATAGTGCTGGAGACAGCATTAGCACCCAAAACCAGCAAAGAGGAACTGCAGCCCACCAATGCCACGAGTCAATCCACAGATGTGTTCAGTTTTCCTGGTCCTGGGCTTTGCCTGAAACCTATTTTTGACTTCTTTGGTGCTGCACTGGCTGCAAGCACCTTTCAACCCACAGTGCCCAGCACTCACAGGTGCACTACAGGATCTGGCACTATAATCTCAGCATGGGAAGGCTGCTGACCCTGCAAGGAAAGCACACTCCAGCAGCTCCTCTGCCTACTTGAATTTTCAACTGCTATTCAGCAGTCTGTCAGCATATAATACAAAGGAAGGGGAGTGGCTGGAGCAGGTATGCTGGCCTTCATGCACTTAGAATTTCTTAAAACACAGCGCATGGTCTCAAGCTGCTTCACTATAAAACTCTCTCTCTTCTGATTGCCCCATCTGAGAAGCACTTCTGGAGCCTGTTCTTAAAAATGAAGGGATAAATCAGAAAAAATTCCTCCTTGTATGAGGACAGCAGATTGTGTCTCAGATATGTTTTTCTAATGGAGGTTCACAGTGACCTCAGCAGGAGATGTTCCCATCACAGCAGAATAGGATATTCTGGAATTGGCATTCACTATAGGAACGCGAGAGGATGACATTGCTCTCGCATTGATGGGTGGGCTAAATCAGTAAAAAAAAAAAAAAAAAGAAACTGCACATCCTGTTTGGCACTGAACCTATGCAGTAAGATGTAGCAAAGTCACGCGACTATTTCTAGCAAGCACAGTATGGCTTATGCCAATACAAAGCAATTAGTTGCTACATAAGCAGACAAAAGTGCCATTACAGACAGTATTTCTCAGCTGACCTTTTGCTAAGAAGCCATCTTGTTACTGTCTGTCTGATAGCTCGATAAAGCAGCCAGTGGCAGCCTTGGGCTTCCCAAAGACAAATCAAAGTGCTCCAGATGGGACTTCCTTTCGCTCACTGCGGGGGGGTGTGTGTGTGGGTGTGGGGGTATGTGTGTGTGTGTGTATGAAGGAATGGGGAGGGAAAGCCTGGTTCTTACACTCAATTTTGCCTTCACAAGGGATAAACAGGCAATTACACATCCTTTTATATTTGATGGCCAAGTGCTGAACTTGAAAGCATACTATTAGTTTGTGTCCCTTCAGGGCCAGTGCAATAAGTAGCCAGGAGAGCTGGGGCTAAGCAAGAGAGGGTGTTGTCTGCTGTTAGTGTGACAGTCGTGTCAGCAGCATTCACATTACTGGAAGGTAATAAAGTGACAAGTAAGTTATTAGAAAGATATGAGGTGAAATTGAACTGAAGCTTCTTTCTGCTCAGCTCAGTTTTTTTCCTGCTTTGTAATGGGCCACTATTAGTTACAAACCAAGCCTTGTCTTGAGATCTTATATAAAAAAAGAAATATTTATTCTTTGCAGGAAAGGTCACATGAATTTACAACATTACACTTTAAAGGAGAGGAATGGGAAAATAGTTTCATGACAACTACAGCTGCTATTAAAAAAAAACACAGTGTCATCATAATGAACAATAATACTGGCAAAAGTCAGAGGACTTGTCAAAAACATGTCCATTTTTTAACCCTTTGGTGGTCCAGAACCATTTTCCTTTAAGTGTCAGTGCCAAACATAACAGCAACAATATCGGGATATACATGATCAATACCTCAATCAAAAAATCAACAATCAAAGTCATTCAACATCATGACTTGAAGAGAGAAAACAAGCCTGGTTAACTACAGACTCAAGATAATATCACTTACTTTACTTATGTAAAATAGTTGCTGCTTTACTCTGTTACAGCCATTTTAAAGGCAGTGATAATGCTGCAACATTGGCAAGAAGAGACAGAAACCATGGGACTGGAACAGACATGTACTTGGCCAAACATGTAGGTGAAAGGTTCAGTCCATCATATGATATTGCTCTGTTCATGAAGTAAAAATAGGTATGGAAAAGAGTTCCTTTTATGTCCCTACAGGACAGGAAAAAAAAGCCCAACTCATCATGTGGCAACAGCAGGATATGCTGATGCTTATCTAGCAAAGTAGCACTACAGTCACTGTTTTGTTGAGTTACTATAGCAGCAAAGTCTTTTTCTTATGTCACTGTATAAGAAAAAAACAAAACTAAGAAGGAACTGAATATACCAGCTGCCATCATGTTTCTGCCACTCACCTTTTCCCCAAAGAGAACTGCTGTCTCCTTGCCCTTAATACAGACACCTTTGCTTCTCTTTTGAAATAAAGAGTAATTCTGTTAACCCAAAGAGCGAAGTGACAAAAACATTCTGGGAACAGAAGAAGTAACAGTTCTGTTCACATAAGTGGCACAAAAAATTTAAAGAAGCGTGTGTGCACTCCTAGACCAAGCACTTTCCCTCCCTTATTCTTTTTCCTGCCACCAACGTTACAGTGAAAATGTGCTGCAGAACCTGAGTACAAACACATTTCTGAAACGATGCCCCGTTTTCTGATGGCAGCTGACATCCTTAATGACTCTGTGAGAGATGGGTCCATACCAAGCACTTTGATTTTAAAATATCATACACATTGAAGGAGAAATTTTTGGAACTAAATCTTGAAAATGGTTTCTATCTCTGGAACAGATCAGACCTTGAACCATCCATCATGTTTCTGAGCTTTCATGATACCCACAGAGCTCTATTAGTTGTACTAAAGCAGATCAGCTGAGGTGCTGACCTCCCCTGCCAGCTATTTCACTGTTTAGGACCTTACTCTACCAGTTTTCCTAAACAGTTCCTTTTTTGGGGATGGAATGGGAAACACACAGGTGATGGAAAATTTACAAACTTGTGGAACTGGCAGAGAAAGTACACTTTCATTTCCGCATTAGAAGGCAGGGAAAGAAGGAAGGAAGGAAGGA
>VYXB01008470.1:62575-99375 GCA_013397135.1 Pachyramphus minor | reverse complement strand
AATATTATAAGGTGTGAAAAAATATGTATGACTAAATTACTTTTTACTATCTTTACTAATACCAGCTAATTAGTCCTCAGAGGAGCATACTTATGGGCAAGGTCATATTAGTATTAGCCATATTTTAACAGATTGAAACATAAATTGGTAAGTGATGTGATCTGTATGAGACTGAACAGTGAGAAAGGGTTACCAGTGGTACTAAACCGCATGATTTCCATTCTTGTCCTTTGACTCTCCTGGTTTTATTTCCAAATTGTCATACAGGTTTTCAAAAGATACCTAGTGATTAACCATTTCCTGAAACACTACACCCCCAATGAAAAGAAAAATCCTAAAAAACCTCCAGAGAAGTAGTTTTATTTCTAATGGAGGTTCAGTACAGTTATTTCCTAATTGCAGACAAAGCCTTTTGATATTTACAGAAAAATACAACTACCTTGAATAAACAAAACAGTGAAACAATGTGGAAAGAGTGACCACAATAACTATAGGAACCAAAAAAGAAGGAACATACTCCATGTAAAGTGAAGAGTCTCTTCCTCAAAGTTGGTCTAGTTCTTGTAAAATGGTTTAGACTGACAGGTTTGGAAACTGAAGGGATAGTCACAGGTTTGTGATAACATAAGTAATTGCACAATACTTATCTTGTCATCACACCACTACAGCCATGTCCTGTGCTGAACAGATGAGATGTTTGGTCATTATTCTTATTGCAGGCTGGGTCACTGCTGAGATCACCCAAATATGCTACTTTCTGTCAGAAAAACACAGCCCATTTAAGAATTTTTCAGATAATGTCAGAGGACACAAATTCCACCACAGGGACAATTCTGATAAACACAGATTCTCATAGAGATGCATGGTAAGTAGGAAGAAGGAAAATGCCATTCAATCCAAAATAAGTGTATGTGCTCTTCTAAAACAAAGACTGTTTTGACATTAAGAGAAACTATCTGATTCACCTAGAAATAACAGTGAGTAATATTCTGTCCATAAGACAAAGATGATGACCTAAGCGAAATCTGAATAAAGTTAAGAGTAGGTGTGCTGAGCTTCTTACAGTTTTTGGAGGTTTTTCCCTGCTTCTTTACTTTTTAGAATGTGTAGTTTTATTATGGTAGTAAGCAGATTTTTTTTCCTATATCAGTAATCTGCTGAATTTATCTAGTGATGATGTTTAAGTTTCCAAACAAGTTTACCAAAACAATTTGAACTCAAAAAAACAGAGTGAAATGAGAATGATGAACAGTGATTCATTCAGTGGGAATTATTTATATACCTCAAATGTGTTTTTCATTAAAAATGCTATTTATTTATACCATACATACTACAAAACAGTGAGTTGGGGATTTTCTTCTGTATATATCATTCAATTTTTGTTATTTTGTTCTTCAAACTTTCCATATTACTTGTACCTAATAGCCTGGGAAGAGACATGAGAGCACAGTACAGACAACACTACAAAGGTTCGTGCTTTTTGGAAGAATGCATCCTTACTGTTCTAAGTTCCCTTTCTCACAAACACACTGAGCTTGCACAACATAAAGCAAAGCAGATCTCTCCACTCAATTTAGCAGGGCAAAGTAGTTAAAATGTTGAAGAAAATAAAAGGATGAAAAAAAAGTGTCAGTGAAATGGCTTGGTGTTTTGCTATAAAGTTTCTTTTCATTAAACCGGAAGCTAAATTTTCCTTATAATTTCTGTGGGATTCACAAATGTTTTCAGGGCTTCATCAGTGTACAGAGTCAAAAATTATCAGAGGCTTGTAACCCACAGGAACATAGTGAGAATTCATTTAGAACAATTTTTTCTTTTATTTTCTACAACTGGAAATACTGATTTATTAGATATTGATCCCTACTTCTGGAAACAAAAATACTGAAATGAATAAGAAGTACTAAAAAAAAAGGAAATCCATATTAAGAGTTTCCTCTAGAAAACAGAACAGGAGTTAAGTACTCAAGTGGACATGAAAAATAAGAATAATCAAAATGCATAGCAAAACAAAACAACAAGCTGAAACAACGGAACATTTCTGACTCTTGGCTAAGAAGAATAATGTTCTGGGTCAGTAAATACAGAAAAGGAACACATTCTCACTGAAGGAATATTTTATTGTATGTCAAAATATCCCTTGGGTTTTTGTTTATTTTTGATTTTGCTTTTGTTATTGTTATTGGTTTTGTAAAGAAAAGAGTCTACAGCACACATCCTAATGGCTTTGGCTGTAGACTGAACTTGTGTAAATACCATCACTCATTCAGTATGTTGTGGTAATTCAGGCTACCAGCGTGGTTTTCTAGCTCAAGCAACATGTGTGAACACTGGAAACAAAAAAGATTCAGAGGGCACCCTCTCTTTTTCTCTGCCTTTCTCAGCTGCTTGCTCCTTCTCTGTCTCCTGTTCATGCTCGCTGTCTTGCTCACAATCTTTCTTGGACTTTTGCTCTTTTCTGACAAATCATGCGAGTGAAACACAAAACATTTACACAACTTGAGATCCTTTTTTTTCCTGGCCTCTAATTTTATCCAAAGGGAAAGTAACCCAATAAAAAGTCCAGCGTATGTTTTCAGAGCTACTAAGTGCTTCTGCCATTAATTTCTTTTGATTGCTTCTATAAAACATGCCTTAATCATACTACAGCACTTTCCATTGCAAAAAAGACAACTTTACAGAACAACATAGTTAACATTATTTCCCTGTTCCTTCTGTTTTTGTTTTTTTTTTAAAACACCACAAAAATCCAGGCTATAATAAGAAGCACACAAAATTATATTCATCTTTGTTCTGTGACAAGTAGTATCAGCATTTATATCCCCAAATATTATGCATGTTTGAAAAAAAAGTTTCTACTGGTTCACATGACACAATTCTGTTTGTGTTTTTTTTCTTTTATGCAATGCAGTATACAAGGAATAAGGATGCACTATTGTTTCTAGTAATAATTGGCACTTGAAAAAAGCACCAAGAATTCTGTATTTCACTTTACCCCTTTTCCCTCCCCAGTACTTTTTCTGTGTAGTCCAAAAACTACAACTGTGGTAATGGTGAATAACTACATTTTCTTTTTTTCAAAATGTGTGCAAAGTTGGCACTTTTGTATTAACACTAAACACTAATACTCTTTGTTTGGCATTCATGCCCTCATACTGACCAGATCACTTTTATCTAAGTGTATTTTTTAAAGACACTTACTGAAAATATGGCAATAGTTTAAAAAAAAAAAAGCATGGATATTATTACACATCCCCTTGTAGTGTATGAAAAAGTGCATGACTGGATTTATGTAATAGTACAAGACAAAAAAAAACTGTATCAAATCAGGTACTGTAAAGCATGCCAGCACCTCTGTAGTACTTATATCTAGCAGGTAGTTAAAACAAGACTGTGGTTCTTTTAAAAATGTGCATTAAAGCTAACATAAATGAGTAGAACTAGCCAGCAAACTATTTTTCCTGCTTATCTAACAGCTGAATGTAACTGTAAAAATTAAGCAAAAAAAATATAGAGTTAAACCACCATCAATACAATTGTTTTACATCATAGGCCTGTCAAGGCTCAATATATATATACAAGTGTAACAGCCATGCTTAGTAGAACGTTATCCCCAATGCTTAGAAGACACAAATACAACTAAGTAGATCGTTTTTTCTTTCTCTTTTTGTTTGTTTGCAATTTTTTTGTGTGTTTTTGTTTTGGGGGGGGTAGTGTTTTTTTGTGTGTTGGTTTTTTTTTTTTTTTCAGGCAAAAGTCATGGGTTAGACAAATTGTCTCTGTGGAAATGACCAAAGAACATTCTAACAGAACTAGGGACAACTGCAAGTTTTCTGTGGGTNTGCCAAAGATTTTACAGTTTGTAAAAAAGTTTTATATATATTTATGTATATATATATATATACACATACATATAAAGGGAGACTGTATATGGCAGTTCAGATATAGTGGGCCCTCTCTGAGAGCTGGCATTATGCTGTGTCCATCCTTGAACTAATCTACTGAAGTGAAGGGAATGTTTTTATGCAGATTGGGGTTCTGACTGTGCCGGTTTCGGCTACGAACAGAGGAGAACATCATGTTGCACCCAGGGACTTTGCATTTGTGCATTTCTCGCAAGTGCACTGTTTTATAGTGCACTCTGAGGGTTCCCTTGTTGCTGTACATTTTGTGGCAAATGTTACACATTATCCCACCGTTGCTCACCGAAACACTGTTGAACATGAGGGATCCTGGGACATCGGTGCCCATACCTACAGCTAAGGCAGGGGCATCTGCTTTGTGGGCAGATTCCCCGCTGTCACTTGCCCCATCGACGTCGTCCAGGAGAATACCCTCATCACTTCCTGCATCAGATTCTCTTGAGGAATGGATACTGCTGCTGGACTGGATGCTGGAGGTGGTGCTCAGGTCTAGGACCATATAGTCTTCCGCCATGCCCCTGCCATACCCATTCATATGGGAATCCTCAGTACCAGCAGGTGAGGAGGTGTCTTCCCTTATGTCAAGCCCCATCTGATGCTGAGCGCCATATATCTTCACCAAAAATTCATCGCGGAGGTCCTTACTAAGAGAAGGCTGTGAAGTGTCCAAGCCCATGTCATCCAGTTCTTTGGTCAACAGTTTACGGTGCAGGTTTATGTTAGCACTGTGTCTGGGAAAGGAAGAGGGAAGGGAGAAAAGGAAAAATGTACAGTATTTTTGATTAAACATTTTAATTAAACAGTCATTAACCATCAAATACAAATTCTGATTTAGCAAAAATTTATCATGAAAATATCCCCTATTCATGTTTCTTGCAAATTTCAGCCTTGTTATAAGTGAACAAATTGCAACATAAAACCAAACAAAACAAGAAATTTACCCTCCCCGTATTGTTTTTCTTTTCAGCTGCTGCTCCTCAACATTAGTCCTGAGCAGCAGCTACAGCCCTTTTATTCGATATTTACAAAATAATAAATTGCACTAGTAGAAAATGCAAAATGTTCTTCTTGGTTCCTGAATCCCTGCTGACCTTCCTAAAAGCCTTGCTTCAAGAGAAAAAAATATTAATATATAGAATATCTGTGTGTGTTTCTATCTGTGTCTAAATCCGGATCTGTATCTTTATGTTTTTATATATACATACATATAAATATATCTTTATATATATGTCAACTCACATAACTCTGTATATAGGAATAGGAAATATAGGAAAAGAATAAAATAAAAGGTAACTGATACATAGTCAGAGGTCCTGATTCTGGTAATTTAATTCTGCTGTAAAGAGATTCAGATTGGGCCAATCCAAGATGGAGAAGACTTGAAGGGTTTAAGAGAACAAGTCTCTGAAATCCACATGTAAGTTTCAGAAAATCTTAGCCAAAGTCAGTGGTTCCATCCGTCTGGGTAGGCACTGCCACTCTCCCCTGTACTGTGTCTGATGCAGTGCTGCCTGACACAAGCAACGTTCAGTAAAAAAAACCAAACTACTAATGGCAGTGAGAATTTTGCCCCAAATCAATCAAAAAACTTAAGCATGAGCTTTGGTTTAGGTATTTACTGAAGTCACAGCAGACGCTCAAAAGACACTGGAAAACTGTCACTGATGGAAGTGGTCTTTGGACCAGATCCTGAGAGATGCAAATTAAAATATTCTCAAACATTTTACAGGAGCTGGGCCTTTGTTCTCAAGAAATAAAGCTCTACATTTGCAAGCATTGTAAGATTTTGGGTTAGTAACTTGTAAAATAGCCCATTATTTCAAATACTGCATTCTACTCTCCACTTTTGACATTGGTTTTATTCATTCATTGCAGTAGAACATCACTGATTTGTAGTAGTGTAAACCATATTTACTGAATTAACAATGCAACCAACAAACAGGACAGACTTCAAAGACCTCTGACCACAGAACATGTTCATTTTGTTGAAGTGCTTAAAAATAAGAAATGTGTGTAAAGTTTTCAGTATTAGAAAACTTCAGGGTTCAGTTTTTGGAATGTGCAGCATTGCTGAGGAAATGACATTTATTCATGACAATTTTTTGTCATTTTTGGAGGGTGACTGGATTTTCAAATCAGCAAAAAAAAAGAATTAGCGAAGTTCTACTGCATAACATTCTGTGCAAGCTAAGGACCCAAACCCGCAATTTACAACATGCAGACTCACCAGTCTGTCTGCCCATTATAAATTGCAGATCAGAGACCAAATGTAGGAGGGAAAAGAAAGGGGGGTAGGGGATGGGATGGGGACAGGGAGGGGAGAGAGAGAGAGAAAGAGAGAATTTTAACATAGGAATAGTTTAATTTTCAAAAAAGCACTAGGTATAAAATTGGCATGGGAAGACATAACAATGATCAAATATTTTACAGACATTCAGGTCCTACAGTAACGAAAAAAGGGAGAAGAGGAACAATAGCTATTAGCAATATTTCCTTATTGGAAGCTTTTATTTTAAGAAACCCTTTGAAACATACCTCTCAACCAGTTTAAGTCCCAAACATGGTACAGCAATACAATGTAGATAAATAAAATCCAAATGTAGGAAGATTAAATTGATGTCGAGTTAATTTCTGTAATTTTCTATTACTTACTTTGCAATCTATCTGTTGCACATAACTTATGGGAATAAATAAAGAAAACGGCAATAGAAGTGATCTGTCCCACTCACCTGCAAATGCAGGTAACTGTTATCTGACATAACACTGACATGAAGTTAATTGAATTGTGTCTGCTTGAGATGCAATTATTCCAGTAAGAGGGTGGTCTAGAATGGAAAATTTCTCTCCTAATGAGAGAGAGTTGAGAGGTATGGGTAAGGGTGGAAAAAAGTGGAGAGTATTTCTTGTTTTCTCCCACATGGGAAATACTCCTTTCACACAAGCAAGTATAGCATTATTGCTTTTTTGAGGCGTAGAAGTGTAATTATGCATATCCCCACACTGCACTTAGGAAGGCTGAGCTTACCTTGTGATAAGATCAGCTTTCTAATCTTTTGCTAAATTGAGATCACAAAAGAGAGAGAGAGAGAAGAGAGGAGAAAAGAGAAAGAAAGGGGGAGGGGAGGAGAGAGAGAGAGAGAACAAATTCACATTCCAATCCAGACAAATCTGGTTAAAAAAATTAATCTGAAACCAATAAAACACAGACTTTAAAAAAAAAGTCTTGACTGTGAAACTATTTTTTGTCAGCTGTAGTACCACTTATACTATTGTTCCGATGGATACTGACTCAATCACACTAGATGGAAAACATAAAGCAAATTAATCAAAGCATATTCAGAGCATCCCCATTATCATCCACAAATGAGTTCTGAACAGATGCATGCAGTGTTCACATACATGAATGATAAACAGTAGTCCTGATGGTCCTTTGCCTTCCTAGTGTCAGATGGTGTGTAGCTTCCACATGAAGTTACTAACTGCAGTACAGGAAATGCTTACTGTGAAAGCCTGTCCACACTGACCAGTGTTATTACATGACAATAAAAGCACATTTGTGCTTATCATCTTAAGGGTAACTGTGAACTATTCATAAGGTACTCATGTGTTTACTAATGATTTCTCCCTCTCTCTCTCCTCTCCTCACTCCTGTGGCATGGGAATTTGTTGCTGCATAGAAGCTAGTCAGGCTACCTGTAACTGTGCTGCCATGCATTCATGTTTACTATTTCCTTGGTTTGCTGCTGAGAAAAACAGCAGTCAAGCATGCAGTGAAAATAACTTCAGCATTCACTGAACAGAGAGATAAGAACAAATTGTCACATTAAAGAGAGGCAACTGAGCCCCAGATAGACAGAGGCCATTTTAAGAAAGACCAGTATAAGGATGCAATCCCTGCTGATGCTCTGATAAGAAGAGAGGCCTCCCTTATTCAATTCTCACTTACAGCAGTAACAATCAGTAATCTAGTTAAAGTATGTACCAGCCCATAATATCTGTCAGGCAAACGATGTGCAGAAATGTGCGGACCAGTTCTGGCACTCTGCTCAGTAGTGTCCCTTTTCCGCTGTCAGCAGTACTGTTGGATTCTCCTAATCTAATTACATTGACTTTTATTCAATTAAGTGCCATTCCCAGCCTTAAAAAGAAGCTACTTTATCAATTGATTCAGGTGTAATGCAATAATAAAGATGAACTCATGGCAGTGCATTAGCTCTGCTCTTCATAACTTCTGAACATAGGTTCATTCATAGCAGTCGATTTCCATTATGCAACCACAGTTCAAAAGAATTGATTCTTTTACTTTCATTTCTTAATCTATTTCACTTCTGTTTAATAATATTCCTAAATATCATACGTGAAAACATTCTGGTAGGGATGGGAGGAACGAATTGTAAAAAAAGTTCACTTATCTAGACACTGAATTTTTGAAATCTTTTAACAAAACTGAAGTCCCAGATCCCTTTCTCCATACCGAAGTGAGATACTCCATCCTAATCCAACTCTTTCTCGCCCACTTTGTCACCCCCAAAGCCTAGAAGTCCCCTACAAGCCCCCAGCCACTGCTAACCACCCTGTCATCTTGTTCATCTGCTCCTTCCCACAGCATCTGCAATTTTTTGCTTCAGCTGTTCTGTTCCCTGATGCAATTTACAATGCTGCTTACCCCTTCCTCCTCCAGATACTGCTCCCAGGTATGTGTAAGCAAAGACCCCTGAGTAAGCTGAGGAACAGCTTGGGCAGAGTGATTAAGCCAGAGCATGAAAATTGCCATCAAATAGGCAGAAAATCCTGAAACAAAATATGCCAAAACCAGCTGAGCTTCAAGGTGCCATGGCTTCGTTATTCCGCACGTCTGAGCTAGCTAATTTAAGGACATGTCTTTTGCACTGCACTTGCTGCTGTATCTGCAGGGAAAAGAACTTGAACATAAATGATTGGCGGAGGTATATATATGTATGTGACAAAATGAAATATTTGACCTAATTAAATGACTCTGGTCATCTTAGACTGCTTATCTGTATATCAACTACCAAAATGGCATTTGATCCTGGCAGTGGAATTGTTGTTTAAAGACACCTGGTGATTGGAGTCTTCCAGACAGAAATATGAGATCAAATGAGTGTAGCTAAAGGCATATCTCGCTTGGCTCCAGTTACCATGCCTACCCCATCCTATGCAACAAGGGATGGTGAAAAGGGTCACTTCTGAGAACACAAGGTGTTCCAAAGAATGTCCAAACATCTGTTTAGCATTATACTACATATCATGTACCCTTAAAAATGAGGAGAGTATTTTTTCAAGATGTTTTCAAATATAGCTTATTGTGGAAAGGAAGTTTTAGCAAATTCTGGTTTATTTTAGGACCCAGAATGCCTGATTTTTTCACATAATTATCTTTCTTCTTTCAAGTTACTATTCATTAATTAGATATATAGTGGGCAAAAGTGTGTGCAAAGTCCTCACTAGAGTGAATTCAGCTTTAAGAATGGATCAGTGCTGCTGTAAGCATGATGATGATAATGATGGTACACGTGAAATCTATGTTTGTGGTGAAGTGTCAATGATATCTCACCTTCCAGTTCACCACTGCTCTTTCAGATACAAGTTTTGGTAGCAGTGCAATGCAGGATGCTACAGCAGTTACAGCAGCTCTTTGGCTGTGGGCATGATCCCAATGGTGGCAGTATTTCCAATCTCTTGTGAAGTTTATGGAAGTATTCTACTGTAATTAGAATTCATTGTGGGTTCCACCCTACCTACTATTAGCAAGATTCTCAGTGAGAGATGCACTACGCATCAACAGAAGGAAGAGGATTATAAGCCTAGGAAATAGGGTCAATTAAACGTACATTCTATTTACACAGATCATAAATCCAGACTGGGTTCTCTGCAGCAGTTTCTTTCTACTTGTCAATGAATCTGATTTTGCTAATCTTTCCATTTGTTGGAAAGAAAAAATGTACTTGCTACTTTTGTTTAGTTTATTCCTATCTAGACAGTTTTTTTATTTCTTTTTGAAATGAGTAAGAAGGAATTTATCAGAGTAGAATTTGTCCTGGCATAGAAATTGGCAGAAACTCTATGCATGACTTAAGTCCAGCTTTGGATGCACCATGGCTGCAGTCCTATCTTCACTGGGACAAAACTCATCTCTCATGCACACAACAGGGTTAGAGAATTTGGATTATAAAGAACATTGTTCATTTAAAATCAAGTATTATAGAGGGCACAAAACCAAATGCATGAAAAATTGGGTTGAATGTATTGTTCGCAGTTCAGGACAGGACAGGTTGTTGAAAAGGAAACACAAGCATAATTTTCTTAATTATTTCAGCAAGAGAAAAGTATGATTATACTCAAATACTAGGGGAAGAGAAAGAAAAAAAAAAGTCAATGAAAGAGAATCATAATTGTTAAGGGACCAGGGAAACCCACTTTCCAGTTCTTGTTGCAATCAGATAGAAGGGCAAAGCCAACTGATGTCCCACTTAATTGTCATAGCAATTGGCCCCTTGCTTCTCGTTGGCTGACTGTAAGTGACAAAGTTCCCTGAATAAAATCTCAGTCAAACATCAAAGCACACTGTATTGCTCATTAAAATTCTAAAATGTTCTGTTTCAAAATTTCCATTTGTATCCTACCACAACCTTACTTCTTATGTTTCCAAGAAAGCCACTATCCCAATTTCTGATACTTCAAATGTTCTGAAAATGCCTTTTCTGGCAAACACATGATTTGCTAGCGTAATACCACCCAGCCCTACCATTCTAACACTGCAGAGAAATCATAAACAGGGCACCAGAGCAGGGGGCCATCAGTCTTTGTTAAGCTCTGCTTTAAGATCAATAAGTGATCCCAACATTAAGTAACACAATAAAATTATATTTGGAGACTTAATGAATTAAAAATAAACATTAAATTCTTTTCTGTTAAATTATGTTTTTTCCAAGAGAAGACAGAAGATACTATTGGGGTAGAAAACCTGAAACCACACAGTCATCAGCAGTATGAAGAAGGTTCTGTTAGAAAAATCAAAGCCCAGACACATTTGTCTAGTGGTTTACACACAGACTGGCAAACCTCTTGTTAAAGTTGGGTATGGAAGTAACTGCTCTGGTTGTACAGGCTCCAAAAACTCCTGAGTTTAAAAGTAAGCGCTATCAATCTGGTTTAAAATATAAACAACGAAACTTTCATTATTCCTCCTATGAGAGTTTTTACACACATATTTTTATCTCAGTATCCAGCCTACATTTTTAGCTGTAATGAAATGTTAAAGTTATTTTTCTTTCTCTTTAGCTCAAAGACTGTCAATTAAGGTTTATGCTTTTGTTTTAAAATTTCACATGATTTTAACAGCTAACAAAATTTGCTAATATTGCAAAGTGGTCTTACCTCAATTTCATGTCCCTTTCCTGCCTGAAACTCATAGAAAGACTCAGAATATGCAAACACAATAGAAAGTAAACCCAGAATTTTATGCTTTCTCAGAATCTCTGCAGACTGGAAATGCTGAGTTTCATGCAGCTAAAATCAAAGAACCAGAAAGTAAGTCGCTGGCTAAATATAACTGTACATATTTATGAGAAAGATATGGCCTCAATTCTGATATTTCTTCAAGAAGAAAGCAGCAATCATTTCCCTAATTCACTTAAAAGAATCAACAATGAAACAATTCCTGGAATTTAATTATTAATAGAAACTGTTAAAAAAATATTTTCTCAGTGACTGCTAGTTTTGCCACTCTGTCAGTCTTTGATAGAGGGTTCATTTTGTTTTGTTTCAATTAAAAATAAAAAACATCCATAGATCTAATCAAAGATAATAATGGTTTGAAATCCTGATCTGACCTAAATTATAAAATCATATTTATCTGAACAGGTCCAAGGTATTGGTCTGTACACTAGTGCTTCCATGTATTTGATCACATTTAATTTGTTTTTAAATGTAAGTGGAAAATTAGGTATAGGGGCTAGACTGTATAACAAGACAAGGCAAAAATACTATACTACCCAGTGAAACTGAAGCATTTCTACGTGAACAGGACAATAGCATCAGCTCTTAAGGCTTTAAATTACATAGAATCTGAAAAATATTAACCTTTCATAGAAAGAAAATCCAAAAGGTAAAATACAGTTCAGCACCTATTAAAAAAAGTAAAAAAAGCCAGTACTTATTAAATACAGGAAATAAAGGACAAGCAAGTTCTTGCAAATTAATGTGGAGCCCAGTCATTTCAATCCCTTTCAATATGAAGCAAATCACTCACACTGGTCACGAAGACAGCTCCCTCTACACTCAAATTATTCACTTGAAGATAAGCTCCCATCAAACTCTTTAGGGGTTTAACTAATTTACTGCACAGATACGGCACGTCTGTTGTAATAACAGGTAGGATGTATTGGGGTCGACCATTTATCAGAATTAGACTTCTTTTTTCAATTCGCAGTGAATTATGCTGCCTACACTGCTCCTCTTTCTCAGAGCTTCCCATCCCCTTACGGCCCCTAATGTGGCAGGCAAACAAAATTGACAGTCTCATCTTGTCAACAAGGGGTGATTCTCCTGAGAAGCCATTTAACTTTGCAGAGGAAGCAATGTATTAATGTGCCTGTCCCAGGAATGTTAATCATCTTCAAGCTCCCTCTAACTTTGACATGAACAAAATCACCAAATTTGTTTACTAAATGAATCGTAATATGCTAATAAGAGAGCATGACATATATGGCAAAGCCAAACAGATGGTTTGTTTACTCCACTTTGCAACTTTATAAATTTTGTAACTCTGAAGATGTTAGTGAGAATTATTGGTTTGCTGGCACTGGCAAACATGCCTTTTGCATACTTAATCCACAGTTAGAGTCAGAATACAATTTGTCATCACCATGGAATGTATAAAAAATGTTAATGCAGAGATAGCATTTGGGAAGGCAGGATAGCTGACTATATGAGCAAATACTCAGGTTAAATGTGAAACTGATATCTGATGGCAATGTTTGCTATCAAATAATTTTTAACGTAAAATCTATCAGATTTGGGATTCTCGGAAGGCCCAATAATTCAGTACATACCTGTTGAGGTGTTTAGTGAGACTGTCCGTGTGGTGTGAACTTTCAAAAAAGTTGGGTGTGCTCAGAAGCATCAAGGTCATGTCATATTCTTAATATATTACTATTGTTGTCCATTAAAGTTCAAAAGATACTACAAACAAAAAGCATAACCACTGGCATAGTTGCCAAAGTTCACTCAGAAATTATCAAAACTGTGTTGCAACATTTCAACCTCTCATTTTACTAGCTGCCTGGAAGCAAAACAGACTCATTACAGACTAGCCAGCACTCTTGTCTAATATCTGGACTGGTTGAGAAAGTTTAGAACAAAAAGATTTATCTGACAGAATACTTCCTAAGTGAACTTGGTGTAGCAATGTTATATACATGAGAAGGTCACCATATATATGACAAAGTCCTCTGATGGAACTGGCAGGTGCTCAGCACCACTGAAGATCAGTCCAAAGCTGTTTCTAGAGTCTACAAAAGCTCTACAGAAAAGTTTAGTTGTGCAGATGATGTACACAGGGTCGTGCACTGCAGTCACATGCTAGGTCCTCATCTCCACTGTGCTTAAGTATTTTGCTGGTCCTTCACACAAGGTGTGTTTTATCTTAAGAATATTGAGCCAACGTCCAGGTAGAATCTGTTGCCCACTGCATGTATGAACATTTCTTTTCCAACCTAAATCTACTAAATATTGCATATTTCAAGTTTTGTAATCAGAAGCTTTCATCCTTTATTTTATTTTACAATTACAACAACCATACAAAAAATTTAATAATTTTGCAGGTTTTTACACAAACAGTTCCTTCAGCTCAGCATCCCACTCATGAATTTTACTGAGCTTCAAGTTTTAGTAAATGCAGAAATAAAGATGAAACTCAGAACTGCTAGCTTTCACCAGCTCTGCTTCCAAACCAATTCTTTTCCCTCAGATATTGATGCACAGCAACATATTATCTCGTTATTTGTTTAGGAGGTTCATACACACTTTACTGATTGCACCTCAAGTTCAAATTCATAATAAAACCTCAGTTTTAGGGATATTTTTGTAAGTTTTCAGGTTCCACAGCAAATCTGTAAACCATTTATTTTGGTCACAATACAACAGTAATTCTCATTCCCAATGTTAGTTTTTCTAGAAATGCTGATTTATTTATATAATACCAGAGGAACTATAAAACCAAATATGATGTGGCACTTCAACAGGGTTCCTCTATTAGTAATTTTACCTTACTAAATAAGTACTCCTATCAGGTCAACTGATAGCGGGTTATCCTATAACCTCCTTTCATTGATGCCCCGACTCCTTAGTAATTTCAATCCTCCGAGATTCTTCCATACATACTATTGTCAGCAGTTATTAAATTCTCAACTTTTTACTCATCCACAAGAGACTGTGCAGAGATATCTAAGTTCAGCTTGCTGTCCAAGGATTATTTTGGAAGAAACATTAGCGGCCGTCCCAGCCTGGCGCTTATATCTCATTTGAAACATCTACTCATTCCTGACCAACGAAGAAAATCTCAATAAAGTACTTTTACTGGTTTAACAGCAGTGAGCTCCTGGGATTGTCAAAGTGCTCAGTCTTTTCCAAGGAGAGAAGGAATCAGCAGCTCAAATATAATTAACCTTCCATTCTCAATGCAAACTGCCACGCAGAGGAGCTCTGCAGTCTATTAGTGAAGTTATAACGGCCAACAGGCAGAGGCAAAATTGGTCAAAAAGTTGGCTGCTGCTGTCATATTTTTAGAATTATGATTAATGACACTAATAATGTGGATGATTACTGATATGTGTATCTCCTGCAGTTTATCATATTGCACTGGCTGCCTACGTCCACAATAAACATGATGCTATCATTTACCTTGTTATTGAAGGCAATCCTTCTCTTGAAGGAGCACATTCTAATTACTTTGTAATGTTTTATGTCTTAAACATTTTGCAGCTCTGGACCTTGCCAACTGCTTCATGTCTACCATTGATTAATTACAGAATGTTTAATCAAAATTTAGAACCTAATGCAGTCATTTATGGATGTGCTGCAGTGCCAAGGTAGTTAGGCTGCTGTCCCAAGCTTGGAGAGTGCTGTGTTCAAAATTAAATCCCAGAAATGCAGAAGATGCCAAAGATTTTACCTCGAGTGATATGAGTAAAAATCTTACTGCAGTTGATGAATGAGAGGCACCCACCCAAAATGGGATCTTTCTTGTGCATGTATGTGCTTGCATGTTCCTATTCATTTTTCTTCTTTAAATGTCTTCATTTTTCTCTTTCTGCCATTGTTGCAGCTCCTTTACAAGCCTTCCCTCTACTAAAGCTCCTGCAAACACCAGTTGAGAAAGTGTAGTTTTGAAGTGGTTAAACGAGTGAAAAATAATTTGCAGGGACAAATACATAAGTTTTTTTTTAATGTGGATTTTTATGGTACTGTCATACAACCATTCACCGTTGAAGTTAAGTGTTTTTTTAATACCATTACTGAACTGCTGAAATGGATGCTAATATAGCTTGGAGTGCTAATGTCAAATCCTGGTAATAAAAAAGACAGACTGCTGAATGAAATAATTTCAAGTAAAAAATAGAACAAAAGTGCTCTCACTCTCGCTCTACACTTTTATTGAATTGGGACTGACTGAGCCAATTGCTTTAGAAGTCTGTAAAACACAATTACTAGTGAGCTGACTGACCCAGCAGTGCCCCTTCTGTGACAGAATAGACTAAAAAGGCTGCAGAATTAGTGCTGCTCCCCTATCTGGCTATCAGACCTCAGAGACATCCAGTACAGGATCTGTTATCCTTCCTGCCAGGGCCTTTCCTCAGGAAACCTTGGTTCTCAGTCTTGCATACTATATCATCTGTGGGCAAATTCTTCTTGAAACAAGGGGTCATTTACCTTTTCTGAGAGGGGATCCAAGTTCCGTTTCTATCCATTGTATTTTTAGATCCTTACCTAACAACACAGCTATATATAGGTCTTTCATTATACACATCCACAGACACACACAAATATATTGGTGTTTGGGTTATTTTTATTTCTACATTTTGTATGTAAACCAGAAAAGTACAGTGTAAAATTTATAGGCAGCAAAATTAACTATGTCACATTTGTATTTTCATTTGTAAGTGGCTTAACTGTAAATGCTTTTTTATTCTGGCCTAATAAAGAAAAGAAGAGAGAGAGGGAGAGAGAAGAAGAGGGATAGAAAGAAGAAAAAAAAAGTATTGAACTAGAAGTGGGCAACACTTGTCCCTAGAAAATAAAATAAAAAAATAAAATAAAAACAAATAAAATTGGAGAGCACTAGAATCAAAATCAGTAACACTAGAAATAACAACTTTTTTTTTTAAAAAAAAGGCAAAAACAGTGACAGGAAAACATGTCTTCTTATTACAGTCCTATTCTTTCTTTCTCTCACCCTGCTCTTCCTCGTACAAAATGAACCACTCTACATTTACGCACAATGCCACCAAAGTCCTGCAATTCTTTCTCTTTTATGAGAGTGTACATTGCTGGCAAACCTAAAACTTCTTAATTTCTCTTCCAGGTCCATTTATATAAAGCTTGAAAGTCCCTTATGGCAAAAACGTTAAATTATTTCTTAGATCTTTTTAAGCAAAGCTTTTTAGGGCAACTTAAATGTGAAGTAAGCTCTTAATTAAAATAATAATAATAAAAAAAAGTTTGCTTAGCAGAAGGCAAACTGTACATTTAAAAGACGTTGCTGGAAAGTAGGAAGCCCTACAAAAAAACCTTTGATTTTCTTTAGAATTGGAGGGTTTAAAACTTCTGTCAGGAAATATCCAGTGTTTACCATTAAAAGGTCAGCTTGTGATGAGCCATAAGTGGTACCTCACCTGAGATATTCCCGTGTTACCTTAGGCCCAACAGACTATCTGATGCAGCTTTAGAGGTATCATTAGGGAATGTTTTATATGTAAGTGCTGGGTGTGAATGAATGGTTCCTACTGCAGTACCTACAGCATAACATCACAAATACTGGTACATGATGTGTGGCACTGCTTTCCGGAAGATACAAGGGAAAACAAACTATGAGTACTGCAGATCAAGATTAAGGGGTAGTAAAAAGCTGTACCCAGTGTCTTGCAATGCACTTGCAGTGCCTACACTGTCGTCTATTCCTTGACACCATGGAGCACTTAACTCTTTCATAACTTCAGGATCTTCAGTTAGCAGCATAGTTATCTTTATCCTTAATTGTTCCTAACCTAACAGTATATTCCTGCAGCTATAGGCTCTACTTCACAAGTTTGCTATTGCTCCATCCTATTTGCTAAGCCCCAGCAGCCTGTGTAAACACAAAAAGATGTGCCAGATTTAGAGAGGTTGGGCTTTGGTGTTTCTTTTCCCCAGAACATATAAATTACCAACTATTTTTGAGTAACATATTTTATTAAGACTTATTTCATTGGAAAATACTTCCATTTCCCCTGTCTCACTACCTGAGACCTATCCTGTCAAAAAGCAATGGAACAGAAATCCAGATGAGCTTTGTTTTACTATACTGATCACCCGCTATATAATTGTATTTCATAAAGTATTTTGAAATGTCTGCCTCTGTCTAGATACAGTGGTAGGACTACCCCAGTGTCATCCAAAAAAAGTGTTGCAGCTATCTGAAATTAAGCACAATCACTGAGTTCATGTTCCAGTGAACGAAATGGCTCAAATTTATGGGGAAAAGCAGCAGCATCATCATTAAGGGGAGAAGAAAATGGCCTCAGCTACTAGTAATCTTTAGTTAGGCTGCAAGATCTGATGTAAAATTTGCTTCTTCCGTTGAAACTTTCTCTTTTCAGACATGCACAGCTGACAAATGAATGCATCATGAATGTATATATGCAGGCATTTGCCTGCCTACTGAGTGTCTCTTTTCTTCACTGAGAGATGTAAATCCAAAGGGTAGTAAACACACAGCTATTCCTGCCAGAAATGTGTCACCCTTCATCATTTCCCCCCAGACTCCTGCACCTAAGAAGACCACAACTCTCAAGCTGAGGTATCTTGTTCCATTCAGACTTTTGGAAGTAGTGCCCTGGTGTCATCTTCTATCTGTAGAGTACAGCTTCCTTCACTTCAGCAGAAATCTTATAGTTTTCCACTGTTAAGTTGAAAAGAACACTAGTTCCTTTCTCTGTAGGAACTAATGTGGGCAGATATTTTGTTTACACTGTTTCCAAAAGACTCTAGGGAAGATGGGATGTCTCTCTATATGGGGAACAGCTTTACATTTACTCAGATAAGTAGAACACACTCAATTTTCTCCCACTCTCTCGAGAAGAGTTTTGGTTCTTCTAGTTATTTCCTAGGAACCTTAGGGCAACCAGGATATTATGACAAGCATTCATGTTCACAGTCCTGTCTTCCCAAATAACCTTTTTCGCCAAATATAAAATACACAAAACTTACACGGGAAAATTGCACAAAACACATTAAACATTTACACTATTTGTCACGACAGATATCAGGGGAAAATATCACTCAATGCATGTTTTGCTTTTAGCTAGGATTTTCAATGTTTTACTTATGCTTCCCACCTATCTTAATCCTGGTGTAGTGGTTTGTTTAAATAAGCTTTTCAGGTCACTGACTTATTTGCAAGGTCACATAAAAATGAGACTTCTTGAACTCAACAAGAAACTGCACTCTCTCTTTCAAAGAAATACCCTTTTGTGTACCAAACCAGAACAAGATAATGAAGACAGCAGGTTGTTTTAAAAAACAACCCAAAATAAATGACTGTATGTAGACAGAGAAAACCTTCCTTCACACCAGAGCTGATCTTTCAATATTTACTCACATAAGTAGCCCTTTGCTTCAATTTATTTATTTTCTTTCAAGTAATTTTTTTGAATCTTATGATGAAACTGGTTCTGTGTATTTTAGTTTTAATTCTGCTTCTCTTGTTCACATTGGTGAGTATGCAATATGACAAGCAGTCTCTGTTCAATATGACGACTCATGGAAGAGGTTAGATTGTTAGATGTGTGTTAGAGGTGGCACAATAAGTTTTGCTGCAGATTCTCTTGGGTAAGGAAGAGTTATGGGAACATTAGCAATGACACACATCTTAGTGATTCTGCAAAAGAAAACCTAATGGTTCACTCAAATGCATTAGATATGCCGCTAGTCTCTTCATGAACTGCATCGCATCCAGAAATAGCAGTACAGGTGTAAATGTGTTTATATTTTAAAAATTTATCAGTATAATTTTTGTCTCTTGAAAATTGGTTCATAGAACACCTAATGTCTTAAAAATTGATTTCCTGGTTCTTGTTGGAGGAAATTCAAGTTGTATATGACAGCAAATTATATTTGGGGAAATGCAAAGTATCTTATTTCCTGGAGCTGGAATTGAGTGTATTCATAGAAAATAATTCTCTAAAAAGTTATCTGTAGAAGATTCCAAGCATAGTAGGATGATGAAAAAATGGGTACTGTTGTGTCAAGGAGGTGATAACAAGAGGCAGGTAGCAGCTTTCTCACATCTTCACCTCCACTGATAATGTATGCAGTGACTCATCATAGGTAACTGATGTTAATTTATTCAAGCACACCTGTACAGGGCTGGAAGTCAGGTAACCAGACAAAAAGTATGTCTCTGCTTTTTCAACACAGCTACCCAGAGGCCTATATTTGCAGAAATTTAGTTCTGGAGACATCAGCAGGTTTTAACAAACCACCTACGTCTTGCTCCATACAAATCAAGGAGTTTATGTTTTTAAATCTGGACTGATTTAGCTCGCAATCAGTGGCATGATTACACCTGGCACCAATAGTTGCCTCATATTTATTTATAAATCACTTTGAACAGATATTATTTTGTTTTTAAATTTATTCATGGGGCTCAATTACATTCCTCATCTTGTGGAACACACACACACATGCACACATGTATATGCACACATGCTCACTTTGTGAGAAAACTTGAAAGACAGACCTGCACAATTAATAGTCCTATGTAAGTAGCAGACCGACTAAAGGAAAAGTTCTTGCTTTGTTCCCTTGGACAGGTACACTGAGAGTTAATTTATTTTCCATACATTGAGAGAAAGGAAAACATGGTAACATATTGTTACTAATGCTGTGCCCTAGCTTAAAAATTACAGATTTTAATAGTGTCACTACTGGGGTGAAATGGGGATTTAGCATGCACTAAGGCTGACTGAAAAGGTGGCTGTATTTCTCCTTAAAATCTTACAGCAGTTTCTCGACAAGACTTACTGAAAGCAAAAAGTCCACCTGCCTTCTGTTTTATCAGGGATTGCGAACGCAAAATTCTTGGCTCTTCCAGGTGAGAGACCAAAATGAAGCCAACTGCTGTAAGTTGCATTTTCCAGATCTTCACCTCTGCCTTGGCATCATCTTTGGTCAGAAAATACCTAGTCTCTCCTCTCATCCCCAGCTCAGGATCATCCCCTGAGCAGCTGTACCTCATTCCTGACTTCAAGGACCAACCACATCTACCTTTTTGTAAGACAAACTCAGTATCTGCTGGAGCAGGACTCACCGATGAGGCTGGGAAGCAGGTCCCAGGGGAATCTAACACTGCAGCTATAGGCCCATGCTCCTCAATCACAGGACACTTCTCCTCCGAGTCCAGAGAGAATTCATACCACAAGGACAAATCTTTCCATTCAAGTGCACAGTTCTTGCAGGGACTTCTTCTCACCTCTCTCTTTGCCATCTAATAAGTTACTTGAAAAAGATGTCTCTCTGTTCAAAAGGAGGTTTATGGTATTGTTTCTGACTAAATTTTTAACATGGTCTCTTTTCTTATTTACTCCCCATTGCCTTCTTGCAACAAGACCTAGCCTGAACAATATGCCTTTAGAAGAAAGGAGATCTGAAGTAAATACAGAAATAGACATGGATGAACAGCTAATTCAGTGAGTGGCTGTTGAAGAATGGAAGAAAAAGTGGTTTACTGAAGTTTAGTGCTTCCAGGAAAAGAAAGACAGAAAGACTTCTCAATCTGAGAAAAAGACCAATGATCTAGGTATGTATAAGGTTATTTTAATTAGTGATGTTACTTGTGGCTCAGAAGAATGATGAAAAAAGGCCCTTTAAAAAAATCTAGGCTCATCGGGGCTTGACTACTGAAAGCAATACTGTCTAATTTTTAGAACAGGTGACAGAACTACTGAGGCACTGACAGCAAGGGCCAGGACTCTACTTTGCTCTCCTCTACCCTGAGTTGAAAAAAAACACATGTGAGGTTGTACTCCAGAATCTTCTGGTTATCTTGACCCCAAAGTTACAAGGACTAGCAGTGGTTAGCTGAAGATCGCAGAAGACATTCCAACATTTCTGGCAGAAGGATTTTTATGCAGGTGTTGACCTTGGCACAAATGATGTAAGAATGGTAAAGCTAGATTTGGTCAACATTAGCATAAATTACTACAGGATGCTTTCTACAAAGGGAGGGTTGCAGCTCTGACACAGATAAAATCCCTCCTTCAATCAAGGCAGCACTGCATTTTCTCCTGACATGATCTGCTGCCTCTGGTAACCATCAGACTGTATCACAACCCCACCCCCTGCAAAGACCGTTTTACAGTAGCTCTACTCACTGTCAACAGTTATGTTTTGTGTAAGAACAGGGCAGGGAGAAGATAGTCAAACCTCTGATTAGAGTTACATTGGAAAAGGACTTGAGTCAAATCAGATGCCTCTAAGGAAAATAAAAAGGATGAGCCAATGTTATCTATCTCCACTTAAGCTTGTATTTTCTTATAGAACATAGTGTTGTGAGTTTTAGACCTCTAACGAGTTATAGACCTATAACTAGTTATATTAGGATTAATAATATCATTAACGCAATACTAGTTATATAATTACTAAAGTGACCAAAAACAAAGATAAGAGCTTCACAAGACAGCAAGCTATCGGATAGCAAGAACTCTGATTTCATTAAGAACATAGTATTGAAAAAATTTTCTTTTGCTTTCATAAAGCACAAAATTCTAATCTACTCTAGCTACTCAAAGATTATGTGAGTGATTTACGCACAAGCAAGTCGCAGAGACTTTTTGAAATGTGTCCAAAATGAAACACAAGTCCATTTCAAATATTACCCAGGAATTATTACTGTGTGGCGCAGGTAGCCTAGTCTTACTTCTCATTCACCAATTAAAAGCAAAATGTTCCCAAGTTTTTAAAAAAAATTGATTTAAGCAGCTGGAAGAAGATCTCACTTTGCAATGTTATTAATTTAGTTATCCATTTATCTTTGAGGTGCTCTGCATAATCTGAAGAGCTAGAAATTGTATATACGCTCCTTAAAAAAAACAAAATCAAAAGAAGAATCAAAAAAAAAAACCAAACAAATTGAATTGAAAATTTTTTAGGGTATTAAAACAGCTTACAAGGCAAAAAAATAAATCTTTAAACATGCAGTCTACATTTTAAGTTACTGAATCATATTTTTATATCATGGCTTGCTTTCAGTAAGTTTTACAGGAGTGTCCTACATAGTTGACAAAATATTTTCAAAATGTGTGCTATTTCCAGGTTCTTATCTCAGACATCATCACAGTTACTCTTTTTAGAATATCTTAGTCTTTACTACGCTAACTTAGTTACTACCATGATCTATCAATGTATTACTGCTGAAATTTAATACACTACATAAAGTTCCAAATCCTAAAGCTAATTACTTCTTACTTCACATGCTTGATGCAAAGCTGTTTTGTGTAGTACATGACTGACTTCATAACTCTTTTGAGGAAACAGACTGACTAAGTCAAATTCCTGACTAACAAAGGCTGTGCAATTTCAGGAACTGAAAGGGGTTACACATATCTAAACTCAGCATGCCACTGATTTACATCTTTCCCTTGTCAAATTCAAGTCTCATAAATGTTAGCACACCCCAAGAAAATGAGTCTTAATTTAGATTTACCTGCTTTGTGTCCAGTAGTTTCATCTTATTGAAATGCTAACTTCCCAGATCATCCTTCTTAGATATTCTGAATTTGTATTCTTATGTTTGTTCCTATTTTTCTGTTTAGTGGATTTCTTAAATGATGAGAGAAGACATGAGATATTTGGGGGACTAGACTCTCCACCAAAACAATGAATTTTGGCTCCTCGATATCCTTAACACTAACTTGCTTTCATTTTATAAGATACGATACATTCACTTTCAAACCACATCAGTGTCAAAGAAAAAAATAAAAAAATGCGAAGCTGCATGTGAAATGTTTAGTGAGGTTTAATTTCCTTCCTGTGTTTGCTGAATTTTTACAACCTAATGAAAAATATGAAACACAAGCAAGGAAGAAAGGTGAGCCAATCTCACCATCACTCCATGAACCAGAAAGATTTTGTTATGTTACAATATGATCATCATCAAATGCGAGAGCTTTTATCCACAACTATGAAATAACTTTTATCCTATCATCCTGACAAATATCATTTATATTACATTTTCCTCAGGAATCAATAAGGACAGTCTATTTAAAACAAAACACAAAATAAAACAAAACAAAAAACCAAACAAATAAAACAAAAACCCCCACAAACAAACAAATAAAAAAAACACTGAAACATCCCAAACCAAAGAGTTTATGGACCAGCTGCTTCTGTTTAAGCCCAACCGTTTCAGTATTGATGCAGCATAGCTATGGCATGATGTCATTTGAAGTGTCAGCAGAATATACCCTGGTTGATATTAAAAATATGTAGGGGTCTAGCCTCTCCTCTCTGAATGTGCATAATTCCCATTGGTGGGAAAGGGAGCTGCTCACATGCAGAAAAGAAGATAAAGTAGATTAAATTACAGTAGTGGATAGAGATGTAAGTTTTACTAAAGAAAAATACAACGATTTTCTTAATATTTATTTGTTCTCACTACAACACAGCATCTAGTTTGAAAATTGAAGATAACAAAGAATAGCCTTCTAATGCTTCCTGCTTACTTTTATATGACCATGTGGAGATGGAAATCATTCTTTTATTCCAGTTCTTCCATTCTGTCTCTCCATCTATTCATCCAACCATTCATCCACTCCTTCCCCTACTCCCTAGTTTACTGTTTGATATGCATGAATGGAGATATTTGTTTTGTATACAACTAGCTATCTATTTAATACGAGGTTTTCTTGTTTTAAATGTTGCAGGGAGAAGAAAATAAATGCAATGAAGGCTGCACCTTAGAAACAGATGTGCAATAGACATGTACACAGGCACATAGAAAGTATAATGACATTTATTATCTAGCCAGTCACTTAAGAGGATGGCACAATATATACTACTCTGAACAATTAATATCTTTAAAGCAATAAATCTCTCTCCATATTATGGGAACATAACTGTCACTTGTCATTACTCTGCATCTCTCTGTTTCTTCATATATCCTAAACTGCCTATTTTTACATAATTCAACACATTTAATAATGTAGAAAATCAATTAATATTTACTGACCTGTCTCTGCTTCTCCGTGATGGGAACGCAGCATTACAGCCAGCCACTGTGCAGACATGCATCTCTTTTAAATGGACATTTCGGTAGTGAAGCTTCACACTGTAGGAACTCTTGAAACTTTTCTTGCAAACATAGCAGATCTTGGGATCTGGGCTGGAGCACATTTCAGCTTCTGGGGAGAATTTCTGAGGGCTGCTGTAGTTGAATGTAGACGTGAAACTTTCATGAAGAGCAGCCATACTAGCACTGCCCCCGTTGTACAGTCCATATTGGCTCATATAGAACATATCATATGTAGGGTCTGTATACTCTTCCTTCACCTTAATGACATCCTGGTTGGAAGAGTCATTGTGGTTTTCATCTGGTCTGTCACTGTGCATTGTTGATTTTTCACCAGGTTCATGGAGGCGATCATCGCCTTCCATGGATTCTTCACACAATTTGGGCTCTGATGACTCTGACTCATTTTCATAGTCTCTCTCATGCTCCTGGTCTTCTGATGTCATGCTGTCTGCCCTTCTTATGTCTGGTCTGGAAATGCATCTGCTTCTGTCATTTTTGGAAAAGTCTTTCACAGACAGGCCTGGGCTCATTTCCTCCTGAGAATGGCAGTGATTGTCATGACCAATGTCATTCACCATCGTGCTGCTGTCATTCACCTCTTCATCTTCATCATCAAACTCATCAGCAGTATCAATAACTTCCTTTTCAATTTTAACTGGCATGCTTGACTTCCTTGGCTTCTTCTTGGGAGCAAGGTCTACATTGGGCTCTGGGGTGGGCATCAACACTGAAGGTACTGATGACTCTGAAGGAGGAGGGGGATGCTGCTCCATGCCACTCACTGCTGGTATTATTGGACTGGTAGGGAGTGAGGTTGGAGGACTCACCATCTCTCCAGGAGTAAGTAAATTTCTGTAAAAAGGAGGAACAGGTTGGACAGTCTTTAAAGCTGGGAAGACCAGCTGACTAGGAAGAGGGTTCTGCAGTACAGGGTCTAGAGGGGGAGTGGTAAACCCCATCGGTGGACGCCCAGGACTTGTTAAAGTTAGGTTGGATTTTGTACTTGCTATGACAGGAGTGGCAGCACCTGATGTAGCACGAATTAGATCTTTGTCGCGGTTATTCCTTAGCATAGGCATGTGGAGTCGGGGATTAGGGTTAGCACTGTGGCGATTGCGGCTTCTGAGAGAGCTGAAAACCATGTTGCAGCCTTCAATAGTGCACCGGTGCTTGATTTTCAGGTGTACAGCATTGTAGTGGATTTTAAGAGTACCTTTGTCATAGAAAGTTTTGCCACATGCATTGCAAAACACTCTTCCTTTCCTCGAGGCTGACCCCATTCTCCTCATTCTGTGAATTCGGAACGAGCTTTTAGTGTGTTCTGTTTTTGATAAATCATTGACTGGTGTCGGTGTCTGAACAGGAGAGACGCAGGCTGGCTCAGTTTTGGGCTCAACATTCGTGATGCTGGTCAAAGCATTCCTACTGGATGTTTGCTCATTCTTGAAAGGCGTAGGGGAAACTTCAGATTCACTGCTCTCGTTATATTCATTTTGGGTTGTAAGGCTTGGTTCACGGAGCCTCATTGCTGGTTGTTCCAGCAGGAGGCCATTTGGAGGCAGCCCCAGCAGTGGAGCAGAGACTGGATTTATGTACTGGAATGGAAGCAGGAATGCAAGGCTATTCGGGATGTTTTCAAAGTGATGAATGCTGGAAGGGTTGCTATTCTCCAGGTGAGCAAGGAGACTTGGGCTCCTGGTGCGATTATTGCTTTCAATAAAAGTCCTTATATCTGAATCTGTCTTTGAAGATGGCACAGCCACAGCCTGCCCTTCTTTTTCTTGAATTGCCATCAGCTCCACAATAGATTTCGTTTCTCCAAATCTCAGGAACTGCTGAAGGGTAATGATCTCTTCTTCCCTGGACATGATGGCCCAGCGGTCCAGCACCTTGCCTGCAGCATCCTAGAGGCCATATCAAAGAAACAACAAACACAAAGAAAAAAATTATTGATTCTGCATAATTATTCAATTCAATAGAAGGTGCTCTGCTGCCTGAACGTGAAAACACTAAGCTCAAAAAACAACATGCATACAGTGTTAATAGAATTTGATAAAAATAATATAAACTTTCCAGCCACACAAATACTGTAATGACAGTCACAGCCAGAAAATTGGATTGAGTTTAATAATGTCAGAGTACACAAAATGTAGACCATTGGGCTCTGTGATCTAAAATGCTTTCAGTACTTTCCATTTAACAACAGTGATGCTACTGCTTACAATAGATCAGTGTAAAGCATGAACTGCTGCTGTACACACCATTGTAAAATATCAAAAGTTGTACCTTAATAACTATCAAACGGTAATAATATGAAAAAGAGCTAAATAAATGCATTTGATAGATTTACTTCTTAAATATGTAAGATGTAAGATGTAAGACTACAGTCACTCATGGGCCATTTCACAAAAAACTTTGATAAAAGGCAAAATGCCTTGAAAATAGCATATAATACTTGTACCTTACTCCCTTTTCCCCTGGACTCTTACTGGCACTTCATTGTAAGCTTGCAATCATGGTATGGTTTAGACTCAGGAGATCACTTTATTTTTGTAGTCTTGACATAAATAGCAGTTAAAAATATGTAAAAAGTAAGGATCTGATGGATGTAGGTAGCATAAATGTGTAACAATTTGTCTCTTAGCATTGCCTTCTGATAGCAAGGGAAAAATCCAGAGAGAATACACATCAGTAATCACTAGAATATCAGTTGTTAAATATACATTAAAAAGCATTTCACACTTTCATTTTTGCTAGTAAGCATGAGATTTGCCTGAAGGTAGGACTTAAAAATTCTGCAATGTAATGTCAGGCATGTATTGATAGAAACATATTAAAATACTTATATAATAGATACATCATTTTATTGGCATCTTTTCTTTTGGACAAATGCTGGACATAATATTAGCACAAGAACTGTTGCAGGCCATCAAATCAGAATTATTTCAATGCTTCCTCATGCCTTAAACAGCCTTGCAAGATACTCCACCGTACTGTCTCTGATATTTTTAAATCTTGAATCTCAGCTTCAGAACCTTATCTAAACATTTTGGACTACACAGTATTTCAAAAACCACTAGCTCTTTTTTGATTACATCTTCACAATGAAGATTCTGAACAGCTTTTTTTCTCTCCAGCACTCCCACCCCCCCCAGTTTTACTTGTTTATTTATTTATTAATTCTTTTCAGTCTTCAGAGGATTGATTCTTCTCTTCCCTCACGTTTCCTAGAGTACTGGAAAAAACAAATTTGCACCAAATACTAAAGCATATGTTTAATTGATTATAGCTGGTTTTATTATTTCAGTTCTAACATGTTCAGTGCAGTTCACCTCTCTGGATACAAAGTTAATGTGGAAGGTTAATGCCATGTGTGTTTCAGTACCTTGGATACAACTACAAAATCTTTAGAAATGCTCCACATATGAACATCCAAAATCAAACCTTGAAAGACAATAAAACCCTCAACAGCAATTAATTATGGAAAATCTTACCCAGCTGACCCAAGATGGAAAGCCCCAGAAATCACCTCTGTGTAGAAAATGTTCAGGCTGTATTTACACAGTGATGAACTAAACATCATGATACAGATGCCGGTTCTCATTTGTCCCCACCTTTGAACATACTTAAGCACTGTGGACATCTCTAATTTCTAAGCCCTTACAGTTCTATCTTGTCTTGATGGAGCAGTATTTTACAGGCAGTCCGTACTACCTAACAGAAATCATCCAGAACACCAAAAAATCCCTCCCAAGAACAAAATTAAGTGAAAGAAACCAAAACCTAAATGGGACGAGGGGTGGGAGAAAAAAACTATCAACATCACAAACAACTGATTTAAGGGCAGATTCATATTTTAAAAATCTAAGATTATACTTGTTTTTTCCCATCCAACTAACTGTGACTACATTCCCCAAATAAAGCTTCCTATAACCACTTTTCCGAAAACTTCCAGCCAGCCACAGCACTTGTATGTACATACGGGTAATTCCTACTTGGAACTGCAAAACCAGATTTGGTTCAGACCTTGGTCTCCAGGCCTTTGTTGTCAGGTCTGACCCAATCTTTTTATACATATTTCTCACCCTAAACCAAAAGTATTAATTCCTTGTAATTGTAACTCCCATTGTTTAAGGTCGGAAATAACATTTACACTGCTTACATGTATTGAATTAGAATTCCTGTCTGCAGCCAGTTGCAGGCTGCTTTGCAATGTACTACTGTAATTTGTTTTGGTTTTGCTTTAATTTGTAAATCACTCACAGGCTTATGTAACAGACGGATGCTTTACAAAAACGGATATGTAAGTAAATAAAAATTAAATGCATCTAGCACGACAATAGCTCAGGAGAATAGTAGGTACAGATCCTGCAACAGATGCCCACATGTAAGTGGAAGGTGGTTTCACACAGTCCCTCATTTGATGGCAGCATGGCAACATACGCACAGAACAGGCAGTCAGGTATCTAAATCCAGGGGTTTCCTGTATGCTTTCAGGGAGTTATTCCACATCCTAACTAAGAGAAGATGGCACTTGGCTACATGAGCTTCCTCTTCATAAGACGCCACCACCCTTTGTTTAATTTCTTTTAAGGATTTGCAATGAGGAACGGCAGACGTTTCGCAGCTGTTAAGCCCCACTGATCAGAGAAACTGGCAGTCAAGGGTGTGATTGTCATGGGGTTACCCTCGCTGTCATACAAAAGAGCAGGGAATGAGAAAGTTGCTCTTAAATGATGCTTGCCTACTCCTACTAGTTTTATCAAGCTTTATCTTGTTAATTTTCAGCAAGAAGTTGTTTGGCTCTTTTTGCCCAACAAAAGTAAAGCGAAATCGCACAGATGCCTATATTCCGTACAAACTTCACTGCTTATGCATACTGTGTAGCATATGCTTCAATATTTACACAGTGAAAGCTTTCCATAAATCATTGTAAGCATGTATTATGTAAAACTAGATAAAGACTGAATAGGAATGTCATTTTTTGATAAAACTTAAAATTAACAAAAAATCTAACCATTATCCCATTTGAATTTAGCTATAACTAGCTAGGGATCTTTCTGTATATGGTAATATTTGATTAGAAGTTCAAGTCCTTTCTTACATGTAAACGATTTCTTGTTTCTTACAATCTCTCATGCTAAATTTTCTCCCCAAAGCCATTAAATCATATCAACATTTAAATACTTCATGACAAAAGGTTCCAATTTATATTACTTTTTTTCAACTCACAACTGATTAAGCCAAGCCTCCTGTGACAATGCGTACAAGGAAGTTAGCGAGTACAGAGATAGTACTGCTTGCTTGCAGCTCTCAGTCAGACAGCAGACAAGTAAGCCCAACCCGTACAGCATACACTGATGTTCTTTCTTTGTCCATGCAGCCTTGCTTTGAGTTTTAATTTTTTTTTTTTCCCCTGTGTGGATCTCTCTCACAATCTCAGATGGAGAAAATCTTTTTCTAACTCTAAATGCACACTCAACTCTATTGTTTGTATAGATATCGGTTCACATATACACAGACATTAGATCTGTAATGTGATGTCATAGTTAATCACCCTGAACCTGCCTCCTCATTTTTGCTGATTGTATGTTAGGAAAAGATGTGTGTGCCATGATATGTTAGGCCACATCTTGTCTTAAATTTCTGGGTCAAGCAGAGCAAGTGATGGGTGTCCAGATGTTTATCTTAAATGACACAAGCAGGCTACGACAGAAGATGGACACAAAGATAACTTCAGTTTTTAGAAGCTTAGCTGAGGAGGATTCTGAAAGTGGGTCTTCATTTTCTGAAGGCCTTTAGCTTTTACAAACTTCAGGCTTTCAATTCAGCTTTAAAACATCCCAATTTAAAAACTACCTATTTAGAAAACAAGTTATTTTGAACTGGTTTTCATTTTATGTGAGAAGCTCCTTTGACTCCTGTGCCTGCATTACTTGCAGGTAATTTTATATGCCTTAACTCACATAGACACATTTATGTACATACACAACACACACTTTTTGCATTTCTATTTTATCTTACTGGTTCACTTCTTGGCGTAGCTAAAATGCAGATATACACCTCGCTGAATACACAGTGAGAGATGACTACACAAGAGCTGAGATTAACAGAAAGGTTAAAAAAATTTACGTTGCTTCTTAAACTAGCTTCATGTTCTGGGGAACACTCAAGGATTTTTTTTCAGGCACTATTGTGATTGTTTCTGAGAATCACTCAAAGTTATATAGAAGAACTCATTGATAAGCTTCATATTTTAGCAAGTTTGCATATGCATCCCAAACTGTTGCTTTTGATGCATATCAGCTAAGTATCTATGTTACAAAATGTTTCATAGATACATTTTTTAATAAATAATTAGGCAAGTCTAGAGTTTATCACAAATCTTTCTTCTATAAACCATTCTTAAAGAGCTGTATATTTTCTAGCTGATCTCAAGGAAACAGTTTGAATGCAGATGTAACAGTTGAAAAGCAGACTGAGATATATTAATTTGGTCACACTATAATAGCAAAGGATGACTTTAATTAGGGTGTAGACAGAAAAAAAATCAACATTTGTTTCTAATAAAGAAAAGCCTGCATAACTCCCATGATTTAGAGTTTGCTGTTTTTGTTTGGCTGAAATTCCCAGAAGCATCTCTTTGTTCTCAATTAAATTTCAAGCTGTTACACTATGGGTAGTCCTGCTACTCCTGGGGTTAGAATTACTCAAAGTGTGCAGCAGCACACCAACTCACATCAGTACTGATGGGGTAGTGTAACATCTCTAGTTCATTTTGGCTAACTCCCACTGACCTCAGTAGGACCAAAGTAAGGCCTCTGTCTAGTTTTCCATAGAAATATACACTCACACACTAAATCAGATGTTCATTTTCCTGGTAGGAGTTTTTACCATGCTGAACCTAACTCACCTTTGCTCCTGTAAGCATGAAGAAAAGGTGTGTATCCTTGCTCACTGTGATTCTACATGTGCAACTGAGATTTACATACTCAGTCCGCAAAGAGGCATGTTTGAAATTTTTTTCCCTCAGCTGTCACTTCTCATCCACCTCCCACCACCCTCCCTTCACCAACAGAAACCGTATGAACAAATGCATGCTTAAGTGTCAGCAGTCCTCTCCTTGAGTTATACTGCTGCAGCAGGAACAAACAGTGCAGCACTACTGAGTTCTCAATCAATAATGGAAATCTTTACCTTTGGGCGGCTCCACTCTGCTAGAAAAATCAAAACTGACAGATATGCTTCCTTTTTGACACCCCCTTTCTCTTACTAGTTGAACTTACTTTCCTTGACCCAAAGATACAAGGTATACATGAGCATACCGGCATGCTACAACAGGAGAAGAGACGGTGGCTGTCTCTCCCCACTGAGAATGACACTAAAAGTGTGTATTCAAATGAAGAGTAGCATTAAGGAGACTGTTTACTTACATATGTACATACTTACATATTTATTTGTTGCCAGGTTTGTAACAGTACTTGCTCTGGTTGCTCCTTAGACTCTAAGTCTCCTTACGCATTCAGGGGCAAAAATTTTTGTGTTTTGACCACAGCTACCTTTGCAAACTTTACTAACCGTAGACAGTGGGGAAAATCCAGCTGCACTTTATATTCAGAGTAATCGCACTGTGAATCTGGAGTAATTCCACTGACCACACTGAAAAGTAATTTTGACATAACTTAGCCCTGAAACATGATGTGAAGCCAAATCTGTGTGAATATATATTGGGGTCGTACCACCATGGTGGAGCACAGCAGCTCTGTAACAATGCACAGGAGCTCTGTTCAACAGTTTTGGAGTGAAAGTGAGGAACACCATGTCCTGCTAAAACTGCAGATGAAACATAAGGTAGTGGAATGCAATAACCGCAGGAGAAACGTAGCCAGGACACCGCTGTTAACCACCCACACTCTTGTTTAATGGCCTAAAGGGTCTTAATTGAGCACAAGTATGCAGGTCTTCTGTTTCATATCTCATCTCAAAGATGCGTGCCAGAAGCACAGACCCCTCCCTGCACAAGCAACCTGCTGGAGTGCTGGTAATGGACTACGTTACAGGGAGTGGTATGAAAATACTGGATCCCCAACAAATTACTATTTTGGGGATTGAACTTCCTCATAGTGCATGCCGATTGCAGAATACCTGTTCATGAGGTTCCTCAACCTTAAAGTACTCTGTTTTATGCCAACTCTAAAGCACCTACATGGATTGGGGGTAGGGAAGACAGTGTCTTTTTGGTTTTAGAAAAGAAATATTAATTTGAACTCTTTCCCACTCTTCATGAATGCATATGCACCTCTGCATATGAAACTATTAGGATGGAAGGGCACCAGTTTTAAATGTTTCTTCTGATTTTTCAAACATATTGTTTGACTTCTGCTAGAATATTCTGCTAGAATATTCACCCTGTTCTTGATTATGGACTAGATAAGAATGTATAATTCACAAGATGATGACTTTCTTTTTCCTGCATAACCATGCATAAAGCATTTTTATTTTTAATACTATGATAGATCACTGTGGGGTTACAATGTATTTAATCACAGCTCGAACTTTATTTAATCAAAGCAATGACATCAACTCTCTTTACAGTTGGGTGCCTGACAAGGTTTTTTTTCACATCAGATGTCTGTCCATACTTGGAGGAAAAGAATCTAAGTACAACCAGAGTCTGATACTCTTCTTGCATTTACTAGTTTTCACAGTGGTGTAACTCTGCTGTGGTTTAACCCCAGCTGGCAACAGCACCACACAGCACCACACAGCCTTTCACTCACTCCTCCCTCTGCACCCAGTAGGGAGAAGAATTGGAAAGAAAAGGTAAACCTTGTGGGTTGAGATAAGAACAGTTTCATAATTGATACAAAATAAAATATACTACTACTACTACCTCTGGTAATGAAAAGGAGAAAGGAATAAAATGCAAAAGAAAAAAGTAATCCACAATACAATTGCTCACCCCTTGTTTACTGATAACGCAGACTGTCCCTGAGCAGGGATCAGCCCCTCCCAGACAATTCCTTACAGTTTACATAATGGGTATGACATTTCTAGGGTATGGAATAATCCTTTGGCCAGTTCAGGTCACCTGTCCTGGCCATGCTTCCCCGATCAGCTTCTTGTGCATCTGCTCTCTGGCAGTGCATGAGACACTGAAAAAGTCTTTGGTTTAGGGTAAGTGCTACTTAGCAAAAACTAAAAATCAGTGTGTTATCAACAGGATTCTCATACTAAATCTAAAACACAGCTCTTCACCAGCTACTAAGAAGACAATCAGCTCCATCCCAGCCAAAGCCAAGACAAAGTACTACGGTGTCAACAAAACTTGCTTTAATTTACAACTGTCACGTTGCCAACAACTATTAAAAGGCAAAATATGCCACTGATAGCAGTGGAACTCCTGTTAGCATGGATACAAATTGACTCTTTAAGCTTTAAGCAGATCCAAAGTAATCTTTCAGCAGTTGTTCTTATCTCATTTATTTTGAAATACTAGTGCCACTTCCCAAGTGTTTTGCTCCTCTTACCCCAAGAACTGCACAAATTTTCAAATGCAAACATTTATTCTCTTTATCATCCATTCTGGTAGAGACTTGTGAGTTAATGTGAGGTGACCAGACGCTTTACCATATTGGTTTACAAAAATATTTTTAATGCACTCTAAAAGCAAGACATTTGTTCTCAACATTACTGAAATGGTAGAATATCAAGAATTTATTCAAATTGTTTATTCAAGTTCCTTATCTTTGAAAATCACAACCTTGGACTCCAAGTACAGAAGAATATTTTGACACCTTTGCTTCTCTACAGCCTGTTAGAGTGGAACATTCACTCAAGTATCTTGAGAAGCTTTACCATTACCTTGTGGCAAGTAATGGAGTGTTTGTCCTTTGGTGGACAAGGTTTTTAAAGACAATCAAACCACCAAGCACATGGTGTATGAAGGCAAAATATTTATACTGCATGAGGTGCCACAGGTCCTTTTCAGGATAGTAAAAAGAGACACAAACTTGCTCAGCCACTGAAATAATTCCAGCTTTAAATTAACTTTAGAACAGAATTTGGCATGTAAGTGGGTTGGAAATACCCATCATGCATATAACCATAGCAATGATGGATTTTAAAACTCACTTTCACCAATTTCTGCATATATAGTTGCTCATTCTGGTATGGTATGTAGGAAAATTTGCCTTGATACTATCAGTCCCTAAAAATCACTTTTGGTTTTACTGTTTGGTGTTAGTGCTGCATAACTCACTGAGCAGTAAAGTTATGTTTTCTCTAGTTTTCTTGCAGTAAATGTAGTAAGTTGTTTCTGAACCTCAGTTTCACCAACAATGGAAGAATGACACATAATTGTTATGAGAAACAGGAAATGTTCACAAAGAGCACTGATGAGGTATGGTATATGAAATACACACAGCCACAAGAGACACCAAGACTCTCTTCAGCCAAGAACTTCCCCAGTGCACAATGTGATAATACAAACAAATCGCGTCTGATATCCTTGCTCCATCTAACACAAACTACACCAAAAGCAGGGCAAGAAATCTAACAGTCAAGTAAAATCAAACTATCAGATGGTCCTTTCCTCGTTTTAAATCTAAACTGACTAAATTCATAACCCTGACTGGAAAATGTAGCCAGAAGAAGCTGAATCTTCCTGGGCTTGTAAGTAAAATTTCCAACTAAGTCAGTAAGAAATTTGCCTAACTAGGGGCATTATAAAGAATTGAGAAGTAGCCCAAGGACATAAACAGTGAAGTAAAAGAGCCAATAAGTTACACTCATAAATTGGATTGCATTACCTGCTTGGCTTTCTGATTGAACCCAAACTGTGTTTCAATAAGGGGATTCAGCTGTACTAATGCAGGTTATATGAATGGCAGCAGAACCAGGAGATTGATTTCCATCTTTACTATTCATTAGGGGACTATGCATTATTACTTGCAATATATACAACATGATCTTAATGAGGCCTTTTTCTTTTTATTGTTTACCAAAAAAATTTACGCCAAAAAACACAGGTGTGCCATAGGTGGCAATGTGATGCAAAAGGGAGACAGCAGGGTGCAGAAGTGACACCAAAAAGGCAAAGGTCACTGGAACATAAAAATGCCACAGTACATGAAGCAAGCTATCAGTTAGAACATATTAGAGGAACTGAAATGCAAAAGAAAGTGGGGGGAATTACATTACAGTGTACAAAGTAATAATAACTGTGCCTGCATGTCTTAATACCCTCTTGTCCCAGCAGTCCTGACTTTCTAGGCAGCCCACTTCTCCACATTAACAGTAGTCATTTGGAGAGCAGCAAACGTGCCATTAGAAGCACTTTTACAAGTGTGTATTCATCCACCAATTAGCTTAATGTGGCTGCTTTCTGCATATTTTCTATCCAGGCTTGCACAAATCTTATTAATATTTCCCCCTAGCGCTTTGACAGATTACCTTGTCATTATGCATCCTGGAGCCTTTTAAACAATATGGGTAAACTACTGTTTGCGAGGTTAATGACAATTATCCCCTAATTACTGCATAAGTCACTCAGTCCACTTTATCTCATAGGCAGGGTTCTGCTCTGTGTATCTGCCATTGTGTCACTGTAAATGAATCTTGTATAGCTATGTTTATCTGTCGTTGCCTTGTAAATTACACTGACAGAAGAATGAACAAATTACTGTGTGTCATCACTTAAATACAGCTTCTGATAAAAAAACATCCCACAAGCACAGCACTTGAATTTTAGCTTGATCACAATTAGCAAACACATACTGAATGTTTTGGGAGATATATTTAGAAGTGGATGGGACACAGAGTGGTGGAAGAAGGTTTTGAAGTGTTAATGGAGTAGAACAGAAGAACTATAGAAATCTACACTAGTAGTAATTCCATGAACACTTCCTGAGAACTATTTTGATAATTTAAATGTTGATAGATGAGCTAGTGATAGTTTCCAAACAATCTCATATTCAGGGCTGTGCCGAATTCCACAATATCTGTTGTATCTGACCAAAACCACATGAGATTTTTTTTAGCTGAAAAAAATTAAAACAAAGTTGGAACAGAAGTAGCATTCATAAAACCTCAAGTAAAGCTAATTTAATGCATGCATTTCAGAACAATCTCTACCTCAGGAGAGGAATGCAGAATTGGCAAATAGCAACTTCCTGGTATATTATATTTTCTGAGGCAACTTCAATGGCATAGTTAAGAGTACTTTAGTGGTAGGACATAGGACATATGAGATGGGTATGTCCTGCTTTGAGAAAGAAGGTTGACTTGTTATTGTCCTTGATTCCCTCTTT
>VYXB01008470.1:42540-62564 GCA_013397135.1 Pachyramphus minor | reverse complement strand
TCAGTGCTCAGAGACAAAACAAGTTGATGGTAAAGAACATTAAAACAACAGCTGCTGTTTTAAATAATGCCTCTTCCTATATTGGTATTGGGGAGGTAACTTCTTCATAGTTCTGGGAACCACAGTCATTTCAAACAGTACAACACAGGCAGTGCATTTCCATTGTGCCCTGGGAGGGTCTCTTATTGAGTCAGAGAAGGCCTTTTAGTACCGGTTTTGTATACTGTTGGCAAGCACTGTAATTGCAAAGAGTTAGTGACAAGTGTGCTTCTTACTGTGGCTTCTTACTCAGGCTACAAATTTAATTTCCTTAAGCTCAGCACAGTGACAACACCTGAACTTCCTTTCACCACTGGCTTGAGCAGAACCTGAGTCTTCTCACCCCCCCTCAGACCTCATATTTAACTCTTAAAATTCCCTGCTTGCCAGGAAAATGGATGATTCATGCAGCAAGATGCTTTTTTACTTAGATGAAACTGCCTGCCAGGAAAAACAATGCAAAACAAGGGGTCATCGATGCTGCATCCTGCAATGAGGTTACACAATAACGCATTTTGTCATCTTGGAGGACACAATTTATACACATATACAGTGCATTCACAAAGGATACATGCTACATAGTTGCATATGTAAAAGTATTTGATTTTATCTTCTAATTTATACATCTCCATATTTAGTAAACCTTCTCATTTCATACACGTCATAAAATATATTGAGCACCAGCTTCTGACCAATGTGGTACAAAAAATATGAAGTTAGGAGAACAATATGCAAATTGGAGCACATTATGAATCCTGAAGGGTAGCACTATAAGACTGTTTAAGCTGCAGTACAAGAAAAAAGGAAAGGTGAGAATTTTCCAAAACCTAATGATTATTTAGTGTAATTCGGGAGCTTACACTAACACTGAAAATCTTTTTATCAATGTAAAGTGTACATTTATTTTGCTGGATTACAATAGTGTCATATCTAGAAAGAATGGACAAACAGAGATATAGAAAAATTACTAATATTACTGAAACTAACAGTGACCTTGGACCACACTCTCAGTATAACTTGTAAGAAAAAGCTGTAGTGAAATCGTAAGAAAATGTAACAGCCATCACTAAAAGACTGATCGATTTTGAGTAAGTACTACCTCAAGGGTTTTGGTCCTACTAGGATTGATCTTTGTGTCTGTCCTGTGTTCAGTCAATGCAACTTTCAGCAGGGTATCCACTACAGAAATAAACGGAAGTGCTGCAGTAACCCTCCACTCTCCCTTTAAGTATGTTATTTTCTCTCTATGCTGAAGGAAAAAACCCAATAATGTAGTAGATGGTAAAGTGACACAGATGGTTTAAAAAGTTTAAGGACACAGAATGCTTTTATTGTCATACATGATATTATTTAGAAAAAAAAGTTTCAAAATTATTAATATGTCTCTTTGAATGTCAAGGTTCTTTGGCCTCTGACTTTTGCTAATAGCAGAGAAACTGCTATTAGAGTCAAAGCAGAGTCAAAAGCTTTACTGAAATTCAAAAAGACTACATCATCTGGTTTCCCTTGATCAACTAGGTGGGTTACCTTGTCATAAAAGGAAAGTAATGATACATATTGACAGTATAGATTGAGCAGAAGAATAAGCAAGAGAACACTAGATGTTGGAGATTAACAAGCACCATTCACTGGTCTAACACTCTGTTTAGGTAAACCCCCCTTTTTCCAAACATAACAGAAGTTCTGCTTGAGTAAATTCTTCAAAGTCAAGCCATGCTGGGGTCTGTTCCACCCCTCTCATTCTTCCATTCAAATGGCCTGATACAATATAATGGACATGGGCATAGAAGTGATCTTGGTTCATGCACAAAATGTTTTTATTTTCTTTAGTCAGTTCGCAGCTCCAGAGTTCTGTTTGAACTACAGGTGCAAATGACCTAAATGCTTGGAAATTTAAACTGAGAGACTGAACTACACCTTTTCTTAGGATTTAAGAAAGGATCTAAAACATCAAACAGAAATCTCATCAACTACAAACATTTGTTACCTGAAAAGGAAAGCAGTATTTTTGAATTTTTAATGCATTTTTTTTTTAATGCAATTTTCATAGAGAAATGGGTGGACGTGGGCATCCCCAAGGAAACTAAAGCTTTAATCCTAGACCACTTTTGGTGTATTCTGGACACATCATGGTCTTTCAACGTCTCAGAACATTGTCTTTAAAATGGATACAGACAATATTTTTCCTTACTTCATGATTGTAAAGCAAAACATGCCACATAAAGGCTGAAGTTCAGGTAGCACTGTTCTGTGACTCTATGTGTAATATGGAATTGGGTCCTGCCTGACCAACTCAATCACCTTTTTTGACCAGGTGACCTGTCTAGTGGATGAGGGAAATGCTTTGAATGTAGTCTACCTGAACTTCATTAAAGCCTTTGATACTTTTTCCTGCAGCATACTCCTGGAAAAGCTGGCACCCCATGCTTGGACAGGTGCAGTCTTTGCTGGCTGGAGGGCCGGGCCCAGAGAGTGCTGGTGAACGTTGCTGCATCCAGCTGGCAACCGGTCACCAGTGGTGTCCCCCAGGGATCAGTGCTGGGGCCTGTCCTGTTCAATATCTTTATCAATGATCTGGATGAGGGGATCAAGTGTACTCTCAGTAAACTCACAGGCAACACCAAAGTGGGTGGAGTGTTGATCTGCTGGAGGGCAGGAAGGCTCTGCAGGGGGATCTGGACAGACTGGATCAATAGGCCAAAACTGATGGTATAAGGTTCAACAAGGCCAACAAGAGCTACAGGCTGGGGGAAGAGTGACTGGAAATCTGCCCAGTGGAAAAGGACCTAGGAGTTTGGATTGACAGGAAGCTGAACATGAGCCAGTAGTGTGCCCAGATGGCCAAGAAGGTCAATGACATCCTGGCTTGTATCAGAAATAGTGTGGCCAGCAGGACCATAGAAGGGAAAATCAGCACTTGGGAGGCCTCAACTCAAATGCTGTGTTCATTTTTGGGCCCCTCAAAAGGGGAAAAACATTGAGGTGTGGGAGAATGTCCAGAGAAGGGGAACAGAGCTGGTGAAGGGTCTGATGCACAAATCCTGTAAGGAAGCGCTGAGGGAGCTGAGGGTGTCTATCCTGAAAAAAAAGAGGCTCAGGGGTGATCTTAACACTCTCTGCAACTCTCTGAAGGGAGGTTGTAGCAAGAAGGTTGGCCTCATCATCCACACAACTAGCAATAGGGCAAGAGGACATTGCCTCAACCNACAGAGCTGGTGAAGGGTCTGATGCACAAATCCTGTAAGGAAGCGCTGAGGGAGCTGAGGGTGTCTATCCTGAAAAAAAAGAGGCTCAGGGGTGATCTTAACACTCTCTGCAACTCTCTGAAGGGAGGTTGTAGCAAGAAGGTTGGCCTCATCATCCACACAACTAGCAATAGGGCAAGAGGACATTGCCTCAACCTGCACCAGGACAGGTTTAGATTGGACATCAGGAGGAATTTCTTCACTGAAATGACTGTCACGCATTGGAATGGGCTGCCCAGGGATGTGGTGGAGTCAGTATGCCTGGAGGTGTTCAAGAAATGACTGGATCTGACAATTGGTGCCATGGTTTAGTTGACAAGGTGGTGATCAGTCAAAGGCTGGACTCGATGGTCTTGAAGGTCTTTTCCAACCTAAATGATTCTATGACTGTGATTGAATGTAACCTCGAATAAACAGTTTACTGTGAACTTGACCTGCCTTTACGAACACTAAAACAGCTCTGTCCTGCAATAAGGTTTTAAATGAACTGAGCTCCAGAAGAATTGAAAAGACAGAAAGTGCCTATCTAGAGAACTGCAGTAACATTCACACCCCTTTTTTGGTGGAGGACAGTGGGACACAGCTGGAAGGATTCACTTCTACAATATTTGTACATGTAAGCTACTGTCAGTCAATGAACACCTTTTCTAGTTCATCCTCACAGAGAACAACCTTTATTACACTACGGTGTGATTGTTTCATTCATGCTTATTATGTTCAGACCTTCCCAAGTGAAATAATTCTCAAATAAAAATATGAATCCCTCTTCCCCAAATGGACACCAATAAACTGTCATTAGATTACTTCTAGCACAGCAAACTCTAAAAGAAATAACTGTGCTCACACTTACAAGTTTCTTTTGATAACTTTACAAGCTGCCCTCTTACCCCAGGGGACAGACAGATTCTGTCTAATACAGAAGAGATTCCCCTGAATACAAACATTTGTTGCAAAGCAAATAAAATGAATTATTTTCATAAAAAGAAAGCAGTAAGAATAGCTTGGCAAAAATGCAAGCAAAAAGTTTCTTTTAATGTCTTTGGCACATTTCCCGCTCTTAGAAATAGCATCCAGAGTTGGTCCAAGTGTGGCTGATAAAGCAGGCTTAGAGCTGCCTTTCAACTTTCACTTTTTAATAATAAAAAATCAATATATGGAGGATTACAAGCCTTTTGGTTTTGATTTTGTATATGAAAAACAAAAGATGACAAGGTTATGGTGGTGTATGAAATTCAGGCCACAGCCTTGATGATGCAAATATTTTACACCCTGTTTATTTACTGCACTCTACCGTGAGACTGAAATAAAACTTAAAAATTAATTTTCTTTTTTACCTGTATTATGTGGAAACACAATCTTGAATATGCATTCTGAAAAGCAGAAAATTAACAGATTCCATTTCAGATTTTAAATAAATCATGAGTGTCTATTTTAAAAGAAAACAAGGAATAGTCTGGATCAGCAATGTGTATACGACTGTAAATGCTCATATGGAGCCAAACGCATTGTGAACTACACTATGGAGCAAAGGGAAAATATGGTGTTCAAAAGAACAAAGCAAATCTCTTAGCAATCACAGACACCCTCAGCTGTTCCTTAGTGATGACACTATTTGAAAAGAAACTGTTTATTTGTGAAGGATGTAAGACACTCTATTTCCTTGTTCTCAAGCAGACCAACTGAGCTTGGCTCAAGCATGATAATAACACAGAAAACCTTTTATAGACAGGCCATATTCCTACAATCTTGAAAAAGGTAAACGGAAACTGAACACTACAAATATCAGTTTTGCCCACACGGGACAGTAAGATCAGATCTCTATAGGAATCTGTAAAACTCACAGTAAATTGAGTTAGAATTTATAAGCTATGTAAAACACATCTGTATGTCTTGTAGTCCTCTTAGCAAGAAATGATTGCTGCTAAGTCATTAGAAATGCAACCTTAGTATTGTTATGTGATCAACTTCTGGAATTGTTTTCTCTACTTTTTCTTAAGTGAACTACAGAGTAATTAATTCTATTTGGTGGAGGTAAACAGGCAAGGTTACCTATAACATGGTCATCTCAAACCACATGAGTTTGAAGGAGGGGACAGCACCTTCAACAATCCATTAATCAAATCAAATTACTATGCAGGATTCACCATTGGAACACCAAAGCAGTGTGAGCACATTTAGACAATTACATTGTGGTAAACTCATAGCAGCAAGGACATAGCAAACAGTAGCAGCAGGAGGTCAGAACATGCAGTAATGCAATGGCTTTCACCCGCCCTTTTCCTGATTTGAGGGAGTGAAAAGCATTGAATTTAAACTCAAACAAAGAAGGTACTATAGGTACTGCACAACTTATGAACAACTTATGTGTGAGAATTAGGAAAGAGGATAAAGCAATAGCCTACTCCCTCTGCAATCATTTACCCACTTCTTTTTCCTATTTTTCAACCAGAGCGGTGAGAGCTGTGACTACAGAACAGCCATCAATCGTATAACCATCCACAAGTGAGCACAGACTGGGCTTATGCCAGAGCAGTAAAAGCAGCATTCACTTAGTATTTTTAAGCACTTTGTATTGTACAGAGCCCTCTTAGGAAGACTGATTTCCATAAAGCCTCATTTCCATGTCAGGGTACTGATGATGGCATAAGCCATAGGAGTTTCTCCATTCGAAGTGTCTTGTAGTCGAATTTCAGACTCACCACAAGAAACCCACGTATTAGCCAGGGCTCAAGTAATACAGGCATGCATAGCAAGGCATAGTATTAGGTTAGCCACAGAATCAAAGAGCAATAAACCAAGACAACAGTGTCTAGCTTTAAAATAGTTACACACATACACATGCACACACACATTTCATGCATTTTGTCTACATTTTCTAGAAAACGCTGCTTATTACTTAAATTTTTTTAATCATCACTTCTGATCATTTCATCATTTCTACTGCCCAGGTAAACGCTGTCTAGTCAAAGAATGTGGCGCAGAATTCCTGGAAACAGTTGTAATAAAAGTTTTGGCCTTTATTGTATCTGAATGCTTTGGCATTAATTTGTGGGATATAGGTTGGTTTTTGATAGTGCTCTTCTGTCACTTCATTTATCTGGCTTGCATTTTGTGTTCTGCATAACTTGAGTGCTATTATACTTGAACTGGAGTAAAAAAAACAAACGTCCTTCTCCTCTCCTGTGCCACACGCCACACAGGCCTTTGAAATAAGACAGAACTGACAAAAGAAGAAAGAAAAGGGAATGGGATATGTCATGTCCAAGACAAACTTCAGAGAAAATACAAGAGTCACAATGTGCTTCCTGTATTTTTGAAATTATTTAGTATCAGTATGATGTTACCATCAGGAGAACCAATCCCATTTGGAGTACGAGCACAGCACTCACAACGCTTGCAGAGACACCACAGCTAAAGAACTCACACTCTAATGACTCCTGACACTACACCCAATCAATATATAAAAGCTGTTGGTTTAGTTTTCAAAATACACTTTTTAAACATGGTGATGAAGCCTCCGTGACGCACAGCTCAGCATAAGTACGTAAGTGTCCCCTGAACCTCAGGTGTAGCTGCTTGTCAGGAATGCAGATGCTGGTGACATGTGCCTCACTGGGGACTGAGCGCTCCACTGATTCAATAAGGCTACACAAGTGCAACAGGCCTTGATGTCAGTTACATGGTTTTACATACCTACCATGTCAGTGGTTCTCAGCCTCCCTGGGAATTTATTCAGATATAAGTGTATTCAGCCCATAACAATGTCTTCTACCTGCCAGAGAGCTAGAAATATTCTTACCTTTTATGAATCTACAGTGCATGACTGCTGGCGTTTTACAGGTTGGAAGGGAGAGGGAGAAAAAGAGAGACAGAGAGAAGAAAGGAAAGAAAAAGAGAAGGGGAAAGGATAGGGAGAAAGAAAAGGGGAATTAAAAGAAAAACAGGGAGAATGAGAGTGAAAAAGAAAGAAAGAACAGAGAGGACAGGTTTTTAGAATTTCTGTTTCATTTCTATTTTATCTATTTCTCTAAGAATAAATCTAGCTATCTACCTGCAATATTTGTCCAAAAAGTGTTTCAAAACTGCTGAAAGTATAGAAAACTGACTGTCAAAACCACAGGGCTTAACCATCACTTCCTTTTCTCTTCTATTTAAAAGAGATCATATTAAAAATTCAAAATTCCAGTCATTCACACTACACAAGCATCCAGCCCAAGTATTTGCTGATGTAAAACTGCTCATGCGCTTCTGCAACTGTGACCAAGATCAGTTAATTTTTAGCTGCAGATGTAAAATACAATCAAGAGTTAGGAAAGACATGAATGCTGGAATCAGATTAAACTTCCGTATACTTTGCACACTGAGGCTCTGTTTCAGAACCTTCAACGCTCTTTTACCCACTGTTCACTGATAAACTAATACATAGTGTTCTTACTGTGTTATAGCCTCTTCTTTTTCTGTGAGTTTAATTCTGATCATATTGTCAGTAACAAAAGGAATGTATTATTAAGGGATTTTTTAAAGTCATTATATACTTATGATGCAAGACAAAATTAATTTGAATAAGTTTATCTACCCAAAAGTGTACCTTTCCTCATTAACATTACATCCAGATGTCCCAACATTATCAGACACTGATACCATGAGGCATCCAACTATATCATTTCTGCTGTTATTATTCACAATAAATAGATAAATAAAAAGTAAGCCCTAATTTCAAGCAACAACTGTAAAACCTTGTCCCCACGCAGCCAGTCACCTCAAATCATGCAATAATTCAGGTAGCTTTTTGCAAATACTTTAGGAAAAAAAATCATACAATATTTCCAGTGTCTATACAGAGAACTTGGTAGTAGTGTAGGAATCTGGAACGGCTAGCAATAAAACAGGAATGAAATCTCTTGGTACTGACTCTCACACCCAGACTTAAATGGGGAAATAGAGTGGTGACCATAAATGTTTGCCATTAGAAAGGTTATGAGCCAGATGACACAGTAGTTAAGAATTGAACATTTTGAAAAGAAAAGGAAAGTAGGAACTTACTGTCAAAATTATGTAAAAGGAAAGAATCTAGGGTTTTGCCAGTTTTATTGATCACAGTTTTGTAGTGACAGAAAGAACACACTGTTTTTCTTATTATTCAGTAGTGATTCCATGCAGCATATGTGTGTAGTACTTTTATAATCTACTATGTATCAGGGCGTATTGTTTCAGAAGGTATTTTTTCTAACAACCTCAATTTTTTATTACATGGTAAATACTAACGAAACCTCAAAACCTCAAAAAAAAAAAAAAAACCAACCAAAACTTCCCTAAAATTTATTTATTTATTTACTTTCTTAATAACTTGATTGTTAAGAATGAAATTTTTTTTGGTTTAAATAAAATAAGCAAGATATTATTTCTCCATATGTAGAAGAAGAAAAGTGAAACTTCAAGTATCATCTTAAACACTGCAAATTTAATTTAAAACAATGGATTTTGTCTTTTGTTCTGTACCTTAATTGTTAGATGAATGTAAAAGGCTTAAGAGTATCAAAACATCAAAATACTTCTGAGAAAAAAACAGTTCAGTTCTATTCACTGAGGCCATCCATGTATGCAAAAGCATACTGGACTGGACTTTCCAGATCCTTGTTATTATTTCTTCGGTTATCTGCCTGAACATGAATTTCCTTTTTGTGGATAAAGCAAGTTAACAAGAATGCCTAAACCTGATATTAGCAAATAGGTCTCCCTACAACCGTTGCTCCTTGCTGTAACTAGGACTCATTTCAAGTATGTACTTTTTTCTGGTAATTTACTATTTGTGATGCAATAGAAATAAAACACTCTGCAAAAGCAGTAACTGAAACAAAAAGTGGTATCAAACAGAATCAGTCATTTATGTGGAAAATGATTTACAGATATGTAGGGAGATGCTCAGGATATAGTTCTCTGTGCAGACATAAACCACAGTTTTATTTAGTATAGCATCTTTCAAACAAGCTGTATCCTAAAATGCTGCACAGACTTACATCCTAATGTTACACTGATGTTGTAAATAACAGCAGAGGGAGAAATAAAGAGGCACAGGTAAAAGGAATATTTTCAGCTGAGACCCGAGAAGAAACAGAGATGCCAACAAGTCATAGACTGTATCTAATAGCAAAAGCTAGAGAAGAAAAAAAGGTTGGATTACCACGACCATGGCCTGTGGCGGGAGATAGAGGAAGTCAGTTGCTGACAAGCTGAGCCAGCAGAGAAAGGCCGAGGAATACAGTGGTCAAATTTTCCCAGCACATATAAAACCCTACAGTCTCTACCAAAGTAGACCAGAGATACATGTGAGCATACAAGGCCAGAATTTGGCTCTGTCCTTTAAATTTGGCTCTCTCCTCTGAATATGGCTTATTCTCTGGTATAAATTGTGAACAATTCTGTCATCTTCAAAGGATTTCCAACAATATTTTTGTATAACCAGTATTGCTGGATTTAAAATCTGAATTTTGTGGATCAATCTCACTGAACAAAAGTATGTTTCATTGTTGTTTTAGGGGTTTTTTTTTGTGTTGGCATTTTTTATGAATGACCATCTATTTAGTCTATGATAAATACTGAATGGAATGCTAAATGGAACAACAAGTGAAGGTTGGTCATTATGGTTGCAGTTTTGTCTATGCACATATAGCAATTTTGTCTATGCATAAAAGCAATTATATATGCTGGAACAAGTTGGCAGAAAAATAATTTCATAAATGTGACTGAAAATGTCCCTTCCTTTAAGTTCAAATCCTGTAAAAGGTAATTCTTTAGTACAGTAGCTGTAAGAGTCACTCTGTCTCACAAAATTGCCACAGATTCTCACTAAAATCACCTAAATCAGGGAATGAGTAGAAATTAATGTTCTTAAATTAAATGGAAGCTAACAGAGGTTTAATTAATTAGATGCAAGAAAGCTTTCTTAGGTTTAGGGATTTTTTATTATGATGTTTAATACAACACCCTCCTTAGCTCACAGACAGCAATGCTTTTTGAAAGAAATTTCAAGTTATTTCAAGGCTCACAATATGTTGCTATGGTGCATGCTGCTGAAGAGAATAAGCTAATGGGCTCTCTCTTTAATGTGATTAGAGCTATTATTGACATAATGCCAGAAGACGCAAAACCATTAGCATTACACTACAGCTCACTTCAGTCACAACTCAGATTTAGCATTTGATCCACAATTTTAATTTTGCTCTGTTCTATTCAGGGCTGCATTACACAAAATGCATAATTAAAAGCTGATGTGATTCTCTCTACTTCTCAAATTAAAAACATAGCAAACATTTGTAGTTCTAATCCACTAGAAATTAATAAATCAAACACTGTCTTTTATCCTAATTCCTCAGTGCAATTCAGGATTCATGTTGGGAATATTTTACAATGCAACAGAAAACTACACTAAGAGTCACTGCTCAAAAGGAAAGAACAGTCTCTAAAGCCTGGATGTTCTGCAGGGAGAACATGGAGGACAGCACAATACTGATAATCAGTTATACCTGGAGATATATCTGAAGGTCACCTCCCTATAAATCCTTAAACTTTTTGACTTACTAGACGATTTTGGTCACTAGAGAAGACTAAAGCTATGGGTGGGTTTGATTTTGCAAAATCATGCAACTTTTGAATTTAGATTTTGCAAACAAAACACAGGATTTGTGCTAATCCTATGCAAATGTACTAATTGGTTCAAGCTGAAGATTAGCCCAATCATAGTTTATCATTTGTCCTAAACATACAGATAGGTCTTCTAACAAGACTTAAGGCATACTGCACCTACATTCCACAGACTGTCAGAGCTTCCCCATCTCAGTGTAAAACTGCTACATTATAAATGATGCAGGACAAACTAGCCAGTTAGGAAGTCAGAAGCATCAATACCAGTTTAGCAGCACTGTACGCCAAGTGAAACAGTATTCACATTCTGTTTGCTCTTATTTCCTCCTCAGATCTTTCCATGAACAGTAGACATGAGTACAGCTTTTTTATTGTAAAGTTAAATGTTGACAGTGCACGTGGCAGCAGAAAAAGTTCTAAAATTTCATTCCTCCTGTGGAAAAAAAAAAATATAACCCCCCCAAAATGCTAATTGCATTTAATTTTTTTTTTTATTTTTTTTTATTACTTGAGTGGTGTAAAATGAATTCAGTCAAAACACGGTTCAGGTGTAACAATATATTTCAAATGTCCTGATAATAAGTTTTAGCATTGGCTCAAAGGCTTACTTACATGACTCATTAGAAAGAAGTTGAATCCTAAAGCTTTGGGTTCAAATTACAGATGCAAATGTGCACATCTATAAAGACAAGTACAAAGAGTACAAGCCTACACTGGCATCTGGATTTTATATACTTCAATAACAACTAATCATAAATCCAACGTCAAAGCTAAAACTATATTACTCTTCAGGGTTAGGATTTGGTTTAATACTTATCACTGCTCAATTCCTTAGGCAATCCAATTGCTGATGGTACACTTGCCACTTTAAAAACAGTTTAAAACCTATATACTAGATGACTGGGCTATTTTGTAACAAAGCAAAATCTGAAGACTTAAGCTAGTCTTAAAATCTGAGATCTCTTAAATGTCTAGATGATTTGCTTCAGCTGCAGCTTATCTATCATTTTTTGACAATGGGAGACTGACCTAATGCTACGAAAACTATATACCATCTTGATCATCTTGTTATCTTGTAGATCAGAAATAAAGATCACTCCACCTCACCGCTCACAAACATCACAGCTACAGAGTCTGTTATTTTTCTTGGATTTTTTTTCTGCTGCAGTTGAACATAGAAAATTTCTTTACTGAAATATTTCCATCTAGCACATAAATATACTTTCTGTTGTTGTACCAGCTTGATAGGATCCAAGTTGTTTGCTAGGGTGGATTTTTTTGTGTATTCTTTTTTAAGAGAATTATATCACAGATTTTGCATGTCTTCATCAAGACATCCTTCCTTTGGAAGGAATTTCCAAAGTTCCACTATACCAAATCACAAACAACTTTTTTCTTTGTTAAAATACTATTGAAAATACTGCCAAATCCATAGGTAAATATTATAACAGAATAAAATTTCTTATTAAAAGTACCTAAAATTACATGTATAATTTATTCAAATATGTATTGGGAAGCTAAGGATAACATCACTGAAGATACAGCTTATCAATATTTACATAGAATTAGCACTTAGGTCTCTAGGAAGAGTTCTCGAGCCATGGCTATATGCTTTGCTAAAGATTTTACTAAATATGACATGCCAAAAATATTAGGAATGAAGTCTGGTTTTAATGAAGCCAATGGAAACAGGATTGTACCCTTGGACTTGCCTTGGATTAGCACAGAAGAGCAAGCTTGAATCTGAGCCCTTTCCAAGTCCAGGCCCTTAAAAATGCACATTTTACTGTCGTGAACACAAACCATGTATACTGTTTTCTCCTGCTTAAGTGAGATTGTGTTTGTTTGGCCTGAGTCAACTGCTAAAGAGCATATGTGGCAATTTTGCATGGGACAAAGCAGGTAGAACCTTCCCCAAGAAGAGTTCAACATCAAATGCACTCAGGCGTGATAGCAACCATTGTGCTTTCACCTGCTGTTGGGTCACCAAATGCAGAGCTTCAAAGCTTCAGTTTTCTTAACGCGGTGTACAGGGCTGAAAGACTTCCCCCACTAGCTCACATTTTATATAAACATTTCCAGGTAAAAGGTCTCCATATACTACTTTATTGTCACTGGATTCTAAACATAGAATTTTCTGTGCTTTAATCAACAAAAATCTAATTTCATTAAATTCAGATCTCTCATTATCCAAAATTTTGCAAATTTTCAGCTCATATGCCTTCTGGGGGAAAAAATATTATTTTCAAACTACTACATTTGTGTGTTTTTTCCAGACTTAAAAGGGACAGACATAGGTTTCACACTGCAATTTTGATTGCAATATTCCCTATGAAGAGACTGCTGGACTTCATAAATATAAAAATCCTCTGATGTTTGAAGTCTTTATTGAAAATTCAAAAGGAAGTATTTTCCTCTACAAGGACACATGGTGACGAGTCCCCCTAAACTCCTTGTCCAAGTTGTATTGATATTTGTGTGCAAATAATGAAGTACAAGGATGTATGCCAAATGTATTTACCCTTTCTCTGATAACAAACTTTACCATCATTACAGTCCATTTCCTTACCAGTATTGAATTAATGGATTTGGATAAATCTTCTGCCAAATGTATCATACAAAACCAATTAGAAATTCTTAACGGATCAAAAGCATCTTCTGGTCCCAGTGAGTCTGTACACACTGGCTGGCAATATGGCTAGGAAACATTTTAAAAGTAAAGCAATGAAAAGTAAAGCAATGAAAGTAAAAATGAGTGTGATCTCCAGGATGAAATACCACTGTCAATAAGGCAAATGAGAGAGATTTATTTCAAAATCATGTTCAATCTCAGCCTCAAAACATGTCTAGTCTTCTTGCTTGCCCTCTCTCAGTGAACCAGATTAGTTTAAATGAGGTACAGTTCTGAGCACCCCTTGACATTGTGACTGTGTGCAAATGAGAGGTAGATCTGTGTGGTGGGAGCTGCTATACCTGAGCTATGGGCACAAGCACTTCTACTGCTATAGGAAAGGCAACGAAAAAGTCATCCACCCGATCCCTGACTAAGACAAAAAAAGTGTCCAAATATCTTGAGATTTCATACAGGCAAAAAAATAACTACCACACTGGCAGAGTGAATAGCAATGCAGACAAATAACAGATTAATTAACAAGAGATAAGTACAATTCAATAGTGCAATACCCTTCCTAAGCTACATCCCCAATTATCTCTCAACTGCAATGGACTAATTGAATCTGAGAAGTATCTCATTAGAAAAGGTATAATATAATAGCAATATTGTAATTGATAAACTTTTTGTTCCTCATTCCTCTCCTTATTTTTGCTTCTGCTGTTGTACTTTTCTTTCTTCATACTTCTCCAGCTATGTTCTGGCTACCTATTCTCTTTTATCAAGTAGAATGATTGACCACACCTTTTTACACAAAATGTACTTGATCTTAGATGCACTTACCAAAGTTGCCAGGATAGACACAGCAACGTGCCAAACCCAATAAAAATTGTGTACTTGTTCATAAAATGGAGGGTCACCACAGTCCCTGACTGCCTTATGGGATGTTTTCATGAAACACTGCTCTCTTTACAGAGGCACTGATGTCTTGTATTTTATTTACAACAGTAAAATTCCGCAAGCCATGGCAACTACTGAGCCTGAGGTGCATCTCACTTGCAGACCTGCAAACGTGAGGTGTTACTGTTTCATACCAGCGCAAGAGAGAATTGAATAAGACTGGAAAAACTTGGAAGACAAAAAGGAAATACCCAAACTCAGAGCACTCAGAAAGAGTCTAAAATGCCTCCTTTTTCCTATATGGTCTATTACTTAATCTCTCTTTTTATCCTTCAGTGAACACAGAATTTTTTCCTAAAAATATCCTTTAATGCAAATTATAAGATGAAAGAACTGTTAGATGTAATAAGAACAGAACATCTTCTGTACAGGTGCTTTTTAGTTGAGGAAGCACAAGACTTAAATTAGCCACACGGATGCTGGTGGACTGTACAAGAGCACATTTTAAGTATGCAAGCATGGTTTTGCACCACCAAAATTATAACATTATGTATTAGAATAAATCTGCTTTTGCAATAAGAAAAAAGAGCTTGTCACTTAGTGTAAGGAAGAAGAAATACCCTTCCCGGACTATTGACAGCTACTAGCTGAGCTAAGCAGAACAACATGAGGGCACAGATGACGACACAAGTTAGTTTCATTCCACTATAGGGAATATAAAAACATTATACTCTAATATTAGTAACATGTGTGTATGTTTATACATCCTTATATACTAAAAGAAGAACTTACTGTAGTGCATGAGGAGTGACAGATTTTCAACTCTCCTGCCTGCCCCTCCGTAAAGGTAAAGCTATGCAAATGAGTTGCTTTTCCGTTTAGAAAAAAAACAAAGGGGAAATTAGTCATGGTGTTTGGTGATGACAAAATGGAATTCAAAATTCCCCCAGCTTTTGTCAGGTGGGTTAAGAGCACTTTTCCATGTTTAAATGCCCAGGCTCCAGCCACAATAAGTATGTGAATGTTTGCTCCAGTAGAAGTTAGCAGTAAGGGAAAGTTCAGACTAACTAGAGGTAAAACTGATTGAAATCAGACCCTGGGTAAGACTGTATCACCTGTGCTGTGTTCAACAGAAACCAATGTCACTGGAATGTAAATGTAAATGTCACTGTCTGACAAGAATGAGACCCAAAGCGCGGGCAGATACGAAATGTAGCACAGACAAGCATACTGAAAAATTGTCTGTGATGACCTGCAGTATCTTCTGCTGTGCCTCAGCTCTGAGGTTCTCCTATCAAAAAATGTTGCCAGTCAAACTCAATAATGCCAGATTACTGAATTATGCTTATGAACACAATAAAAAAGGCACCCAGCTTTAAAGATCATATTCACAGGTCTACCACTAGTTCTCTATTGCAGCAGAAAGAAACAATCCCAGCTGGATAATAAGATAATAAAAATCACAGTCAACATGCAAAGAAAAGACAGTCAAGCACTAAACTGTTATCAGCATATATTTTGTTAAAGGTTATGTTATTTTAAGCTAGAAGCGCACTGTCCACGAGACAAAATAGCAAGTCTGTATTCTGCTTTCAGAAAAAACATAGTTTTGAGATAATCTCCCATAAACTGGGTAAAATTATACATGAATTAACAATTAACTGTCACTATAAAAAGAGAGAATAATGGGGAAAACCAAACCTCCATAATAGTTAATGAAGATTCCACCATCTGTTTACTTACAATATTAATTTCATAGACTCAGAGAATTGTTAAGGTTAGAAAGGAGCTCTGGAGATCATCTAGTCCAATCACTCTGCCAAGCCAGGGTGGCCAGAGGTGGTGACACATGAATGCATCCAGGTGGGTTTCAAATGTCTCCCCAGAGGAAGACTCCATGATCTCCCTGGACAGCCTGTTCCAATGCTCTAACAACCCCAACATAATGAAGGTCTTCCTCACGCTGAGGTGAAACTTCTTGTGTTTTAGTTTATGGCCACTACTCCTTGTCCTGTTGCTGGGCACCACTAAAATGTCTGGCTCCATCCTCCTGCTTACTGCCTTTCAGATATTTATATGTATTGATGAGATCCTCTCTCAGCCTTCTATTCTCTAGACTAAACAGGCCCAGCTCCTGAGTCTGTCCTCATAGGGGAGATGTTCCAGATCCTGATCATAGTTGTGGCCCTCTGCTAGATGCTCTCCAGTGTATTGAGGAGCCCAGAACTGGACACAGCACTCCAGATGTGGCCTCAATAAGGCCAAGCAGAGGGGCAGGATCGCCTCCCTTGACCTGCTGGCAGTGCTCTTCCTAATGTAACCCAGGATACCACTGGCCTTCCTGGTTGCAAGGGCTCACTGCTGGCTCATGGTCAACTTGCCATCCACCAAGACTCCCAGGTCCTTCTCTGCAGAGCTGCTCTCTAGTAGCTCACCCCTCAACATGTACTGCAACTCAGGGTTATTCCTCCCCAGCTGCAGGACTGCACACTTGCCCTTGATGAACCTCATTAGGTTTCTCTCTGCCTAACTTTCCAAGGTCCCACTGAATAGCAGTACAACCATCAGATGTATCAGCTGTTCCCCTCAGCTTCATATCATCAGCAACCTTGCTGAGGGTACATTCCATCCCTTCTAGCACGTCATTGATAAACAAGTTAAATAAGACTGGATACAGTACTGATCATTGACTACAAGTCTCCAAATGGATTCTACTAGAGTAGATTTTTTTGTACTTACACTTTACAAAATCATATATGAAAATAAATGTTCCAAAGTAGTTACTTTTGATACTTTTTTTTTTATACTTTTGATATATGTCAGTCCTATACTGACTCTATATCTGCATTGTTCTTCGTATAGGCATGCACAAATTCTGAGCTTGAGCCTCCGAATACTACCAAAATTTAAATAATAAATATTAAAAACCCCATAGGCAGGATGACAAAAATCTCCAGCAAGTTTTGCAATTAAAATCTGTTGCCAATTAGTTGTGTGGGACACTAAAAAAAAAAAAAAAAGCTACAGAAAAGAGACTTCCAACATGTTTTTTACACCACAAGAACCAGCTAATGTAATAGGCAGGAAAAAGTGCATTTATTGTATTGGAAGCAAAAGATCAGTCAGTTATAAACAAATTACAGTAGTTCTGGTCTCAGATGGGTTTTCAGTAGGCTTGCAATGTATAGCACACAGGTCAAAGCTATTGCTCTCACCCTAGATATATTTAACGGCCAGCAATACTAAACTGAAGGATTGACAATGTTTGCTATTCTAATGCAACAAAATTATTGCAGTAACAACACCACACCAAATCACAGGATATCGGACTTAATTCTTTACTTTTGTATAAATGAGTGATGATGTGTCAGTGTACATAGAGTACCTACATTTTTTGCAGTCTCTATATCTTCGCTCCTCTGCTCAATCAACTAGGTGGTGAGATGAATTTTTAGTGGCTGTGAAATGATGGTCTGTGGTCAGACTATAGTATTTTCTACTTCTGTTACAGTTTGGACAAAAAAACCCCAACCAGACAAAAACATGCTGAGAAGAACAAAGTAAAATATTTACTGCTGGCTGTTAAACTACATCCTTCAAGTTAAGGCTAATGTGCTTTCCAATATGGGAACATTACCAAGGGGTCACCATTACAGCATTAAAATTTTAGAAACCAGGGCTCTCAGGAGCAGTCCATGGTCTTACAAGCAAAGGAACACAAATAGAATGATGGAGCCACTGAACCACAAACAGTAGTTTTTAAGTGAAAAGTCATGCAAAGGTACAAGGGCCTCAGGTCTCTGGTGTAACAGGTACATCTATGTCTGCCTATCAGCTCACTCAAGTGCTATTAAAGGCCAACCAATCCATCTGAGTGGGCCCATTTGCTCCTTGCAGGTACAAATGGCTATTTGCTGTACATATGCGATTACACACTCACTTCCTTTGCCCTATGCTAACAGCATGTAAAACAAAAAAGTGCCATTTTATGTACACAAAGGCACTTATCTGGGGCCCTTGGGCTCTGAATACAAAGCACTCTGAGTAGATTGATGGTACTGCGGTGGGGACAAACAGGAAATGGACAACTGTATTTCCCAAGTTAATAGTCTAATGATTCTCTATTACTAAAAAAACCTGTGCACTTCACCACCTTTTGCTACTGATTTTTCCAGAGTATAAAGATATGCTATAATCAAAAGCAGCCAGATTGTATTCAGGCAAAGGATACCAAGAAAGTCAAAAGTTGTTGCTATGTGATTCTGGACTTCCCTCCCAATATTATCTCTGCAGTGTCTGCTAGTGATGACTTAAATTTACCAATGCACATTCTTTTTTTTTTTTTTTTTTTTTTGCTTAGCTTACAATACCATGAAACCTTTCCAGCAAAAGCTGGATTCTGTCCAGAGTTTCCAGTTCCTTAAAAAATACATTTAAATGTAATTAGCAAAAGCTTAGGTGACACATACACTGGATGGAGTATTTCATACACAAACCTCCAGAGACTTGTGTCTGAACTGCATTTACCATAGCAGGTGCAGTGTGTTTTACTGCTTGAATCAGCTCAGGTCCCTGGTGAAAACTACAGGAAAGCAACTCATTTAAAACAAACAAACAAACAACAAACAAAAAAACCCTCAACCACAAACAAAAACCCCCAAAAAACAAACAAACAAAAAACTCTTCCACAGAATAGTGCCTACACTTTGCTCTCTCCTTATCTCCTGCAAACACATAGTATTTTTCTATCTAGAAAATTAATTCTAAACAGAAGAGCATTAGGCCTGTTAAGAGTGTCACTCCACATAAGAAGTATGACTTGTGCTAAGATTCAGGCTACACTTTTCAAAGGATGAGGCATTCATAGACCTTGCTACACAGATTTTTTTTCTTATCCTCCCTAAAATGCATTTGTTACTTAAATGAAATATCAGTGTGAAAGATACTTTTAGAAATATCTGCGTATCTTTGCCATAAACACCATCATCATCTTCCTACCAGGCAGTATTGATAAGACTACGAACGTAAGCTCATAATTTGTGTTTTTTATTGTCCCTTGGTGACTCCAAACACTCAAGCAGTTCTCAGCATTTTGAAATTTGGCTTTGTGTTAAATTTTGAACAATATCTGCCATTATACCTCAGAGCTCAGAGAAGGCAGCACAGTAGTTGGTGTACAGATGTGACAGAATGTTTTTATTCCAGGGAAAAGCTCCCTGTTTTTGACACGCTGGAAAATGTACAGCCGGAGAATGCTTGAGGCGAAGATGCCACACCAACCTTACATCTGTCTGCTTTCATTTGTCTACAACTGTGCTTATAGATAAAACATGCCTTCCAGATGTCATCACAAGCAGTGTTCATATGCTGACTTCACTGAAGTACTATTGTTTGCTGCCAGCATAACAGAGTTGTAAAACTAAAATATTTAAACTCTGCGCTACTCAACACAACTTTGAATGTCACACAGGATCTTATTTCAGGATTAATTAATGTACACCCCAATAAAATAATCATGTGTTAAAAAACCAGAGCTGGCTGGCATGTACAGTATGCTGCACTTTTTTTCTTTTTTTTTTTTTTTTCCT
>VYXB01008470.1:14973-40576 GCA_013397135.1 Pachyramphus minor | reverse complement strand
GGACAACATTCACCACCTTCCAGTCAGCTGCAACCTTTCCAGATTCCCAAGACCACTCAAAAATCATCGAGAGATGTTCTGCGATGACATCAGCAGCTCTTTGAGGATTCTGGGATGAATCCCATTAGGCCCCATAGATTTGTTAAACAGTATTAATTAAAAATTCAGGGGCTTACATTCATGTAACAGTTTTTGTAGAAAATAAACAGACACTTTCTTCCACAGATTTTTCTGATCTCTTGTTCAGAACCTTTAAACTGTTGAGTAATTTTTTTTGAGTAATTCGAAGGTAATGAGAGAAAGGAAACTTTTAACACTGAAAATATCTAGCTTTCAGACTAATTTCTTACTAATAATGATCTAGGAATCTTAAAACATTTAATGTGTGACTTTTGTGAAAATTATTATACTGGACCATGATATACAGTATTCCCATCATGGCATAATGCTAATGGTCAGATATCTCTATGATAACATGGTTAATATGTGAAAGTTTGAATTTATTAACTCTCTGAGAAGTATGGTGTGTTTGCAGATAACCACATGAAATTTGTAAACTCTCTTGAACAAAATGTTTTGGAAGACATTTAATTTCTAAAGAGCAAGTTACAACAGAAAGAAGACTGTAAAGCTTATTTGACTTTAAATCTTGAAGGCTTCTTGAAATTTCTGCCAGCCTTTGCTCAGATTGGAAGACACTACATCTGCAACTTAGTTAAATCCACAGAAAATATTTTCAGCTCCCCTAACTTTTACAAGACAAATAATTTTTACTCTAGGAATTTATATACTATTACAAGACACTTTAAGAAATCTGTGTGCACTAAGGTTCATCTAGAAACCTTAGGATTCCAAGCGAAACAACAGGGTGTTATTTACCTAGTAAAATTGTATTGTATATTTTCACTTGATCTACTGAAGGGTGAACACAGACACATGGCTCATTGCAATTAGCATTAAATTTTCTTTCCCTTTTTTTTTAAAAGCTCCTTTCAAGAAAACCAAGCCCTAAAACAGTAATTTGATCAAACAATAGAATGCAATTGAGAACCCACTGGTTTCTATCAACAAAACCTGAAGAAAACTATAGATAAAATCAGATTCGTATCAATAAAACTAAGGAATGATACTGTTAAAGCATTGTGGTCACGCATACACATTTCAATTTCCAATTTATTTCTTTATTCCAAATGAATCTAAATATAAATATTTTAGGCTGAAGACTCTAAGACTCACTGTTAGGATTCAGAACTCTGTGAATATTGCAGAACTTTGTATTCATTCACTAACAGTGAGAAACATCTTGCTGCTTGTCATCCATGTGTACTTCAAAAGAATACAGACCATGCAACCGTCATTCCATCATGAAGAGTTTATGACTATTTTATTTAACTGCTCAAAAAAATTCATACTATGCTTCATACGGAAAGCTATCATGAAGCTTGCAGGAATTTCAATCATTTCCAACTCCAAAGTTTCCTAATTCGGTAATCGTAATTTTATAGAAAAACATACATTTTCTTCTGTATATCAATACACACATGCACACACACACATTTACACATAGGAGTTGGAGGAAAGGCTATTTGTAAATATCCTGTGAATGTCTTCACCTTTTCTTGAAATAGATAAGTCTTATTTGATGATACTGTGTAGGACTTCCTCTACATTTCAGGGTAAAATCTTTACAATTATTGAATCATCTATACTATGTATTCAAAAGCTTTGTATTGTGCTTGATCACCATTTGATCCAATAGATCAGAACCAGATGCACTGGTCTTAGGTCATCTCCCACAATTTTCTTCAAGCAAGGATCTCCACATTGTATTGTTAAGCAGCAGTAAATATACATATCTGATTATGGAAAGTATTTACAGAAGAACTTGAGGAGCTTTCAAAGGTATAGACCTACATTATGGTTTACAGCATCTGCTGTTCTCCCTAATAAACTTTTTTCAAATTTTACTTTTAGGGAGTAATAACAGTCTCCAGAGTAAATTAGGAGCTCAGTAGTTCCTCTTCACAGCTAAATTCTTCAAAACTTCAAAAGTGGTCAACAAGCCTTACTGTAGAAGCAAACAATATTTGGTCCAGAGAACATATTCTTCATTTGCAATAGTCAAATGACCTGGGAATCATCACAACGAAAATTACAAGAATCTGGGGAAGTTAAGTTACCCTTTGTCCTAAACAGCTGCTAGTGAAAGCACTAGGTAAAGAATTAAGGGACATGCCCACGAAGAACTAAAACATCAATCCCAAGATTATAATAAAAGACGTGGGAGAAAACTGTAAAAAAGGCCTGGAAGGGCCCTAATTTAAGGACTTAGGTCTCACTTATAATGAACAGGATTTCAGCTCTCAAGTATATAAATCAATTTCAGAAATGAAACGCAAGCTCTCACTTACACCTTTTTGAAAATAATAAAAAAGTACTTATTTGCATAACCATCCATAAAAACTCTCATCTGGAACTTGCAGATTGTACCAGTGAAGTAAAAACTGAAGGGCAAAAATTTTTATACTTTTTAGGCTGAAATGACCTTTTTTAAAAGAAAGAAAACAGGAGAAGACAGGCAAAGTCCATCTGAGAACTCTGGAAAGAAATCATGCTTTTCAGACTGACACACAGAGAGAAATTCTTATGCTTACATGGTGTTGACTGCTAGCCACCCATGTGCTTTTTGTCATTGACCCTTCACCTATGTGATATACATTTCTTCATGTATTAAGAACAGAACCTACTCACTTTCCCCTATTATTTCACGGGAAACATCTACGCTGCTGAGACAACCTTGCATCTGGGAGCGCTGATGCAATACCACCCCTACCAATGTCTACTGGTGCTCTCTCTGGTCTGGAAAACTGAATCTGTTGTCCCTGTAGAATTTCTGACCGAAAAGTACTGTGGTTGCACTTATTATGCTCGGTTCATCTAGTCAGTGGCCGAATGTATTCACAGATTGTCTTGGCTTACAGTTTCGAATGCTTTATCTTAACAACTTCTGAATCTGTCACAACCTTGATAACCTGTACTCTTCTGTTAACGAATGCCTGTAAAAATATAAAGGTGTGTTCTGTGTCTTTAGTAAAATAATTTGCTGAAGGCAAAGTCCACATTGGAGCCACAATGTCTTTTCCCTGCACCTTGCCTGAAACACTCATATCTTTTCTGGAGATGATTTTGCTTAAGCCTGTTGAAAATAAATCATTCTGAAAAGCACTCAAGATTTCCCTGAAGACTTTGTAAGGCTTCCTGCTTCATAGCTTTCCACTCCTTTGCTGTAAGGCTAATGCATTTTAGGGATGTTTGTTCTGATGCAAAGCTAACTTATGAGTAAAAATAAACTACCAGCATTTATAATGCTGTTGGAAGGCAAAGAATGCCAAATGCTAAACTCAAATTACCAGAGTTGGTAGTTGTTCCTTAATAACCCTCTCTTTAGACAGCTTTTGCTGTCTCAGAGGAAAAATTTAGTAGGAATGTAATGATGAACATTCCATCACTTGAAAAACCAGCAAAATCCCCAAACCTGCAGCAGCCTTACATGAAGAAAAAAATAATACTTTTATGGGAGAAGATGATGGTATTCCACTTCCAGTTTGATGCACAAAACCAGAGGCAAATCATTGCCATTACTCAAGTGAACTGTGTGTTTATTACTCATAAGCCATCCTGTTTACCCTTCTGTGAACACTAGGAGCTACACTTAGCTTGTTTCAGATATGCCTGTCTACACAAAGATGTTACTAGTGTTCACATAAATCAATCTTTACAAAGAAATTCTTAGTATCTAGAAACAAAAACATTTTTGCGTAGAATATTTAACCCACAAGATCAACAACTTTCTGATTAAAGAACACATCATTATCTTAGCATATATTTACTTTCGTAAAACAGTTATTTGGTTTTAAATTTTGGTCAGCAATTGGGTGAAGTGCTAGTATTTCACAGTATACACAACTGCAAACAGAATTTTACTTTAGACATTTACTGGAACATAATTTCATTAAAAAAGCCCCACAATTTAGAAGTTCTCATGTATGTTTTATAAAAATGTATGAGAGACCTAAAAACCATGGAGAGTCATAACTTCGAGTTGGCTCATTTGTTTCCGTTTTATTACAGCACTACATGGTGGGTATCAGATTCTTCACAGAAAGTGGCATATTACATCTTTATTCTAATCTGTTTTAGCAGAACTATACTATAGTTTAATACTATTTTTTCTGACTGATAAAACACCATTTAAATAAGACCAAAGAGAGCTCTGAACCCCAACAGAGACCTATCCTGAAAAAAGTCACCACACTTCCTGATAGGTAGCTTACTATATTCTATTTATTTATTGTCCTCTATCTGAATTCACTTCTTGCTGAAGGCCACCACACAACTATAAAATGCATTGTGTATATTGATATCCTTCATTTTTGACAGATTAGGCTTTTATTTGGGGCTCTGTAATGAGGATATTGAAACTTCTCAAAACTCATCTGTAGCTGATTGACAATATCTTAGCAGTAAGTTTAAAGGATTGGGGTGTATTATACTATAGCCTAGATACAGCAGAAATTAACTTCAGTTCTGTGTCACAACATCATCCAATCCTTCGTGCTGTGGGAAGGTGGGGAGCATGAAGTTCCAAAATTTCTCAGGCCTTGTCTCCTTTACAATAAGTGACAACTGATTTTCATATGCACTTTTGTTCTCTCTGGAAAAAAGGAATTTCATGTACTGAAGAACATGTCTATCCTAACTGACTACTACACTATATACTTGGTCCTGTAAAACAAAATGACAAAACATACAGGTATGTGTTTTATGCTACCAGTAGTGTCTCATAACCCACTCTGATCCTCCAGCTTTTTCTCCCCTAAAAAATTCAATACCTCTTCTTCAGCTCTTCTGACAATTGTGGAGACAAGAGGAGCTTTAAAAGAGAGGGAAATAAGGGCTCAGGCTAAGTCAACTTCTGCAGAACTCTTTCTAAACAATGTAAGAAAGCCACAGCATCTGCTGTGAATCAGTTTTTCTTTCGTACACATTGAAAGAGGTACCTGACTTTGTGCAAGATTATTTTTCTTGCCATATTTTCTGCTTATTCACTTGTTGCTTTTTATTTACTGTTTGATGTACAAGACCCACTTGACTGTTTCGGGAAACACTTTACAGGCTAAAATCCTTACTCCAAATCTTACTACTTTTAAGTCTCGTTTGCTCTGTCATTCAGTATTCTCAGTAAAGCTCAGCTACAATTTAATTCTTCCATCTAACTGTGTATTTTTGTCCACAGAGCCACCTGCAGATCTGCCCTTTCTGCATGTAATCAGAAACCAGCTATTAACTATCCACTCGTGTGTTTTAAGCATGTTCTGTGAGTTCAAAGAGCTTTGTTCTGGCCTAGATTTCAAAACAGAAAAAATAATTACTAACTCTTTGAAAGCAACAATTATTGATCAAAAGCAGGTATACAAAATAAATACAAGACTCATATTCGCTTATTTGCTGCTAAGTGTGATTTTCATACTTCAAGACTTATGACTCAAGACTTGAGAGAGAATAAAGTAGGCATAAGAGGTCCTTCTGAGTCCTCCTATGTTTGAAATAACAGCATTACCACACAGCATCTCTAAGGATTGAGTGTCACTGTGCAGGTTCACTCCACAAGAGATTCAGAATTTTTCAGGAAAATATGGTAGGTCTTAGTTCAAATCAACCTTCATGCAGATAAACTTTGACAGATCTAGGCAAATATTACTGCCAGTGAGACACTAAGAATATTTATTGTTATTTAAATAACTCAGAGTCATCCACTGCACCACTGTCTTCCTTTGGATGGGTCTCTTCTATTGTTGTTTTTCTTTAAATCTCTAAAATAGATGCAAAATNTGGGAGCACAAAATTAGGTGGGAGAAACTTGGGAAAAGTTACAGTTTAGAATCTTCTCCCCTTTCCCAGAAGAAGTAAAAAAAGTATTAAAGAAAGGATTTAGAAAACCCCATTAGTCTCTACTTAGATTGCCTAGGGATATCGGGGACTCTGGAAAGAATTTATTAGGACTACAAGAGAAAAAATTATCATCATTAAACAAAAGAGCCTTAGAGAAATCAGGCCATTACTTAACTGGAGGCACCTAACAGGTGATCTCCACTGCCTCTCCCCAGTTCAGGCAGTCAAAGCCCCAGCTGTAGCATCTGTGTTAGAAGTCTAAACTAGGCAATGTGAATATCCCATGACTCTCCTATCACTCCTATTTAAATTCAATGGAACTTGGTTATTTAACTCCTTTAAAATCCTTCAAAGATTGAATTTTAAGTTCTCTAATCAGCCAGACAGCTATGACAGTTTGCCAGGTTTTATTAGAACACTGTGAGGTTCACTCTGGCAGTCCTTCTAGAAGACATGATTCCTGATATCTCTTTCTAAATTAAAGCACAACTTGGTAATATGAGGGCAAGGAGGCCTTGCATACAACATTGGCATGCAGGCAGGCCATTCGCATCCTAGGTAACAAAGTCGGATTTTTCCGTTCTGTAATGTTTTCAGATGTAGTATATTTGAAGCCTTAAGAACAAATCCTAAAAAAACTCAAACACTATAATTTTGCTCTTCTGTATCAATCAAGAGGAGGGGATAATTATTAAAGCATGGAAAGGTTAATTGGGTAGGAAGTGCGGCAGAAACCTCACCCTGAGATTATGTGAGTCTCTGAAACTGCATTTTTCCTTAGTTCCACATTTGAAGTTTTCTTGAAAATAAGAAAACATTTCCAAATAGAAAAAGACTTCTTCACCTGTGAGAAATACATCATTTCTCAAAAGAAAAAAACACATTAGTGTGAAATTACCCAGCTGCCCGTATAACCACTTCCCCTCTGTGGGTTGAATGTGGTAACCCAAAACAATAGGCTGTTTATATACACTGTCCAAAATAAAGAAAAATATGTTATTTTATGCAGTTTTTTTCTCCTAATGATCCATTTTTTTGTACCACTCAATTTGTAACTTCTGCCAACTTTATCATTTTAGCATCTATTCACAGACAACCACAGTATCTGCCTAACCATTTTGCAAGACAGTTACTCTTCATCTCACATTTGAAGGGAATAGGGCTTGATTGCTAGAATACACATTTCCAATGGAAATGTAAATCCTGCATGATGCTTCAAAGATTGCTGTCTCCAATTGCAAAGGTTGTGGGGATGAAGCTGAGACAGAGGCTCAAGGACTAATACATTCTGTGCCCAGAAGGATCCACTGCAGTTTGTTAATCTGGCATCCTGCATAAGGCAACCCATTTTTCTCATGGTTCACCCAGAAGAAGGAGATGATCCTCTCCAATTTCAAAATAAAATGCACAGATCACAAAAAAATGTGAAATTAGGTAGAAAAACAATGTTGTTTCAGGCAGATGGACGTAGTATGTCCACAGAGTCCAAAAAAAAATAACCCTAAAACGTAAAATCTGGTCAGTGGAATAGTTAATGAAATACATACTCATCATAGCATACCTTTTTCAAAGGCATTTTTAAACCACGGTACAACACACTGGTTCAATGACAACTAAAATGGACATTCACCTTCTTGATATTTATATGATCCCCTGAGCCATGGTGATATTAGAGTCTTTTCAAGATACAGCAAAATCCCTTTAGTAGTCAATAAATGACATATGCACAAGTTCGTAACATTTGTATTGATAATATATTATATATCATTTGTATAGCACAGAACTATATATATGATTTCTATTATAATGAGAATTTGCAAATGACTGGTTTATTAATGCATTTTGCCACTGCTATGGTATGTCTATGTATGTACTAACACAATATTGTCTTTATAAATATTTAAGTGCCATTACTAATCAATTAAACTGGCCAATCAATGTGCCAATAATATGTTATACAGTTTTAATATGTCAATAAGCCCACAAAACACATTCAGAGAGAGAATCTTACTAGTTTCTGGGGGTTTTACCTAGAACGGGATTTCAATAGTTTCAAGTTGAGCTCTCTAGAAAGGGATGTAGCAGAAGATTCAATTATGAAGCATAAAAGGAACTTTTCCAATAGCCAGTGACTAAGAAAGCCCTTTTTGTTTCTCTGAACGCTTCTTTAGTTAAGGGCAAAGGTGATATGCAAGCCCAACCAAATTTCTGATTAACATTTCTGTGCCAAATTATATGTTTAGAAAAGGCATCTCATGGAAAGCAAAACTTCGCATAGTTTGAAGAATTGAACCTCCAACATAATATTAAAAAAAATTCTCATCCTGTTCAGTAAAGTAGGAAAAATTGAAGCGGAATTCACACTCTTTGCTGCTTAAGTCACATTTCACAGAAAGAAACTTACTATCGAATTTCAGGTCAAGAGAATTACCAAAGATGAGCTGCAGACAAATAGAGACAAAGATTCTCATGTCTTCGAACTACATCAGAAATACACATCTTTGGAGATAAACTGTTATGCCACTTAGGGTTACAAATGCAAAAACATAAATGCTTTGGTTAATGTGGGATGTGTGAGCTTGGTAAGCAAGAATTTGGGAAGGAATTAACTGCTACTGTAGCATACATCAACATATTCAAGAAAATCATCTGACTTTCCAGTTTTTTCTGTTTTTCTGAACATTTGCTAATTTCCAAACAGGAGACACTAAAGCACCATAAAATGTTATAAATTTATCTGAAATGAAATTGTCCTAGAAATCTCATACGATGTACAGTATAAAGAATCTCACTCAAATCATGGCTAATTCATCAAGTAAAGAATCCAGTTTTGTGGCGTTTACTTTTTATACCTACAGCATTCACAGTGTTTCACATTTGATAACTTAAAAAATAAAAGGAGCAGTTTTACAGTTTTAAAAGTCATGGTCATTACCTCATTATTCTCATCGTGGGTGAAATATGCTGGTGTTAAAAACCAAACATTCTATTGCCAGTTGTGTTCTTGAAAAACAAGCAACTTTATGGAACACACGACAGCGATTTTCTAGCAACAGTTTGACAGTGTACGGGCCCCGTAGTTGAAATTTTTTGCTCTAAGCTTTGTTTATAGTAGAAGTAAATAATCCAAACAAAGAGCATTCCACTATGCAGGGCTGATGGCTTCATGATAAGGCAGAGGCTGGCACGAATGACAGAACCAGCAGTCTATTGAAGTAAAAACCAGCACTCTGATAAGTAAAACTGTCTGCTGATTTATAGACCTTAAGTTGGCTCTTTAACCCCTGAATCACAAAGATCTGCACCATTCAAAAGCCAGTGAAGAAAGGCATGTAAAAGAGCGAAAAAAAAAAAGCTTAAAAGAATTTTTTGAAGAAAAAAATGTAGTGCCTAAGATTACTTTTATTAGTAGTTACTTTTATTGCCACAAAATCACCTTGAAGCTGAATTTCAAATATACTACCTTTAAGAACTTTTCCTGGTGATCAATTTTTGCATTAGACAGCGAACGTCTAAAAGACCATTTGAAAAACAAAACCATTTAAGATCAATCCTTTTTTTATACACACAAATAAATGGGCTTGACAAAATAACTTATCTTGGAAAATTTAGAGATGATGTCAGATACATGATGAGGCCTTTGGCCTCAGTCATATCTTCAGTATATAAGTCCTGAGAGACTCTGGTCCTCAGGCAGATTGAAAAGATTTACAGTTCTTCCATACAGTACATTCAGGAGTCAGTTCAGTGGTTAATATATAATAGCAAACAACCCTGAGAACTGCTGCAACCCTTTTCCAAAAAGCTCCTAAATGCAGGAGACAGTTATGTATTTGCATATGTGAATAATCACTTAATAAACAAGGTTATATGATTTTCAATTCTCCCCCTAGCATTCAATATATACACAAGTAGACTCCTGCTCACAGAACTCATGTGACTTCTTGACCAGTGGACCTTTATAGTTAAATACACTTTTCACAGTCCCATTACAGTCTTAGTCTGAAACTGGCATTTGCCAATTCTTTTGCCAGTCTAACTCACTGTCTTATTAGCTGACAGATAGACACTTGTACTTTACATTAGATAAGAGACAGTTTTTACTTGGGATTTATGGAACACGTTTGAAAGGAAAAAAAAAGACATGGAAGGATAGTTAATAAACAGTGCCACAGCATCAATGTTACATTCCAGAAATGGAACTATGAATTTTCAGGCCATCAAACTACAACAAGACAAAAACCCACACAACTTAAGTTTTTCAATTACAGCATCCTAGTTCCTAAATGCAAATATGGTCATACACAGACTAAATACAATCTCAATGAAATCCATCTCTAGGTCTACGAAAATTTCAAGGCATCTCAGTAAACTTTCCATATTATTCAATCTGTGCAAATTAAGCATCTTTCCAGTGAGATCAGACATCAAGACCAGAAATCATCCCAAAAACCTAAAATTTCTACAAGACCCATTGCACATCATACTACACCTATGCCTAACAGTTTCTTCTGTAATGCCTGAGTCACACTAGAAAGTGTCCTGGGCACCGAGAGACAACTGGCACCTCTTTCTACAGACTTCACATAATGTTTAAGAATGTCATAGGCTCCACTTGAGAAATATTTCCTTTGTAAATAGGACTTTACAGGAGAGGAAGAAATCCTGATATGTCCTTCCTTCTCATTTCCTACAAGTCTGTGCTAGACTGTCAAAACCTTGCAATGTTAATCCATGTCTGGCCAGGAATAGGAACCTGGTGTGTTGGCCTCAGAGGCACTGCATTTTTCAGCATTGCCTGTAGTTCACTAACAGGTTCAGAAGCTTTTTATTCACAGAATTTTAAATACAAATCTTTCCTATTTTAGAACACTATTTTAATGACCATTAATATTTAAACTACTAAAACCACCTTTACCAATATTTTGACCAACTAAAATTATTTGACCTGGAGAATGTCCAAATTTTCCATTATAAAATTTCACCACTTGAAAATGCCACCTCCCGTTTAAAGCCTGTTTCGGTCAGCCCCATGATTATCTGCATAGGCAGTTAATCATTGAAATGTAATATATTAACCCCACCTATAAAACTCTTTTTTTGAGAAGGAGATTCCTTTCAGTTTTGTATAATTTTGTTGAAAGAGCAGGAACCAAATGCATTCTTTGCAAAGTGATCTGTCCTCTTCAAGATATGTAACTCTGACTAAGTATTGCACAGAAGATCAGCAGTCAGCAAGGCCAGGTTAGGCTTTATTTCTCAGTTCTTTGTAATCCAATATGGCCTTTAGTAATATAGCCAAAGCCTGTGAATTTATTTCATTCCATGAAAACAGATGCTATGCAAGGTTCTACTAAATAATTTAATTTTACATAAGCATAAAATAGATCTTTCACTAGCACAGGATGATTAAGATGTATGGCAGCAAACTTAAAACAATGCAAGACAAGCTATTATATAATTAAAAAGTTATCTTTTGTGGATTTAAAAGTCCAACCATTAAATACAGAACCTAACTGCAAAGCCTCTATGAAACTAACTTTTGATGTACAAAAAATTATAAACCAGGATTTCATCATCAAGCTGATGCGCTGCTCCAAAAAATCAGTGCAAAACATTTTTAATAGGGAGAATTATCTTGGCTTCTAAGCTTTAGTACCTCAAAACCACTATGATCAGTTTCTGTTAAACCCTCAAAACCCAAAAATGCTATTAGATAGCCAAAGACCACATACAATTTGAGGTATACCAGTTTAGTTTGAGTGAAGAACAAGTGAACAAAAACAACATCTGATAAATTTGCTACTACATAAACAATTACTTTAGTAACATCTTATTTTGCTCTGAGATACCAAATATAAAGGCATTAAAGTCTGCTATGATAGGACAGACTTTCACATAAACAGAAATATTTAGTTCTGCACTGAGAAAGAAACTTCTTTCTGTCTTTAAGTAAAATATTAATGGAGACCTGAAAGGAACCATAACCTGTCAATTTCTTGTAGTGATGGTAATAAAACGCTCCTGCAACAGTGACCTAAAAAAAATACATATAATAAAAGGGCTAAAGAGAGAAAATAGCAAAAAACCAGCAGTAGCAACCTGATGTAAAGTACATAAAAGGACTGTTTGTGCCCACTACTTCGGAAGAAATTGTTCAGAAACAGTTCATCCATGTGAAAGTCCAAGTCACATAAGGCTGTGAAGGTCAGTGAGACCTCTGGTGATCAACTCAGTAAGTACCAGCCACACATGCTAGGCTGCCTCGAAGTAAAACTAAGGTAGACACTACAAATCCTGTAATTTATAGGAAGCAACATAGCAAGGAACACCCAACTTGTTTTGTTATAATACCTCTACCACACTGCTTTCACAGGGCTCTCCTAAACTCTTCAACAACTTCCAAAGTAATAGTTCTGAGAGACTTACCACATCGTGAAATAAAAAATGCTAGCTCTGACCCTCAACTGATACAGGGAGTAATAGCTATGACTTTGACAGTGATCATACTGAAGGTCTTGAAAACTTCCTGTTAAAAACATCTGTTTCATTTTGCCTGCCTTGAACCTGTTCATGCTGAGCATCTGGCCTGTGCTAAGTGTCAGTTTCAGGCTGATTAGTAATGACTACTTCAGTAGTTGAAGCAGTAGCAGAAGGTTCAGTATCAATAGTTAATTTATTTCTGACTATTGACTGAACATCTTACACTAACTTTGCCAGGATGTTCTGTATGGCACCTGTAAAATTAGCTCAAGTATCATCAAGCCAGGACAGACGCCTGTTTGCATACAATTTGCAGTAACATGTTAGAACTCCAGAGCTACATTCCCTAAAGCTTCAATCTGAATTGAAAGTGCACCAGCCTGATGTGGCTGGGGTTGTAGGGGCAGTTCTTTGAAAATGTTCCTTATTATAGCCAGGACGAGGAACTGATGACTGCAAGAGAAAAGAGATCTTAGGAAATACAGAGATCAAGAGTCAGACTAACATCTCTGTCAGGAAGAAAATAAGACTGAAAAAGTGAATTAATGGTGGGGATGGTGAATTCAGTTGAAGATTCAGTGTCTGGTTTACACCATCAACAAGACAGAGAAGATGCCACAGACAGGAAAGAGATAAAGCTCAAATGGTACAAAACCATTGAGCACCTTCGCGGCTCTAAAGATTCCTGCTATATAAATGTATCATGACGAAACGAATTGCTTGCATCTTCCTTTAAAAAAGGTAGCATCTTTACTATGGCGTTGATAATTCTGCACAAGCACACACTCAGTCACGGTATTTCCCCCTTGTAAGGCTCTTGGTGCAACTTCAAGCTGTTCCTGCTGTGATTGCTCCTTTCTCTGTTATTCAGGTAAATACTTTCTTATGGATGAGAAATTTTGGGATGAAGTGAAAGATTATCTTTCCTAATACTTGCAACATAAAGAGTCTGGTGGACTAGACTCCTGCTCATGTTAGTACAGAAAATGTGGCGTTTCTAGATCATGACTCAAACTATTGTTTTATACATCATGCTGCAGGATAACAGCAGTCTCATTACAGAAGGACTGTTTCTTTCCCCTGACAGGAAAAGAAGTCTGTGTGATCAGCCCATGTGGAATAACTATCACATACACCTCTAGAGTCAGAAGGGACCAAAATATTTCTCTTTTCTAAGATATCTTTTACAATTCTCTTCAGCATCTTACAGAGTGGAAATAAACCCACATATTTACTTTATAAAGAAGTAGGGAAAAGTATTTCATCAGTGTTTTGGAATTACCTATTTGCTACCTATTTCAATGAGCAAAAAAGACCAAAAATAAACCAGTCCTTTTATTCCAGAGTAGGGGTTAGATTGTGAAGCAAAGGAATTCCTAGAACAGTCCACCAGAAGGACAAAACAAATATCGAATAGTCACTCTTGGCAAGAAAACAAATAAACAAAAATGCGAAACCCCCAAACAAACAAAATACAAAACCCATGCTCCTCCACCATCATCATCACCATGAGCATTTGCTCATGGAATCAAGAAACATATCATACATATCATATCATCAATGCCCAAGGGCAGGGCATTGAAGCTAACATGCAATCTCAGGTACAGAAATTTCCTGGCTACTGGGAAACAATTTGAACATACTTAAATTGCACTTTGTATGATACTCACATACTAAACAGGCTGCATGTGTATATGTTTTGTATAACTTTCAAGGATGATCTGCAGGTTTTAGACAAAATACGAAGAACAAAAAATGTCAAGTAATAGCCATTAGCAGCCCAAACAAATTTTGTTGCCAAGTAACTTCTAAGTATTGTCTGTGGTTCCTTCTCTGGTTTTATTTACAGCATCTCCAATCAGCCTATATACTACTAAATCAGAAGAACTCACTTAGTGTGTGAAGTGTTAACACAAGGGGATACTTGTACAGCACATTTGTGATACTTATGCCAGTATTAAACACCCTCTTTTTCGTAAGTCAACATGTGCAGTTTTTCAAATTCTTTCTCTTTGTCTTCTACTTTTTTACTTTGGAGAGGAAGATAAGTAGAACACTCAAAAGCTAGGTGTTTCATCAGATTTCTTAAAATATTATGTCAATGAAAAATACACCCTTTTAGCCTGCTACCCAAATTCCCTTATCTTAAATATTTTTCTATTTCCACTCTATCTGCTTTTTCCTTCTAAGAAAAAATCATGATCTTCTGTTTTGTTGAATATGGTCACCTCAAATTAAATTACTATGAAATACATTTATCTGAAATTATTTTCAGGTATAGAAGGAACCTTAAAGATGATTTCAAACTCCTGCTTTCTTAGGCCAGACGTATTTTCACTCTTTCACGTGTTTCTAATCTATCAAGTTTAGTCACAAGGATAAGGCAGGGCTAAATTTATTTGTTAGGTGAAATACTTCCATTATAAACAAAATAAAGTAAGAAGTCCTGATTTTTCAGCCTTCACTGCAGAATAATAATTAGTTGAAGCTTCCTCCTAGTGTCTTTGTATTCTACTTTTTATCTTTTTTTAAATTATCTGGTGATGTTCACCATACTGGTGCTATGTGGTGCTACTGGTGCTATTATTTAATATACAAATGAGTTGATTATTTAATGCACAAAAATACCCTCAAGAACTTACACCTCCCTTTCCCTTTCTTAGCCAAGCTGTCATCCAATCCAAATCCATATCTTTTCCCCTTTGAACCCTCTTCTTCTCATCCAGATGCAAAAATTTCAGATGAAACTATGGAAGAGTGACCTTCGAATGCCAAAAAGAATGGTGGTAAAAATAATGCAGGTTTGGGTCCATGGTTCTCCTCAGGTAGAAGAAGATCTTTAAGAAGGGGAAAAGGAATTTTGGCTAACAGGCATCTTTGGATATATTTAACTCATTTTCAAGGTCTGATGAGGAGTCTTGACCCAAAGCCTAAGTAAAAATGGAATATTTTCACTAATGTTTTTTCTCAGTTTTAACAAACGTGTGTATCCTAGTGAAAGCTTCTATCGAGAAACTACTAAATTTAATCTTGCACTCCTGTAGTTCTCCATATATATCATAAACTGTGAAAAGAAATAAATATTTGCAGACTCTTCTGGGAAGGGACTTGGGGCTGTCAGTGCATTAGAGAGGAACAAAACATATCATATAATAATGCCAATTCTAAACCCAATTACCCTTTCCATTTCCCTCCTTTGCCTTTCCTTTCCCTTTTTACTGAATAATTACACTGGACAGGCACTTGACACTCTTGGATTGAACTGAAAAATTAGTTAATCAATACACCCATTTCACTTCTTCAGGTTTGATATGTAGATCACTCAACAGCTCTGCTTCTTACAAAGGTAGCTCCAAACATCCCAAGCAATGCTCCCTTTCAGTGAAAACAGTTGCCAGCACCCTGAGGCTGCTGTTGCTAGATTGTTGCAGAAGTGAGAAGACAAGGTACGAGTAAAAGAGCTGTACTCTCTTCACTTACTCTTTTTCTCCTCTTCTGGGAGAAAGGCATACCAACAAGAACAAACCTCTGTTCTTCACAGAGCAGTATTAAAAAGAAAAACCAATAAAAAAAGATGGTGGTAAAGCAGGAAAAATGGACTATGCACGTTGATGATTATAGGCAACAATGGAAAAAAATACAGAAAAGCTTCACTAGAGACAGAAAAGAGCTAAACCAGTGACAAGACAAAAGATTATCAGAGAGCAGAAGAAAGGCTAACAAGTGCTCTGGTAAGTGGTGGTGGGAAATCAGCTGGGAGATGGTGTCATGGCCCTCATAATCTCAAATTTTTCAATTTTGTATGCTGGGCTGAAGATCTTACAGAGAACTGCTCGAATCATTAGGTCCAGACTTGGCTAGACTACAGAAGCCACCTGTAAGTATTTTTAAATAGAGCTTCAAGATTTTCAATTCTGAAAACAATCTCAATTTTATAATCAAAGCTTTGTTTTCCCAAGTCAAGGTTTCTGTGCTAATTTTTTTTTAAAAAAGGAAAAGAGTGAAAAGTGTCAATTCTGGCCACCTCAGGGAACTATTTTCTGAGTCCAAGCATGTAACTTTTTTGAGGGTCACTTACCACCATTAGAAGAGACTGAAACAAAAAGTCCTAACTACCTCACCATGTGGCCAAATAAGCTTGATTCTCATATTGCAGTGATTAATGGAACTTGATTGATTTCACAAACTCTTCTCTTTCACACTGGAACAACCACTACTGTTTATTCTGAGTCAAAACAAAGCCAAGAAATTCCTTACACTGAGATGCCTGAGTTGACTCCTACTATATGCCACAAAGTAATTCAGTTCCTCTGTACTCATTTGGATCTCTGTTACTTCAGCATAAGCTTAGGAATATCAGAAGATAGCGAAATGTAAAATCAACTTATAGCTGGAAAAAGATCTTCACCCTGATTAATTTTTTTAAGCCCTTTTTAAGTGGACTTCCTAAGATCTGCTTCAATAGCACTGGAAAAGATTTAGCAATTTCACCACAATGCACTGTGTGGATTTTCTGTTACGGTGATATTTGACTGATTTACACTCTTCTTTTGGCTTTTGCTCTAACCAGAACCTTTATTATGTGACCTTTATTCTGGATGGCCTCCAAGGTACTATATACCTTCCACACCACTACCTAAAATACAAGCGAACTGACTTCTATGCTAATTACTGGATTTGAAATTTCCTTTCCTCTACCAAGTTCCAATTAAAAGCAAAGTATTTATAACTCTTTAGGTACTCTGGATCTAATCTGGGTCTCTAACTTTTATTCTGAGAAAGATGTTGCAGCCTGTTTTGTACGCAGTAAAAATATTCTCTACAAGTGTGTAGTAAGGAAGGCAGTAAAACCAAGAATGCATGAAATGGAGTACTACTATCAGAAGCAGCTATTTTCAGAATTCTTATGTCAACAGGACCAGTAAACAAGTGTTAATATTTCTAGTGGAAGGAGCATCTGTGGGGAATTCAATGTAGTTAGCTTCACAGAGCAAAGAATCAGATCGGAGAGGGAATTGTGTCAGCTCTGGCATGTCGGCAGTATGTGGCTGTCAGGAGTGTGAAATGGAGCTGCTTCAAAGCTGAGTAGGCTGTGACCTGAATGCTGCACATCCATGCACTCAGTGTGAGAGGATCAATGACAGCATTTTCTGGGCTCTAGTCATCCCCTCTGCTAATGAAAGCAGCCCTGAAAGGCATAATGCAGGGCCTCTAGGCAGCCTACAGCCTAGCATTAGCTGAGTTTGTTATAAGCTTGGCTGGCGAGTGCACTAAGTACCAGAGACCCCCTCCTCTGTTGCCCTATCCCACCAACTCCCCCCGGCTGTCTGTTTAGTGTCACTCAGCTGAGATGGATCCTGTTAAAGATCTGACGCTTAGCAAGGACTCAGAGGTGTCTGGAACGCCTGCCTCTAATCATAAAAACCACAGCTGGCAATGATGTGGTCGAGGAAAAAAAAATCACCTTGATCCAGCAGCACACATTCCCTTTGATGTTTCTGCAGTGAGTTCACTGCCCAGAGAAAAAGGTACTGCTTTAAAAAAATAGTCAGGCTTGACATTCTCAAATCATAACCATATGACTCTCAATTCCAAGCTTAAAAAACCCCACAACCCAATCCCAGCAAAACACAACATTTTGTTCTGAGAAACTTGGGAAAGAAGCATCTGACAATGATAACATGAAACAGGTTTGGAAGATAATGGCAGTTTGAGAAGAAAACACTTCCAAAAAATTCAGACTGCCACTACCAAAAATGGAAGAAGCCTTCTGCCAAAGATTGCAAACTGTGGTGACCTCAAGCGAGAGACTGTAGCTGATTCAAGGGAAAAATGAAACTTTTCAAAGACAACATTGCTTGTGCTCTGCCACTGTTTATAAGTGCCTTATGCCCTCTTGCCTTTCGGGGTGGCCTGGTAAACACAAGAGCCCTTCTGTACTTTTCAGTCCTCTGCCACAAATTTCTGTTAAATATTCAACCGTTTGAGCACGATTTTAAAATTTTTTTAACCCAGTGAGGTTACAAAGAAAATTATGAATCCAGTGCAAAAAGCTTATTATTTATTGGGGTCTTTTTTCTAGCTGTCCCTGTGTTTCATATATGGTCACCAAATGTCCAAATGACCTATTTATGGTTGTACTGATTAGATTTCTTGATAGAAAAACAACACTATTCTTCTTGCATTGATTTCTTTCTAGACACAGAGTGCTATATATACCATTTGCTAAAATCTGGGAAAGCTGTTAACTTTTGTCCTCTGACACATTCATGCTATTGCTTCCTTATGCTATGCCATGATATACTAACACAGGTAAAGGGCCTCATTTAAACAATCTTAACACAATCTATAGTCTAATTTTATTCACAGCAAGGGAGTACCACATTTAATAATTATTTCCAAGGCCCTATGAAAAAAATGGCATACTGGACACACCAATACAGAGGCATACCTGCTAGGGACAAAAAGAAGAATTTGGAACTAATTGTGGAAAACATCTTGAAAAATGTATCTTCAGAATTTGCCCCTATTTGCATGTCTAAATACCTAGCATTTTTACATGTAAACTGAAAAGCTGGCATGGAAACAATTGCAAACAGTGATTTGGGGGCATTCCAACAGGTTTTTTTAATTTCTGAATATACTTCTAAAATATCCTTTTTTTTCTTATTACTCTCAAGGTTTATTTTCTTGTCCAGATAAAAAGGACAGTTACATCCCCTCAGAATCAAAAAACAATACTAGCAGACATTCCCCAGTAAGAAAACTAAAGAAAACTGCAGAGTTTCATTATTTTTGATATTAAAATGCACTATTTGTTTCTGTGGCTCAAACTAATCAGAGCCATCCTGAGACAACTAAAGCAGAGGAGTGTCAGACCATATACAAAAAACAGAGCTTAAGAGTGAGTGTAAATTGCACTACCATGTCAAGGCTGGAAAATCTGGGAGCTGTATTCCAAACCTATGTGAGGTTTCTCAGGCTGTTTTTGCTGACAGCCTTTCCTGCAATTCCCTCAAATGCTGGAGATTCAGATAAAATTCAGATTTATGAGGTTTATGGACTGTTCTACAGTGGCACATGTTTGTCTGTATGCGAAGGAGAGGGAGGCTAACTTAGCTGGGTTATGAAACACCAATGATTTACATACCCCTATATGGCAATTTTTCCCTTTTACTGTATGTAAGCAAAAAACAATTAAACAAAAGCCAAGATCTGCCGCCCTAGCAACACTTAAAAGGATCTTAAAAGGATCTCTTTTATTTCCACGTGCATTGATCTCTTATTTTCAACCATCAAGAATTAAAATCAGTACCAGGAAACTGTTACTATGTACTGTCACAAACATGGGCTAATTAATTTTAAAAAAACATTATTTCCTCAAGCCTTGTGAAGAACTATGGATTTTACTGCAATGGCAGTTGTTTACCTCCATGTATGCAAGTATTCAGGAGGTGAGAGTCAAGATACGCATTCCATTCTTCAAGGAAAAATCAGAGCCATCCATCCATCCTGTTCCCCTATTTCAGTTTCTTTATGAATAATTCTAAACTTACTGGCAAAGTCTATCATAATTCCTCCTTTTTCCCTATGCTTACACTACTCTGGAACATCATAGAACAAAAATGATGAGAAAACAGTCTAATCATTAATGTGGTTTTACCGCAAGGAATTTTTTTTTCCTCCCATATTTTAATATGAGAAAATCTGTGTGGAAATGTTACTTATCCAAAACATTCCCCCCAATGAGAAGCATAGGAGAATTTTGTAATATATTTCCTCTAGCTTCATTTTGCAGATCACATTTAAAAGTGTTTTATTGATTACGTATTCTCACATAATGCCTAGAGGGAAAAAAGAAAACCAAAAAACACAACACCCTAAAAAAAAAAGCCAAACACCTTCTGGTCACAAATGGACGTACTTAAATAATGTCTGAAAAATTAGTCCATTATGGTCTTAGTTCAAACAGATATGGACCACTGTCATCTAAGAGAAGAAAAAGACAAAAAGTTTGGTTCTAGATGGTGTTTTTCATGCTTATACAGCAATGAAATATAACTGAGCTGATGACATGTGAAATACCATATGACTATGCCTAACATGCATGTGGCCTCCACCTGCTACATTGGACTGCACCGACGTTCAGTTCATCTTACCATCACCTAACACTGTCACACTGCTTTACTGCTGTGTTATAAAATACGGCACATTGCCTCATGGAAGGAAGCTACTTTAATTCATATTCACCAAAAATGTACATCATGATTACTTGTTTTGCTAAATATCTTAGATTCCATGCAAGTGCAGGGCCAGTACGAAAACATAAGACCTGTACAAAACTCAGGAGAAGTGAGTGCTTCAATCAGTAAGCAAATGCTTTAGAGCACTTACAAGGCCAGAGTACAAGGATGCCTTCAGTCCTTCATTCCTAAACCAGCTCAAAGCTGCCTTCAGACAGCTCACTCTCAACATGACAGAGGAGGTAACACCTCACACCAAATCTCTACTGACCCCTCCAGATGAATCAGGAGAGAAACTGAGAAGCTAAAACAGCATTCTCCAATGAAGGGAGGCTGGCTAGCCAGGATGAGACATACAAGTCAAACAGCTGTCCTCAGGGATCCAAAAGCTTATGTTTCCTGCACCATTCCCCCTTTAAAGAGTGCAACAAATTCTGTCAACGTAAAGTCCTAAAGACCTTTCATTTATTTTTATGTAATGTAAATCTAAACTTGATTTCAAATTCATTGCATAAGTGATTATAAACCATTTAACTTGAACACAACCATAAAGTCCTGATACTGAATTCTGATTTGTGCAGATCCTTATTCACAAGAAGCTTTCTGTTTACTAATCACACCACTTTTCATGTGGAGGAGGAACAGTTTCAGAGGTAGAACAGGAGCCACACCACTGTAGCACTCCTTCTACAACTTCCTTTTTTGTTTCTCTTACCGTTGAAATTAACTGCCTTCAATCGCTTTGTTTCTTTGCTGATTTTGGCAGCCCCACTGGACTTAATTTTTGTGCACAGATAGTCTTCCTATCAGTTTCCAAAATATCATTGCCCACATTCATTCTATGGCTTCTGCAGTACACGATCTCTGCCTGCAGAACAGCCTCACTAAGTGGGTACTGGAGTAGTTTATGCTTTATGAAGTTTTGTCAAAGTTTTGCTTTTTGGATGTTGTGGTTTGGTTTTTCATGGTTTGTTGTAGGTTTATTTGCTTTGTTCTGTGCTTTTTTTTTTTAAATTTTGTTTCGTGGGTTCGTTTTTGTGTGTGTGCAGGGTTTTTTTCCCCAAGAGGTGATTGAAAACAGAGAGAAAAAGCCTGATTCTCTTTTCTTTCTTTCATTCCACACAGCCCACCCCCCCTTCAATACTCATATTCTGAGAACATGTATGACAATACCTCTTGGAAAATTTCTCCTGTCCAATAACATGCTCAAAGTACTCCTTTGCCAAAGGCATTCACTAATTATATAAATAAAATAAGCATACAAAAACAGACAAAAAGTGACTGGTAATGCCCAGTGAATTTCTGTGCTCAGCTAAGATGATTTGGTGCATTGCATGCAGATGTCAGGTATTTTTATAAAGAGCTCCATTGTGCAGGGCCCCACTACTCCTCCATCGCTCCCAGCACTCCCTTAAAAGGGGGGCGGTGGGCAGACAACCATTCCAGCTGGGCTTGGAACCTCGTCTGAGTCAGGAAAACCACAGCTCATAAGCAAAGAGGAAGCATAATGTTCTACAAGGACAAAACATTAGCAAAAATGTCACTCAGCCCCAGTTCCACATGTTGGCTGCCACGGCCTCTTCCTCCTAGCATGCCCGATTGATATAAATTCCATCTGCTCAGCAGCCAAGTGACAGAGAAGAAATACCGGCATCTGGTCTCTATTGCTGTCGGGTTTTTGTTCCATGTTAGACCTTAGCTAGAAACATATGAAGAAATGAAGGTGCTGGCAAGCAACTAAAAGGCTGTGCTGGCACAAATGAGACTTTCTGATGCTTTTCACACTTCACTCTGGATTTTTACAGAGAAAAAGGTAGAGGAGACTTGATAAACTGAGTCTGGAGAGCCAAAAGGCCTGGAGGTCATTCGGTGTTTCTAACTTTTTTGAGGGTTTAAAACTGCAAAGCAAAACAATTTTTTGTAACACAACAGAAGGTAATGAAGTCACACAAGAATGTTGCTCTTCAGCTAGCTTTTTTTTCTCCTACTCTTAAACATCCACTGGTTTGGACCTGATCCACAAACACTTTATATTCTCCTGAGAAGCAGATGGAAAGTGCCAAACCACAAACGTTATTTTTTAACCCTAGTACGTCCAGCAAAAAGCAAGTGTTTTAAAGCAAAGAGAGAGTGCTTTTCAAGAGCAACTCCTCAAGAGGTAGGGGACACTGTGAGTCAATGTTAGTCACTGTGAGTGAAGTGTGTCTGTACATTCAAAGATTTCTTTGAGGAATGACTCGTCACACCAACAGAGATGCAAGAAAAATGTGTGACAGAGAGGAAAGCAAAAAAGAAAATACATTCTTAAAAAATTTCTGGACAGACAATTTTCTCCTTGCCAAAAACAACTGGAGCCAAAAACTTAGAACAGCATTTTGTACCTAAAGAAATCCAACACTACAACAGAATAGCTGGTGTACAGCTGGATTACAGTAACTAAAATATTTCTAAAATTTATAGTGGAATCTAGATATTCCAAATCAATACATAATTTGCTTTTATTAGAATAAAAATAGTCTTCCTTTAATTTACAAGGTCTTCAGCCATTGTTGGTCTCATATGATTCCCTCTGCAATACAATTTTCTCCTCTTTTTTGTGACAGAACAACAAACTGACAGAGAGAAATGAAGCGAGTGAACAGCTATCAGAATGACATTATAACGCCAATGAGAGCGAGCGAGTGAGAGAGAGAGCACATGTAAGAGAAGAGCTCTCAAGAACACATAAATACATAATAGAGCCCTGGAACACTTAATAATTAATTGTGAGGAAGAAACCTTTATTTCAACAAAAAGAAGAGCTTCTAACCAGCAACCCCACCAGAGTGGAACAGTCCAGTAAATTGATGCCCAGAAAGTAGTTCCATGCCACTTCCTTCACAAGGTGAAGTTCCCCTTTCATACATGGCCAGGATCACCTCAACACACTGTCTGCATTGCATCCTCAAATAAAGTCTGAAGTGGTACTTGCCTCCTGTGGTGATTTTCTGCATTCAGTGGAACTGCTCCCCGTGCAGTTCAACGGGTTTTGCACCTAAACCAGTAAGGTCAGCAATCTAGCTTACCTAGTTAGTTAATGAGTATTACAAGACCCCATAATTGGGGTCAAATATTCCACAGCTGGTTCACCTCACTGAAGTGTTACTTTAGGCAACTGAAGCTGCTAACTTAGTGTTCTTCAGTGGAAATTATTATTCAACTTGCAACCTAGATGAAAAGTCTTAAGTATACACGGTATAATATTTTTGTGAAGAATCAGTAGTGCCCATTAACAATGTGCCTTCACACAATCCGTGATTTTGACCATTACAAAGAGTTTGGAGGGAGTATTTCAACCTCAGGTCTCTTTGCATGGGATGTCTGCCTCTAGGAGTTGCCATTTACTAATCATCCAAACCAACTCAGCATGGACGATTTCTCCCAGTAATGCTTTCCTCAGGGCATTCCTGTAGCGCCACTCTTCCAGAAGAATTCTCATTTTCACTGATTTGTTAGAAGGCCTGATTGGAGGAGGCCCTGGGTAACAGGTTTGAGTGAAAGCTGTCCCTGCCTATGTCAAGTACTCTTGCAAGTACCTTTACATTAGCAAATAGTTCCAGTTCACTATTCAACCCACAGAGTACTATCTTAATTAATGTAAATATAGTTGTTACATGATGCAAGTTGTTTTGCCCCAGTTTCTACCCAGGGCAGAAACTGCCTTAATACAACAGCTATGAAAGTAATATAGCAACTTTGCTTCAGAGCACCTCTCGAAAGAACTATCTTTGTTCATGAGATCTGTCTCTTTTTTGCCTTGACCCTAGAGATTTCCTGTTCACAGACTGCTTACAGTCAGTTTCTTCTATGCAAGAGGATCAGGTAAAAGTAACTTCCCCAACCAAGGCTGCTTAGGAAAGAAAACATATTACTCTCAAACACATGTGGCAAGCGTTCTGTTATGCAGAGCAATAGAGTAAAAATGTAACTTTTTATAACATGGTGGCAAAGTCACTTGTATCTTCCGTCTTCTTCCCCTAAGTAGGTAGTTGATACAGAGTCTCAGTTGCCTTTTTGTTCAGATTTCTAAAGGGCGAACATCACTTTGGGTAATACGACAGTAAAAATAAACAGTAGCACAAACTTTTTAGCATTAAAACACGTGCGCACATCATTGCTATATATAACGGTTCAAACTAACTTCAGGGTTAAATTTTCAGTGAAATCAACATGGCTGAGTGAGACTTGACTTAATTTGTAAGGTATCTCACTGGCCAGAGCATTATACATTATACTTCCCTAAGGCAAGGCTCGGCACGCAGTCAGCGATGAGAGGGGACAATTGAGCTGCCTAATGCTGGAACCCATCAGTGCAATTTCCCACAAACCAGGAATATGAAACAGCGCAGCTGCTGGGATGAGTGAGTAGCTGAAGGAGCTTATGTGAGCTTCAATAGCAGGCCTGAGCAGCGCTCCACTGTGAATGACAAGTGATGGGCCAAGTCACTGGGGAACTACCGATGAGTTATTAATGGTGACAGGTACACTACCTGGGAGACAGGTTGAGAGGGGAAAAAGATTATTTATAAGCGAATAGTTAACAGCTGTACCCACTGCTAAGCATTACATGGATGCCACAAACTGTAGAATTCAAATCTTGGGTTATTCAAGCACGAACAACTGTCTGTCACCAAACTGCAATGCATCGGTACAAATTAAGGTGGAAGAGATGAGATGAGGCTGGAACCATGCCTTGCTCAAGTAGGCAATGTCATCACAGAGTGCAGATAAGAGCTGGAGAAGGGCTGAGATAACCATGAGGTTCTTAAATATGGTTCTTAATAATAATGATGAATTTGCAAGAACGGCTTTTTAATTTTTCCTGAGGGCTTTTGGAAGAGAACAGATGCTGAATGTGTCCTGTACTGACATGAATAAACGGGGGG
>VYXB01008464.1:95238-115320 GCA_013397135.1 Pachyramphus minor | reverse complement strand
ATCAAAAAGGAGTGTTTTGACCTGGACTGGTGTTTTCGATAAAGAAAGTGCTGTGCTCTCAAAGTGAACACTGCTTAATGGTCTGCGTGGTCTACATGTTTTTCCTGTGGCTGAACATAGCCACCACATGATGCAAGGTGAATGTGTGGAATCAAGACACTAGTTTAGGATGGTCCTGGGAATTTCACTTAACTAAAAGACAAACTCCAGGTGCTGTTTAAGAGAGAATATGAATAAAAGGGGAGCACCAAAAATTCTCAGTGCACAAAACCCAAAATCGAACTCTGTGTGGTGTGCAGCCTCATTTTTTTCAGTACCTATATTTGCCATATTGACTTAAGACGGAGCCCTGCAGATCCCCACTTCTGCCAGGTTGCAGTCTGATGTTACCACATTCACTATTACCGTTTTTACTCAATCCTTGAGCCAGTTGCTCACCTTTGCATCTTGTGTTTATCCAGCTGCATGCTGGACATTTTGTCTAGAAGGATCCTCTGAGATACAGTATGAAAAGCCTTACTGAAGTCCAAAAAGGTTACATCAGCTCTCTTTCCTAGATTAATCAGGTGGGTTACCCTCTTATAGAAGAAAGTCAGGTTTGACAAGCAGGACTTTCCCCTTGTGGAGCTGTGTAAAAGATACCTTGCGACTTCCACCTCATCTTTCCTGTAAGTAGCGCAAGGTGAATTGTTTCACTGAAGGTTTTTTCAACACAAAGGAGATTCTTGATAAGCAACAAACTGAACCCAGTTCTGTCATTTCTAAACTTGGACGTTTCTTAGCAAAAGAAGCTGAGTATGTAAAATTGCCAGGAAGTCAAATGCCCTTTCCCTCTTCCATTTAACTTGATGTTTCTTTATTGGGTAGATAAATTAATTACTTGGTTTTAAATTGCAAAGCAACAGTATTCAAAGTGCTAATTTGTTGATGTTGATGACGATTAAGCCAAAGCAAATATATTACTCAAAGAGAGGAAAACTGCTGCCAAGCATTTACCATGTTTTCCTTAGGCATATTAGCTATTCATTGGTGAAAGATTATTTAATTATGTATGTTATGGTATGCTGAAAAAGAGAGTTATACATGCTCATTTTATATGTCCAAGAAGTTTCCAAGAGCACAGAAGGGGAGATCAGAGGATACTTTGTCCTAGTGGAATTGTGCTGCTCTACTCCCTGTAGAAACAAAGAAAAGAAATAGGGAACAGAACAGGAAACTCATTCTTTAAAATGAGGTTTCAAAAAATCTCTTTTATTATCCAGGGCAATATAGAGAGGCAACTGGGCTTTGGTTAGCTTTGGTAAGTAATCCTGTACCATTTAGCCAATTATTTTTTTACTAAAGTTAGCTTGAAACACAATATCTTTACATATTTATGTGTTATGGAAGCTGACGAGGAATCTGGGCTGCACTTTGACAAGGCACTGGAAAGCTGAGAGGAATTCAGTGCCCAGTTCTCACTAATACTTAAACCTATTGAATCCAACACTTACTGAGTCCAAAGGGATAAAAAACCTTAATTTATGTTTTTACTCAACATGTTGAAAGGCTGTGTTCTATTTTTGCACCACCATCTGCAAAAGACACCTTTTTCATAACATTATTATCGGTAGGTAAAAGGTAATTTTTAAAGATAACTAATCCACTAATTTAAACTCTTTTCATTTTATTTTTAATTTTTTTAAAGAAACATTTGGTTTTAATAGTCAATACTTTTCTCAGAGATTTTTGACTGGGGACTGGTAACCAATCAGTTGGGAATTTCTAAAGATTGTCAGCTCTTCTTGGTCTGTTATCACTTAGATTTGGCAGTCTAGTATTAAAACTCATAAATCAAAAATATTTTTGAACAAATGGAAAGCTAACATTCTAATGTGTCTTAACAGCCATCCTTCTCCTTTTAAGTACTTAAATATTTCAAATACTTTTCCATTATAAATTCTCCAGTCCCAGGGGTTTATGGAAAATAATTCTTGAACTATAGCATGTCAGCATTTAGGTACTGGTGTTTAGTGGGCAGAATTAATGCTTCTTAATACATAATGATGTATTAAATGAGGACTTCCTTGTGTTTTGTTGAACAGTACTTTTTGTAATAGTCTAAATCCAGAAAACATTAAAATTCTCAAATAAAGTTATAACCACACAATTCTCTGTACAAAAAAGGTTGTGATTTTTAAAAATATTTGAACAAGCTCTGCTACAGTCATATTTCCCTCATTTGTAACCAGAATTTGTAACCAGAATTCCCAAGTGATTCACAAGGCTTTTAATTTTCTCTTAGAAAAAATATTTTTAGAAGGAACTAAAATATGCTCTCATTATTTAAGTTTCAGAGAATAATAGCAAATATTTTATTTGCTAAATCATTAATGATTTATTATATACTGATTATTGAGAAAAGATTACATTGTATTTAGAAAAGATATTCTGAGGGAGTAAACTCTAGGGTTCAGTGAAACAATTTACAATTAGGAGGAGTAGAGGAGAAAAGAGCAGTTGGATAGGACTTAATTTTATAAAATTGAGAAAAAACTTGTGGCCATCCCAGGTGTTTTTTGTTTTGTTTTGGTTTTTTTTTTATTGTTTTGTTTGCTTCTTTTTGTTTGTTTGTGTTTTTTTGTTTTGTTTTTCTTTGTTATTTTTTGTGGGCTTTGTTTTGTTTTGTTTCATTGCTTTCTCTTGTTTCTAAATTTCCTACTTAAATTCTCTTGTTGATTGAATTTGCACTGTGTTCTTGATATACATGGAAGATGAATGTAATCATACCAATACAGTGTGTGCACTTTTTCTCTGTTCTTATATGACCTGGTCTAGATGAAATATTAACAGAGAGGTCATCTTCTGAATTTTCTGAAGATCATTGTGATATGCTGAGGGCACTACATTTCAAAAAGCTGACATTGCAAGATCCAGTGTTTAACTTTGATCACATTTCTTAGTCTCTAGAAAAAGTGGATGTTGGACTGACCACAAACAAAACCAGTTTCAACAGCAGCAAAATCCAAATAAAGATCAACACTTATTATGCCTGCAGTGTCCCAGAAATCAGAGAAACAAAGAGTGTTGAAAAAGGCAATATGGGAAGTCAGACAAGTGGATCATTTTTGGGTAATTGTACTTCTTCAGATTGCTTTGTTTGGCTGAACTGAAACATATCAAAACATCTCCTGCCTGCTTAGAGACAAAATAAACAGCCCCACCCTGAAACACAGTAGAAACTATGAAGAATTATTATTTTGACTTTTAAAAATATCTTTCTTCTTTCTATCTTTCTGTGAAGGCTATCCTATTTTTTTTTTCATTCCTTGGCATGTCTACAGTCAAAACAACATCTCCTAATTGCAGATTACCCCATGACGGTTTCAGAGCACATACAATAACCAGGCAAACAAATTGACACAAAGAAAATATATTGTGTCTCCAAGCTCACTATTCAAAAAATCCAGTATAAATAGCCTATCTCTTACATGGCTTTATATATGTTCTCTCTTCTGCCTACAGTAAACCATATTTTGAGTGCCAAAATATTGCTTTATTCCTTCTTTTTTTCCCCCCTTCACTTTATTTTTCTTTTTCTCACAATTTCTCATTATTATTTTCCCCCTAAAGCTTTCTGCCAAGATGAAACATTGTAAGATGTTCACACAGTTCAAAAAAATAGAGCCAGTGAGGCTGATTCAAATGCCAAAATATGCTTCTAGAACAATGTATTTTTAGCTTTGGGAAGAAAGGCTATGTATATTATATCTAGAAACAACTTATCTTTTGTTCTACTTCTATCCTTGCATAACAATAACTTAACTGAGACTTAAAAAGCATGGAAAAATTAGCAAAAATATAGTAACCTTGTAGTCTTTTCTGGAGTCACTCACTTATCTCCTCATTCCTTAAAACACAAAAATGCATTTATATTAGCATGAAAAATGTGGATAGATTTATGATAATAAAATAATATAACCTAATAAGCATTAAAATCCAATGATGTCACATGAGAAAGGATGTGCTATTAAAATCACATCAATAATTACAAGAATAACATATGTATTAGCTTCTTGCTTAGTTTTTTCCCGGCTATTTACTTGTTTGTAAAGGTTCATCATTTTTTTAGCAATTATGTCCACAGCAGGTAAGTGATTTCCTAAGTGGATAATTATGATTTTAATACAGAGCAAAAGGAACAAAATCAGGTTCTGTCGTGATAAGGTGAGCTCCTTTTTACCTCTCAAAAGAAACAAAAATATGACATAGAGTATCACTGAACTTTAGCAATCAAATGTTTCCCACTGTTTTATTTTGACTTAATAAGTAGACGCATTTTGAAAAGTAAGTGTAAAAATATCACATCCTGCTCTGCAGGATGCAAATAGCTCAATGTCTACGATCTAACACTTGGTATGTGAACAGAGATTGTAAAGGAAGAAAGCCTTTCAACTCAGTAATCACTAGCCTATATAGTATTGCAGTCATTACTGCAATGTCTGTGCTGTTGACACTTTTTAGAGTTGCATGTAATGGATCCACAGATGTCCCACCCCTTGGGTTAGATACCTCTTTGACTCACCACAGCCTGCTGGTTAACAAGCGTGACTCCCTTTTGGTCACTGCGGGATGCTACGAATGTCTGAGGAGCAAATTCTCACAACAATACCTTATTTATTCTTTCAGCCAGAGGTCGCAGACTACACGTACAAAATCATGGTTTGGAAGGCACTTTTTGAAGTCATCTGGCACATTTTGTACAGGGACAAATTTAAAAGGAGCCCTGTAAAGTTCAAATCTTCCATAAGCCCGATTTTTACTTATGAATGGAGAGGAACAGGTCTAGCTTCTACTATATGCTGTCTGCTAGTGTGAAAGTCTTACCAGATTATCAGCTTGGTCCCTAGCAGTATCTTTGCTTAGGTTCATGCAGCATTATCTCCTCCCCTTCTATAGAATGTTGTGTTTTGATTCCCTTCATCACAAACAACACAACTTTGACACCAAAATTGAGGTGGAGTTCTTCAGGTGTAAGACTGAATAACTGTTTGAGACAATGCAGATGATCTATAATAAGAATTTTATCTTTCCTGTCTGATTGATTTCAGAAGAAAGTTGAAGCTGTCTTTGATTTAACACTCAAGCATCCAAGCTGGAAGCATACAAAATTGAAGGAAGAAGGAAGTCCTGCACCATAGTAACACATGGTGGAACAGGTGTTTCTCTTCCCAATTGGTTATGTAGGACAGAGGTATGTTTGCAATTTCTGTCCTTAGAACAAGTATAAAGGTAACAACTTCCAACATGCTTTCCTAATGTGCCTTATATTTAATTATCTAAGTTTGCTTAGCAAAAGTAATAATTATCATTGATAGTTTAATTGCTAATGGGCAAGTAACAATTCTAGTAAATTGTATATGACTGCTGTATGTTTTTCATGAAAATCCAAGCTTCTCGCATGAGGGGAAAGGTTCAGTCCTTCACAGCAGTATCATTACTAGGTAATTTCAAATTCGTATTTCCATGGCAGATATAGCTATCCCCTCCTGACTTTTAAAAAAATCTAGAAAAATGTGTCTCACTGGAGTGATTGGTGTACGCTCATAATGCTGCTGTATTTGCAATCATGCGTGTGGCATTGACTATGTAAGATAGACAAGTGTACATTTGTCGAGAACGTTGGATTTACCTGGCAAGGTCTTGGTAGTACAGAGTACTGCAGGGATGCCTTCTATGAGAAGATACCAGAAGCTTTCTCACTGTTCAATAGACCTGGTTCCAACCAGCTTCAAGACAAGCTAAATCTGAGCCAACAAGTCATATTGGTAGCACACCTGTGCTAGTGTGGGGCAAAAACTGATTCACAACAGCAGCCAGGAAAGATGAAAGAGAGTAAGAGGGGAGCAGTCTTGCAGACACCAAGGTCAGTGAATAGGGAGGGGGAGAGTGTGTTCCAGATGTCAAAGCAGAGATTCCCCTGAAGCCCATGGTGAAGATCATGGTGAGGTAGCTACCCCTGCAGCCCATGGAGGTCCAAGTCAAAGCAGAGATACGCACCAGAACTGGTGATGTCCAAAGAATACTATGACCCTGTGGAAAGCCCACTGGAGTAGGCTCCTGTCAGGGCCTGTGACCTCACAGGGGAAGGAGCCCACACTGGAGCAGGTTTTCTGGCAGGACTTGTGACCCCATGGGAGTTATCATATGGGAGAAATCCTTTCCTGAAGGACTGCACCTTGTGCAAGTGATCCATGCTGGAGCAGTCTGTGATGAACTGCAGCCCGTGTTAGAGAAGGAGATGGAAGACTGTCTGCTGTGAGTGGGATCCCATACTGGAGCAGGGGGAGAGCATGAGAAGGAAGGAACAGCAGAGACAATATGTGATGAATTGACTGCGACCACCACTCCCTGTACCCCCTGTACTCCCCTGTGTCACTTAGGGAGAAGGAGATATAGAAAATTGGGTGTGAATTTGATGTTGGAAAGAAGTGGTAGGTGGGGAAATGGTGTTGAAAGATGTATTTTTATTTCTGATTGTTCTACTCTGACTTTTTGTTTGCAATAAATGATGTTAATTTCATGAGTTGAGTGAGTCTGTTTTGCCTGCAATGGCAGTGGATGAGAGACCTCTCCCTGTCCTTATCTCAATCCATGAACTTTTCTTCATATGTTCAGTTGAGGGTGGAAGAGCAGCTTGGCGAGCACCTGACATTCAGCCAAATTCAACCCAACCGCAAGAAGTAAGGGAGCAGGATTAGTTAGGAGCAGGATTACTCTATACTCTGAAGGTCATGTTCTGAAGATCTGAACTCTTTACGGTCCATGGACCTTTTGTGGCTGATAAGCCTTTGTATGTGGCCACAAACACTTTTGTACCTTTTGCATCACAATACTACTATAGTTGTGTGACGTGAATACACCGACATGGAAATTTATTTTGTGATGTGACTTCTCAGCTTGACACCTGATCTACCCAATTGTTCCCTGTGAAGAAAACAGATGAATTCTGTTGATTTATCTCTGGACAATCAGGAGCTGAGAACCCCAAATTCGTACTTGTTTGGATTTTAATTTCTGTTATGCATTGAGGGTGCTTTCAGGAATAATATGACTTTTTTTATTAATCCAAATTGAAGGTATATGCTACTGCAAGTCTATTAATCAGAACTGCACTATCACTGTGGAAAAAAAAATACTGTTCTTTTTCTCCTCTCTCCTTCTAACCTGGAACAAGATCTCAAAACAAACTAATTCTCTACTACTGCATGTTATTTGTGTTGCAAATTAAGAAATTCAACTCTATTTTCTGGTTTTATTCTTAATTTTATTTCCTTGATTAATATTTCTTTTACCATTTCAGTGCCTTGTCATACCACAGATATTAGTCCACTCTTACAGTAGGTCTTTTGCTTATTTATTGTGCAGTGGAAAAAAGAAGAAGCCTATTTCACAGTTTTGTAGAAACTGAGATTGGTGTGCTGATTTGTTTTCACATAGCTCATTTGACTGTAGACATACACTATACAAGCATCTGAAAAAAAAATCAGCAATAAGTCATGGATGCTTGATCCAATATTTCCCTATAGTAGAGAGTCTTACTGTGTAATTTACTAGAGGCAGCTTTCACAGCACAACACAGACCTATCTAGCAAATATAAGAGGCAATAAAAAATAAAGGCATCTTTTTGATGATAGCACAACATAACTTCATTAATGAAATTCAATCTTTTCTCTTCTTAGGCTTAAACCTTTCTAACTCCAAAACTCTAAAAAAAGGAGAGATTTATATTTTCGACATATGAACTACTTCAGCAAAACCTGCATATTTAAAGCACTTCCAGTAAGATCAGCCTTAAAAACAGAAGGGATAAAAAAATTAAACTCAAATTGTGTTCCTCTTAAATCCAGTGTCAAAACTCCCACTCATTTCAGTAGGGCCACAATGGCCTCTTGCAACCTAAAAAGTCTATGCATGTTCAATATTCTCAATACTATATATCCGATCTTTAAAAAAATGCAGAAGAAACAGGAGGGATTCAGACATCTTCGATCTGGGAAAGAGTCCTGCTTAAAAGTATAGACCACGATTATCTGCAAATCTTCACAGTTAATATCTCTCTTTTAGGAAACTAGTTTAACATTAAAAACCGTTATAATTGTGCCTGTTTACTTACCTTGGACCAGACTATCCTTGACTTTTTCTACAGGTGGAAACCACTTAGTTATCGCTACTGTCAGTTTGTGAGTTGCTAGCAACTTACTCATACACACCAGTGCTTTATATATCACCTAATGTCTCCTACCATCTATAATAGTTCCTTGCTCAAGGCTTTTCAAAAATCTAAATAATAAATTGCCATTAACTACTTTTTTCCTTATGTACAAAACTGATTTGAACACAAGTCCTGTAATGTGCTTTTGTGACAGTTTAAGGCAACCAATATCATTAGGCTAGGCAAATCCATGCATCTTGTCCCTTTTTTGTAGTCATGAATTGCAGTTATCTTTTTTTATCTTTGGAATGGATCAATGTTTGCTGTGAGTAAGGTTCTAGATTTTTCTTGGGAAGCTTCACACTGGCACGTGTGCCTGTAGATCACGTGCCCTGGAAGAATTAATTTCCAATAATGTCCCTGAATACTTAGCTATTGAAGTTGTTGTCAATGTCTGGCTGATTTCATGTGTCTTGAGTTATTTTCCTGTGGTGTCTTGGATGATTGAGTGTCTTTCAAGAATACAAATCTCTTCTGATAATTTTCTGCATGTATGCATTTCTATAATGAGTGGACTAGGAAGTAATATACATGGTCAATAATACAAATTTTAGCCTTTATATATAGAAAAAAGTTATACAAAAGTATTTAGTCAAATCATGAGCTGAAGTTGTTTTCATTTTAGCAAACATACAGGAAAACTCTTGTCGATTAGTGTGACTGCTCCTCAAACAGAGAGAAAGACAGGCAACAAAAGGGACACTGGTAAAGTCAGGGTCTGCTATAATTACTGCTCATCAATTTACACTCTTTTCTGCAAATACTGATTCCATTAAAAAAATGTGACTAGGTCTAAATGGCTACAGAAAGGATCTCTAACCCTTGTTCATAACATTGCTCCTTGATAGTGAAAAGATTAAATTTTTGGAGAAGAATTCTATTTGAGTACATTAGAATTTGGTAAAAGAGATACAGAATAGGTAGTCTAAATTGGTATTTTTGCTTTATAACATCCCTGCCACTAAGTTTTCTCAATGTCTATCCCCCATGGAACACCTCAAATTAAAAGGAACTCTTTGTGGATGAGGAAAGCACTTCAGCGCCACCGGATGGTTGTCCACTAGAAAAACGGGGACCAACAGTTCACTTAACACCCCCACTTTTGTTGTACTGAACAACCATGAAGGAGTAAAAATTTCACTTAGCCTGGGTCAGATTTTTGACTTGGATATAAAAACACTCTATAGGTTGTTGAATTTTCTTTGAGATATCTTTGTCTGGTTTTTATACAGCTTTTTGTATTTCACAAACTTAGAAAATGAGATTTTATCTATTATGTGTTGAGTATGCCTTTTGTGTTTCTCCTTTTTTCCCTCTCTCAAATTCTCAACATATATGTTCATTTTTAAAGAACGCAAAGATGGAGAATGTCTTATCACTTATGCATTCATAATTTTTGATACACAGTTCTCCATGTAAAGAACAAATATTTTCACAGATTTTTTTTCTCTTAAGAGAAACAAATAAAAACCCAGATCTCTTACTACTTTTCAAAAAACCTATAATAAAACCTGTTTGATAGTTTTGTTTGTTACTGGCCTGGATGTTGCCTTTCATGCAGAATTTTTTTTGTTCTGTATTTAGAAATTTAAACCAGCGCTCTGTAGTAAGTCTTTGCAGTGTGCCACAAAATTTTCTTGCTTTAAGACACTGAAGTTAAAAAGATGTTGTGCTTTCTTTGGTAGGAAACTAAGGCAAACACTATTTAAAAGTCTACTTAAATAAAATGTACAGCAATGCATTCTTTTCAATTAAATCAGCTACAACAATTTCAATTACTCTTCTTTGTAGTACAAAAATATTATTATATAGAAAAAAGTATATATAATCATATATACTAATAGCTACAGAAGTATGTGCTCTGAAAACATGCAGCCATTTTCAAAGCCATTTTAAAAATATTTTTCAAACAGTCAAAAATGTTATTTTTTACAAACAAAAACCTATCTGATTGTATGGTGTGGGCCACCTAATCAGAAGACAGAAGAAAAAACAAGGGACTGCCCCTTATCCTTGTCCTCCTGCTATTGTGTTGCATAACTCAGAAAAAAGAAGCAAAATTACTTGCTGTATTTTATGAAAGTAGAGGAATTCTCATCAAACCATATAGAATTGATGTAGTCAGCTACTATACCATTCTCATTTTTGGTTCTGTCTGCAGCTGCAAAGCTTGGCCAGCACATGTTGCTCTTGGGCTTTTACCAACTGAGAAAGGATTCTCAGGGAGCTGCTGCAAGTTGGCAGAGTTTGAAATACCACCTGTGCTCTTTTAAATGTTGCTAGTGTTTGTGCATAATTTGACCCAGAATCAGAAAGCAATAACTAGATCCTTGATATATTCCATTTGTCAGAGAGAGTGGAAACAGCACATAATTTTTCTTACGTGAGTTCAATGCATAACAAGTTTTTAGTACAGTAAAAGCTGCACATCTGTGTACTGTAGACTCAAGCATATTCTCATGAGCCTTTTACTGAACAGCTGAAGATAGTGAACAAACTCATGGCTAATCATGATCTGTATGAACAATGTACTACTAGGGCAGAAAAGAAAAAAAATATTTGCTTCAATAACCTATTTCAATAAATAATTTGTCTAGTTCAGCTGCTAATTTGTTTACATTTTTGATTCTGCTTCCCTGTCAAGCCAATATTACCACATTATTTTGCCATTCACCTTTTATTCCTAATGGCTTACATCAATGAGTCCTGAGAAAATGTCTTCCAGCCAGTAACTTCCTGGGATCCCCTAGAATTCATTGTTGCCATTTGTTTGACCAGACAGCGACATTGACAAATATGTAAAATCACTAACATACAACAATTGGTCATTCTCTTCTTACACAGCATTTCTCCAGCAAACTTGTGGCATGAGCAGATGGAACTGAAGCAAAAGTACAATCTCTGTAATGACTCAACAGTGTGCCAATATATATGAAATAGAGAGGAATAACTCCTAGAAGCAGCTGAACTACCTGATATGATTTGTTTTACTCTGTGGACAGTCTTGAAACCCAGAGATAATCTCTCCTGTAAATTGCATTATATAAGAATTAATGCTAATTATGTAGGTAATCTAAACTGGATCATAATAAATCTTCGAAAAGTTGCATTTGTAGACAAAAGAAACATAGTTATGGCCCTGGTTATGCTTTAACTGTCAACAAAATGAGATGTGTAATACACTCCCCTGAACTGCCTAAGTCTAAAACATTATATCTGAAAGGATCTGTCAGAATGATGTGGCACTTACAGCCTAACAGATTGTTACAAATATATTAAATTAATCTAAAAAAAAAGTAGCTAAGGCAGTCAAGAGTGAAATGATTGCTAATTTTAAAATAAACTGTTCATCACTTCATAATTAATAAAACCAAAACATGCCAAATAGTGGTAAAGATGAACATGAAAGCATAGAGTAATAGCTACTATTGCCACAGATGGTGTGCACTATGAATACAGTGTCATTTAAACTGATTAGACAAGTATTCTCACAGGCAACACCTTGCATTTGCTTTATATACCTTTGTGATTTCTTTTACAGTTCTTTAAACATAGAGGTTGAGCAGGACACAATTATTTTGCCTTCAACTTATTTGCTTAATGCAAGTGACAAGTTTCAGCAGATAGAGCACATATCAGTGTCAGTTGCTTTATTTGCAGTAGTGGAAATGCTGGTCCTCAGTCCTCAAGAAAATTGCTTCCACAATTCATCTCAATGTGAACTGTACTAGTGATTTTCTTATGTTTTATTCTACCAAGAAGATGCAGCGTGCCACTGCTATTTAATACTCATTCTTACTGACTTTGAGCTGGACCCCTTTTCCAGAAGTCACCGTGAGGATGGATTTCTGAGGATTATGTTCACATCTATTTTCACTTCCTCGCATGAGGAAGTCCCTCAACAGTTTCCATTTGGACTTTATGTTACCTTCCTTAATAGTATCCAAAACTATGGTAAATTTTCTAGAGATAAAAGTATGAAAGATTCTACTGTCTAACTTCTGATGCAAAAAAACTGTGGAATAAATGCAGAGGAAAAGAAATTTCATTATCGCATTGGATTATGAGCTATCTTCAGCTATTATTGACCCATAAATTGTAATAACAAGAAGGTTGAACATACTTGTAAAATAAGAGTTGTGAAGAGTGAAAAAGAGGGTTGAGGGAAGTTCTTATGTAACTGATTCCACTATGAACACATTGCCTCGATTTTGTCTGTCATCTTGAGAGCTGGAGTAGATGTCTAGGTAGAAACGTTTGATGAAGAATAATTTCTTGGTGGAAACATTATCTTGTATTCATTGTTGCTTTTCACCACAAAAAAAAAAAAAGGAAGACAATTGCATTCTCCGTTCTATATTTTCCCCTTTTATTATGGGAATGGTAATGCTGTGTCTTTTTATTTAGATGTATGCAGTGCAAACCCTTGCTGCAAAGCCTTGAGTAGCATAATTTTGGCTTTTGACTGCCTATTAGACAAGGCAAGTTCAACAAAAAGTCTGTGCTGATATACATTTTGCTGTAAGGTCAAAATACTACCTAGTTCCTTGCTTTTTTATTTACAGTATAGGACAGGGGAAGAAGGAGAGTGAGACTGTGAAGGACTGTCATAATTCCTTCAGAATACATATGGTCATAACAGAGCTTCCATATATAAAATTATGGTATTTGTTCTAGAGTTAGAATGACATGGATGCAAAGGATATGAAATAAAAATTACATGTTCAGGTAACAGCAATAGGATCTTGTATTTATGCATCTTGCCTTCTTCAACAGCTGGTCACATCTTTTGAAAAGATGGTACGAACAACCAAAAAGAAAAAAAAATCCACTATAAGTTATTGCAGTGGTCATATTTTGCATGACATAGATGCACTGTAGAATTGCTTTTACTAACCAATAGTTAACAGATGCAATATCTCAAAACAATGTCATTACATGTCTTTGCCAAATAAAAGTTAGGTGCCAAATGGTAGATTTCATGTTGAACTACAATATATATATGCAATGCTTTTACCTTCTATAGTAAGACCAGATAAAAAGTTTACTGTGTGGGCTCTGAAGGTGCTGTTTTTCTTATTAGAAAACATAAAACATGCACTGTATCTGAATTCTCAGACCTCTTTTGCACTTTCTCAAAGGAAAGTCTCATCACTACACTATGGACTTGTATCACACCTATATTGAAGATGAACTTGTGTACATACAGAAAGAATATTTTTTCAGGCAATGTGAAGTGCATGCTTCCAGGTGCCACATTATGATAGCACTTTGTCCTAGGCAATGCCATAGGCTTTTACACTGCTGTGTAATAGCAGTGAATAGCACTGATGACTCCATGTACTCTAATATTGATGTAGACTTCAGTGCCCTTCAGCACCATGGTCTGAAAGAAGTGCAATAGCTGACTATGACCTTCTTTGAGTCTTCCTTGATTTCTTCTTCCGTCTGCTGTCTATGCATATTTATGAAACTAAGGTTATTTTAAGTGCTGTGTTAATCCTGTCGTCATAAAGGTATTAAATAACCTACATTTAATTTTTTTCATGGAATTTTCCATGTTTATTTTCCAACCTACAATACTAAATGACAGCAACAAAAAAAGCACTTAACTCCGGTCAGTGTTACCGTTCTCATTTCTTCTCTTTTACAATTCTTTTCTCTGTCAAGATGAAGAAATAAACAGTGGAAAATTAGGTATTAGATGTTCTAAACAACATCCTCAGTTACTCTTAATTTTCTAACTGCTTTCTGTTGACCAAAAGATGATTTTTGTCAACTTCTACTTATTAGACTTTATCTTTCATTTATACTTTATTTAAATTTATACCTGTTAAATTTTTTGATGAGCTTATGTAGACACTGTGAAGCGATTTTAACATCCTTGGCAAAACAGCTATCTCTCAACTATCATCAGTCACAGATATGTAGCCCCTTCTTTCTTTCCATCAGAAGCCTCTGAGAATGTATGTAAACCTACAGGAAATGCTAAGGTACCGACCACATCTCCAGATCCCGGGATATATGAAGACTCATCATTGGTTTAATGAAGATAGAAACACAATAATCAGAAAGATGGGAGGCATTTTGTCTTCCTAGGGAAAAAAAAGAGATGTATTCCCATGCAAAGATTTAAAGCTGAAACTTTTTGGAGAAACATAAGAAGCCTTTGATCAAGCCTAAAACATTTCAGCAGCGGCATCTTGGTGGGAGCTGTCAGCTCTTTCATGCTCTTCTTTACCGCTGTGGTGCAGGTAGGCTGACTGCAGGGGAGTGCAGGCACATCAGGACCTACTGAAAGGGGCATTCCCACTGGGGGGCAGAGTCTCTGCCAAAGATTGACTCAGGATTCCCTCCAGGTAGTGCAGACCAATTTGGAGACAATTTTTTTTTTGATGAAATATTTGGGTTTCTGTAGCTGTTTTTTAACAAAATAAGGTGAATTTCTTGTCAGAAATCACTTTTGTTTCTCTCCCTTTCTCTTTTCCAGGCAGAAATTTTTTTTTTTTTTTTTTTTTAAATTAGAAAACAGATTTTTTAATTTAAAACATTCAATTAACATTATATAAGAATCCTCCTTGAGCCAATATTTAACTGTAATTGAAAATATGTTATTTACTGCTGAAAACAAAAGCCTTGTTCTTAGTATCTTTCACTATGATGAAAATCATGAGGAAATGCATACCAGTCTTCTATTAGACATTATTTACACTACATCTCTCATGCATTTCCATTACTATAAATCTCGGTACCTGAGGAAAAATGTTTTGCTCTGGAACAAAAATCCAGATATTCCTTTCTTTTTCCAGCTGTATTATGTGGAAAATAAAAATAAATATCTGATGCACTCAATGCTAATCAAAAGCTCATATACATTGAGTGAATTTACTGTCAGTCAAAACATAGTTTTATTGGAACAAAAATTCTGCAAGGGAGTTTCAATACATCTGCTTTGTTAATATTAAGGGAGAAATTTTATTGTAGTTCTGGTTCTCTCTATCTTTCTTTTCTTTCTTAAGCAGAAAGGTGTCAGGTTTGGGAACACCAAGCTTTGCCATTGTTGTGAGGGGACTGATGTTCATGTATTTATCTCCCTTGAGTTTTAATGCTGGCCTTAAATGGAACTTAGAAGTATATTGTCTCATTCAACCCAGTGGGTTAAAATATTTTCTGAAAGTTTTCTCCGTGTTGTACCCATATAATACATTCAGCCTGCAAGTGCCTTTTCAATGTTCAGTTTATTCTATTGCATTTTATGTAATGCAACTAGAATCATTCTGAAAGATGGAAGAATAAATAAATTACAGAAGTAATAGATTTTTTAACTCTTTATTCTTTCTCCTGCACTTTCAAATACCTAATGGAGTGAAACAAGGCTCTGTTCTTGCACCAACTCTATTCACGCTCTTCTTCAGCGTGATGCTCCAAAGGGCCACATCAGATCTTGATGAAGAACATGGGATCTACATCCATTATCGTACCGACGGTAGCCTATTCAACCTGAGGCGACTGAAGGTCCACACCAAGACCCTAAACCATCTCGTCCGTGAGCTGCTTTACGCTGACGCTGCCCTCGTTGCTCACACAGAAGTAGCTCTGCAGGGTTTAACATCCTGCTTTGCAGAGGCTGCTGTACTTTTTGGGCTGGAAGTCAGCTTGAAGAGGACAGAGGTTCTCTATCAACCTGCACCTCAGGGAGTCATCCATCATCCCCATATCTCCACTGGTGACTCAGAACTCAAAACAGTCCAGCAATTTAATTACCTGGGAAGCATCATCTCCTCAGATGGTAAAATCGACAAAGAAATTGACAACAGGCTGGTAAAGGCATACAGTGCTTTCGGTAGACTCCATAAAAGAGTTTGGTGAAATAAACACCTGAAGAAAAGCACGAAGATCAGTGTTTATAGAGCCATCGTACTGTCTACTCTTTTGTACGGGTCTGAGTCATGGGNCAAGTATCGAGGCCATGCTGCTGAGAACACAGCTGCGTTGGGCAGGGCACATCTCCAGGATGAAGGACCACCGCCTCCCTAAGATCGTGCTCTATGGTGAACTCGCCACCGGCTGTCGCAAGAGAGGAGCCCCGAAAAGGAGATACAACATCCCTGAAGCAACATCTCAGCCTTGGCCATATTGACCATCATCACTGATCTGCTCTGGCCTCCAATCGGGAGGCCTGGGGACAAACCATCTATAGCGTTGCTGCCTCCTTTGAGAACTCACACAAGATCACTCTGGAGGAGAAAAGACAACTCGGAAAGAATCGCGTCCAGTCGTTGCCGCCTGGGGAATCTTTCTCTTGTTCCTTTTGCAACTGGACTTGTCTGTCGCGCATTGACCATCAGCGAGCCTGTAGCAAGCATGGGTAGAGCTCTTTGAAATCTTTGTTCGTGAAGCCAAGCCATGATGATGATTCTTTGTCCTACATGTTTTGCACCCTTGCTTCTTTAATTACCTATATATCTGCCATAGCAAAGTAGAACTGACATTTGAGTTTTGACTCTCTTCAGTGTTTGAGTCTGTTTGTAAAATGTATTTTGTATTTATTCTTACCTTCTGCTTCATTGTGAGTTCATTCCATCTTTGAGTTATCACTCCAAACATACTCTCTTGACATGCATCACTAAATAGCAATCTATCTGCTAGAAAATAAAGAATCAGATTTTTGAGGGCACAAAAATAGTTTATATGACAGTCAAGGAATTTATTCACTCAGTGCCCTATTCTCTTTGATTGTTCATGATAAAAGGAAGAGACTAATTCAGTCATTTAAAAAGTATTCCCTATTGAATTATGAATATACTACTGATACATAACAAAGGTGCAAATGCTTCCTTTTCTATAGCCTTTATGGGTGATAAAGGCTCAGGAGAAACCATAGCTGTTTTCAGCTGGAAATCTTTGCCCTAATCATGCTTCATTCTTTACCCTAATCATTCAAGAATCCTACTGTGCCCTGGTTTTGGAAGTCCTCCTTCTGACTTGACTAGTAATTACGGGGTTTGTATTACTGCTACATGTTTTGGGCTTAGATTACTAGCTGTCGTGGAACTGTCTCAGTTCCTGCAGATCTCATTGTGTTTAACTGTCTAGTCTGAGAATGGAGGATATGACTTGGCCTGTAATGGCCTTTAGTTTCTGGGTTATGTTCTCTAGAAAGTATGTGGCATTTAGCTAGTGCTTGTTGGAAGATGAATTTGGTATTGCTTTTCTATCTCATTGAAAGTATTGCACCCTGGGGCATGCATTAATAAAATTAGAGCAAACTCAAAAGCTGTAGCCATTAATTTCTGGGGAAAATGTTGACTTACCATCAAAAGCTGAGTATAGTTGAGGTGGGCATGGGAAGATTTAGTCAAAAATGTTTTTACCTTCTGGCTGAATTCTTTTCTCTTTTCAGCTTTTCACTGACTAATTTTTTACCCTTTGTCTTTGAAGAAAAGCAGGTACTTTTGCAGGAAAATTTAATTTAGCAAAAACCTTGGAAAACTAGTTTCAGCATATAATTTTCAGCTAGCCTTATATGCAACACTAAAGAAAAATAATAAAACCTTAACAACATATTCTGCTAATGGTACATTTCACAGCTAGATAATGACAGATGACTACTATGAATCACACAACAAGTAAGTATTTTCAATATTTTACTTTGCCTGAATAAATTTTCTCCTTACAGCTTCTCTACTTAGAGTTAATTTAAACCTGTCTTACATAATGGTTTCTGCTACTCAATGCTCCCAGAAAGAAACCTGCCCACTACTTAAAACAGCCTAGCTGGTTTTTAATTCCTCTGAACAGACAGAGGTTGAAGAGAGATTTGTTTGCTCCAAACTGTTGACTGCAGTTCTCAGTAACCCATTTGTTTTTCAATTTTGTTGGGCTGATGCAATATCATGAGCCACGTCACGTAGTAGTATCAAACAGGAGTAACTAGGCATGACATCTTGCAGTGATGACCCATCAGACTGGGAAATCTTAAATTACATGAATTGCTTAAAACAACTCTAACAATTAATGTGCTGTTCAAACTAAGGGAAAATCTTCAAATGACTGTGTGAAAAGGGGGACAAAGTAGAAATCAACTCCTAACCTTAACACTATGGAGGTCAGAATATAAGTTTGCACCTACACTTCTGCACGTGTACTGCCAGAAAATACACCTTTTGGTTAAGTAGCTTTAGTTATACCATAAAAAAGGGCTCTGAGGAGGCAAAAATAAAGGAATTTCTAATTCTGATTGGTTACTTGAACAGAGATGAAAACTTAGTAGCTCTTTGACAAGTGTAGAAACTGCCCTGACTTTCTGGAGTCTCAGGAGAAATATACTTGTGCCTCCCACAGTTCCTCTCAGGTTCTTCTAGGTCACGAGTGAAACCTAGGTAAACATTCCCCTGGTGTTTACCCAGTGAATCAATTTTTTTCTTAAAAATTATATAAATTTTGTAGTTTAACAATGGTGTGAAAGCAAGGGAAGCAAAGCAGGGGTTCGCTGCTGCACCGCAGGTAATGTGTGTTCTTGTATTTCCAGCACATCCTTATCATGTGCCAAGTTCATATTGTATGGTGAGTCCTTGCCTATATTAAAGTTGAAGAAATGGAAGACCTGCAGCTGTACCACTAACTGATGTTCTACTGGCTATTGCAGTAATGCAGGAAAGGGCTGAATTGTTCTAATGGTAATACTGGAGTGATTTTTGCCCTGTGAAAGTTGAATTGTAGTGCAGATGTTTTGGGGTTTTTGTTTGTGTTTTGTTGCCTTTTTTTTGTTTTGTGTATATTTTTTGTTGGTTTAATTGTTTGTTAGGGTTTCGATGTTTGTGCCAGCCTCTTGTCATGCTCAGAATTACAATGAGTGGTACAGGCAAGGTCTTCATTCCATAGCAGTAGCCACGCATCAACAGAATGTAAAAACCTCATTTGGGTGGACAACCCACAGAACTGTGCTGAGTTTCAGTCAAAGCCATTGCATGCGCACAAGTCTTTTACATCTGTGAAAAGCCAGTGACAGGGGGTTTTTGTGTGTGTGTGTGTGTGTATGTCAGAACTACTCTTCTGCTTTGTTTATAAAGTTCTGGTACTTCCCAGAAAAATTAAACGTTTCCTAGGATGGTCATTACAAGAAAAATGTAGTTATTTTCTTTTTGTAAAATCTGAGCGTTTTTTCTTTACGAAATTATGAAACTCTAACTCTCAAGAGTTACTGTAAGGATATTATACAATTGTCTTGAAATGTTTGTTTAACAATTTTTCTTAAGGCCTCTTATTTTTTCTGATGTTTATAAAAAGCCATTTTTTGGAGCCCTTGAGTATTAAATATAAACAATTCCCAGAGCTTTATGAATTTATCTCTTACCAAAGATTTGATACTGTGAGCAGAAAAGGTCTATGGAAGATTCTGGAATGCTTAGGGTATCCACCCAAGTCCCTTAAAATGATCATCCTGCTCCATGAGGACCAGTGCGGCCAAGTGAGATATGGTGATACACTCTCTGAGACCTTTCAAATAACTAATGGAATGAAACAAGGCTCTGTTCTTGCACCAACTCTATTCATGCTCTTCTTCAGCATGATGCTCCAAAGGGCCACATCAGATCTTGATGAAGAACATGGGATCTACATCCATTATCGTACAGAAGGTAGCCTATTCAACCTGAGGTGACTGAAGGTCCACACCAAGACCCTAAACCATCTCGTCCGTGAGCTGCTTTATGCTGACAATGCTGCCCTCGTTGCTCACACAGAAGTAGCTCTGCAGGGTTTAACATCTTGCTTCACAGAGGCTGCTGTGCTTTTTGGGTTGGAAGTCAGCTTGAAGAAGACAGAG
>VYXB01008464.1:82995-95044 GCA_013397135.1 Pachyramphus minor | reverse complement strand
CCTTGGCCATATTGACCATCATCACTGGTCTGTTCTGGCCTCCAATCGGGAGGCCTGGAGACAAACCATTTACAATGCTGCTGCCTCCTTTGAGAACTCACACAAGATCACTCTGGAGGAGAAAAGACAACTCAGAAAGAGTCGCGTCCAGTTGTTGGCACCTGGGGAATCTTTCTTTTGTCCCTTCTGCAACTGGACTTGTCTGTCACACATTGGCCTTTTCAGCCATCAGCGAGCCTGCCGCAAGCGCGGGTAGAGCCCTTCGAAATCATCGTTCGCGAAGCCAAGCCATGATGAATTTATCATTCCATCAGCCCTTTCAAAGAAGATGGTATGGCAACCTGCTTTTAAGAGAAATGAATAAAAGTTAAAGACCTAAACCAAGTACCGTATTTGTCTTTCTTTCACATTTATAAGGCCTTCTAGAAATGTATGCATTGAAGACACAATAATGCCAACTTACGTGATGTATCATATGTTTCTCAAATAATATGTATGTTTAAGATTTTTCTCCCTCGTTTCCCTATGTTTTATAAAAAACTGTCAGTGGAGTTTATCTGGGTACTATGGAAACTCAGCTCTTCAGGTATGCTTTCAGCTCTATGTAGTTTATTTTTCAATGCAGACATTCATATCATCTCCATTAACATCAAGATAACCAATGAATCTTTTTTCTTTCAAACCATACCCTTGAAGTGCACTTTGTAATGGCGTTTCCATTTACTACTTTGAGTATCACAGTAATCAAGGAGTTGCTATTTCCTATAAAAGCAGGTAGGAGGAAGAACGGCATAATTCAGTACTGTAATTTCTTTTCATTAGAGTAAAGGCAAAAAAAAAAAGAAAAAAATACTGGCAAAGAAGATTCCTTCAAGTGCTTGATATGAATTCTTCCTAACTCAAAAAATCTCCAGTTCTTATTAGAATATTAATTTACTCTAAGGGTCACTGAAACTGCAAAATGGAACCACTGAAATGTACTGGAAATGCCAAAATCTGGACATTTTACATTCAGCGATACTCCAATACATTTTAAAGGAAAGTGAGGAGCAAGTTACTGGAAAAAATAAAGAACATTCACACTCCACAATTTTCTGTAAATTGAGGTCATACTGTTTTTGCTAGTTCTAAAGTTGAAGTCTGACACCTTGCAGGGGGATAATAAATATAATGGACATGTCCTGTTAATTGGTACACCAGTAGGAGGCTGACCTAGATTGCTTCTGTTTGGAATAAAATTTCCAAGAGGAGAGAAAGAAACTATATTAAACCAAGCCTTTTCCAATTTATGTCACTGAAAGAGAGAAGGGTACACTTCATTACCTGTGTTATATGAGTCCATTTTTGACTTGCACTGTCTGAATAGTCTTTCTTAAAAGGCAGTTTGGGGGATATAAACATATATTTTTTCAAACTCACTGAACTTTAGGGCTCCTAGAAGCTTTTCCACATAAGTTTGCCAAGGCAACGCCAGCTGTTATTAAGGCCTCTGATGTGTGCAGAGAGAAAATTCTGCCAATTTACAAGTTATGTGGTAATTCCCAGATACAGATAAATGACCAGCAAAGATAAAGTCTAAACAACATATAATATTACTACGTATACTAATATCATCCAGTTCTCAACGTCCAGATGTGAAAGGTAATTTTATGGATCCTACACACATGACTTAAAATACTTCTGTGTTATTACACAGGGTATGAATCCAGTCATATAAGTCTTATTGATATAAACAAATCATGCTCATGTAAATAATCCTGCTGGCATTGCCCAAGGAAAACCTACTTGTGAAAGTAAATGCTGTTATGAATTATACATCAGCTAGACTATGTTAAAAATCCTGTTGTTGCCTGGATCTTCAATGCCAGGCTGTTTCTTCATGTACCTTAGTCATCTTACCTATATATGTCTGATGCATTGTAATAATCAGGCTGGAAGCTGCCAGTATTCATTAACATAGAACACAGAGAACTCCTGATTATCCATGTAAGGCTTTTTATTTTGCACTTCCAATACGGTGAAGTCATAATCTTCACCATTTCCTCATAAAATTGAATGCATTTCACCTGTAAGTGCATCCTCACTAACGTAATCTGAAAGATTTTGTTTACAGGTCATTGAGAATCAAGAAGGCCAATTATAAGCAAGAATCAAGTTAAGTAATAAAATCCCAACCTATACTGAGAGAACAGGGTTGTATACTCTGTCTTTATTAAAAAGATATAAAAACAATTTAATTTAATCACTTTGAATTACTAAGTGCTGCCAGAGAAATGGTCAGAAGAGCATACATTAACTAGGGTAATACATATTTTGTAGTTTATTCCCTGAATTGCACCACTACTGCATAGTTATTATATTTTTATGCACTACTTTAGTTACTGTTATGGAAAAAACACTTAAAATAAGGATTCACAAGAAGGTCTCCATTGCAGTTTCAGCACTACTGCACTAATAAATTCTGCCAGTGCTGCTTTAGTTTATTTCAGATGTAAAAACACAAATACCTCTTAATTCTCTATGACTTTTTAACTTGAAGTATAAACAAGAGTCTGAAACAAACAATGTACCATTTCACCCTGATTAAACCTGCCAAGGATTTATAAAGCAATGGATTTCCAGATTTGCTGCCAGAAGCAATGAAAATAGATACCAACACCTCCACAAATGTAAAAGGTCTCTAACAGCTACTACTACCCTATGGTTATGGGCTAACCAAAAAAGAAGCATACCAGAGATGGCAAAGTGGACAAATACCTGTTGAGAACCACAAAGATGTTTCAGTTAGAACAGTTAGAGGTCCAGCTAGAACAGCAAAAGCTGTTCAAATTGGTGGAAGATGTCAAAACCCACAACAAAGGGTTCTTGGTAAACAAACATAAACAGAAGGAAAATACTGTCCCCCTGTTAAACAGGAGAAGTGAATTAGTCACCAATAAAGATGAAAAGGTAGAGATTCTCAACATTTCCTTCACCTCCACCTGTTTTGCCCCAGGCCTCATGAACAGCAATCCTGGCTGATTATTGTGGAGAAACAGGCTGGTTGTCTGTGGAGAAAGAGTTGGTGTAAGAACTTTTACAGGAGCTTCACCCCTACACAAATCAATAAACTCTGACAATATCCACATGAGGGTGCTATAGCTGGTGTCATTGCAAGGCCACTCTCCATAATCTTTGAGAAGTCATGGAGATCTTCTCAGAAAACTGGAGGAAGACTAATGTAATCCCCAGATTACAAGAAGGGTTTAAAGAAGGATCCAGGATATTATAAGTCCTGCAGTCTTCAGTGACTGGGAAAGTTATGGAACAAATCCTGGAGACCATCAAAATTCAGATGAAAAAGGTGACTGGGAAAAGCCAGCATGGATTCACCACGTGCAAGTCACGCTTGACAAACTTGATCACCTTGTATGAAAAAGTATCTGCTTTGTTGATGTGGGGCAAGTGGTGGACCCTGTTTACCTGGTTTTCTTCAAGGTTTTCCATACGGTTTCCCACAACCTCATCTTTGAGAAAGTGTTGTGTTACAGTTTAGACAAGTGGTCTGTGTAGTGGGTGGGGAACTGGCTGACCCAGACCAATCTCGCCCAGAGGGTCCTGGTAAACAGCTCCTTTTCAAACTGACAATCTGTCACAAGTGGGGTTCCCTGAGGACTGATATTGGGCTCCATGCTGCCTAATATTTTTGCATGTGACCTGGAAGATGGGATCACATGTAACCTGATAAAGTTTGCAGATGATCTCAAATTGAGTGGGGAAGTGGACACTTTGGTAGCAAGATCCACCCTGCAGGAAGACCTGGATAGGCTAGAAGAGTGGACTAGCAATTGAAACAAGGAAAAGGCCTAAAAGAGGTAACCAAATTATCTCTGAGCCCCCCCTCCCAAACCTACTCTTGCTAAAAGAAAAACCTGTTCTGTTCTGTTCACTGTAGCTAGACGTAGAAGAACANAGCTCTGCCTATACTCTGCCTGTTATCAATATGTATTGATGAATGTTGCAATCACATGAATATGCATTTAATCATATATGAAAAGTGTATAAATACTGTTGATTTTGTGTGAACCCCTGGAGCAGGTTTGTCCAGCACTAGCTGGCCTGCTTCCCAGCGCTGTCAATAAATACCGTTACTGCTTGAAGATCAAAAAAGGACTCTGGGCAGTTTATTATACCGGTTTTCGGATTCACAATAACCTTATGAAATTCAAAAAGGACAAATGTATGATATTGCACCTGGAAAAACATAACCCAGGACTGCAGGACAGGTGGGGATGGACCCAAGTGGGGGAGCAGCTCAGTGTAAAGGACTAGGGGTCCTGATGGTCAGCAAGCTCAGTATGAGTGAACTCTGTGCTGCTGCAGCAAAAGAAGCCAGTTGCTGGGCTACATCAACAAGAGCATCAGCAGCAGAGAGAAAGAAGTCATCATCCTAATCCACTCAGTGCTGGTTAGAGCTCAGCTGGAATACTGTGTTTAGTTTTTGTCCCCCGCTATATAAAAAATGTGGACAGACTGGAGAGGGTACAAAGAAGGGCCACAGAGATAATCAAGAGACTGGGAAGCCTGTCATATGAGAAAGGACTGGGGCAGCTGTTTTTGTTCAGCTTTGAGAAAAGATTTAGGGGAGACCTTATTGCCATGTTCCAATGACAACAAAGAGGATGGACACTCCTTTTTACAAGTAACAATGAGAACGAGTTACTCCTAGGGAGATTCCAGTTGGAGAGAATGAAATTTTTTCACAGTGAAAACAATCAGCCCTTGAAATAATCTTCCCAGAGAAGAGGTGGATTTCCCAAAGTTGGACACTTTTAAGATACAGGTGGACAGAATTCTGGACCATCTTATCTGGACTGTGCTTTTGCCAAGAAAGGTTGAACCAGATGAGGTCCTTGACGTTCCCTTCTAGTATTTTATATTCTGTGATTTTTTTGCTTCTATGATTCCTATGGCACCGAATAACAGATGTGGGGTTTTTTCACCCATAAGGAGTGAGAGTCAATACCTTAAAACCTTGTTCTCAATAAGTTTGTATGTAGTTATTGTACTCCTGATTACACCATGACAGGCTGACCTTAAAGAATTAATAAGGAGTTTCACAACATTAAGGATTTGTTGTCTGCTTTAATATGTATTGTGAGGCTGAGAGAAGCCTTCATTAGCCCTCCAGCCCTAATATACTGAATGAATTGGGTAATGAGATATAAACATAGCAGCCATTCCAAGGGATCAAAGTTAATATGGTTAGCAAGAAGATCCTTTTTTCTCTTCTCTTGGCATTTTTTAAAAAATATTCTATAAATAAACGTGTTTGTTTTTCTGCATGTATAACACAGATGGTGATCTTAGGCTTTGTTCATGGACGTGAAAATATTTGGTATTATTTGAAAACACTTGATTAAGGAATGTACAGCCGCTTTAATTTGAAACAAATTCCTAGCAGTAATCCAACTCTCTTTGTAAGGTCATGCTGATGATATTTGCCTTAAACCTTATATAATTATGCTGGTTATTGCCTTTCTCTTCCCCATAAGGAGCACAGAGGGCTGAAAGGTGGAATGTGATTTTTCTCCTGAGGAAAATACTGAGACTAGGTTTAAACCCAATTCTCAAGAAAAAGACTCCCACTTTTCCACCTGAACAAGTACCCCTTCTTTCAAGACACCGAAAAACAAGCTTGCCCTCAGAAAGAAAAACACTTGGGAGAGAAAGAAGAAGAAAAATCAATGTTGCAACAAGTTCAAATCAGATCCAGATGCTCTCAGGAATTTTTAGGGACATGCAGAAATGTCATTGTGTTCATTAAACTCTCAGACAGCATTTTCATTTTCACTGTGAAAGCTGTGCTGACCTTGCCAGTCTATTAAACCCTAACAAGGGTCTCTGCAGGTTCATAGTTCCAATTATGACACAGTTTAAAGGACTCTAGCAATAAGTACACTTTGACTTGCTCCACTGTGGGCTGATCTTTGCTCCTGCACTTGCCAAATAAACAATGGGCTGGAGGTAAGACTGAAATGTCTGGTTTATTTCTTTGAGAAGTAGAATACTGTAAACACCTTGGGTAACATGGCTAAGATTCACACTTTTCCCCTGGGCTTCTGTTGAAGCTAATCACTTCTTTTTGGCTGCCATGAAAGTAATATTAGGAAACAGTCCAAACAATATGAATATGTTCATAGCATAGCTGCATATAGTGCACAATAGTATATCGTTATTGACTAGTAAAGAGAAGTGAGGAGGTAGCTGGATAAGTACTGTATAAGTCAAATTATTATTTCAGATATTGGGGTTCAAGTTTTGAAAGTATATTTGAAGAAATTATGACTAAGATCCAATGTTGATGTGTTGGAACTATTGAAAAAAAAATGACTATTTGTTAGACTTAAGAAATTAATTTTGAACTTAGATATTCAGAATTGTTAGCTATGTTTGCAAACATCGGCAGAGACACTAATTTAACTGAGGGCAAAATTAGTGAATTGCAAAATTTTTGTACACAACTAGCATCTGCAAAAGACAAACCAGTCTTATGAAAATAGATAATTTTCATTTAATACAAAACATTTTGTTTACTTATATAGACATTTGGCAACATCACAAGTAAAATTGGAATATTGTTATGATGGCAAAGCTATAAGAAACATATTTTAGAAAATGTTATCATGTTATCTCAGAGTGATAAGATGAATTTTTTTAAAAGGGCCCTTAGAATGTATTTCAAATGTATCCAAGTCCTTACAAAATGCAAATGTTTAAGGATATTGTTTCTACCTAGCTCCAAGAAAAAAGATAGATACTTGTGTTGTGTTCTAAAATAAAGGGAAACACTGATAAATTAGAAAAAAGTAATAAATGTGGCAGAAATACTGTAGAATGATCAACTTTTGTATATTCACAAATGCTGAAGAAAATACTAAATCAACTTCATAACTTGTATTCAGAACAACTGCCACAAATCCTAACATATCTTCTCTAGTAGAGAGAGGCACTTACATTAACAGTTGCTGAAAAACTCATCAAGCAAAAAATGACCCATAATATACTGCAAGTGCTTGAATTTGTAATTAGAACAAGAAAATTTTGGAGAATATTGTTATTAGTGGGAACTATGCAAAAAACAAGATGTAATCTCTTCTCTATCATTCTAATATGCCAGAAAATATGTGTTAATGCACTAATTCCTCTACAGAAAGTTTGGACAAAGCTTTGTGAAGGCCAGAAATTATTTCAATTACTAAAGAAATATAAGTGTATATCTGTGAGAATACTTAAGTAACTGGTGATAACACCACTCCAAGTTTTTTTGTGTATCTCAGTTTTATGTCTAGAGTTAATACATAATTGCTGGAACCCTGGTACCACAAAGAAGTAAATAAGACAAATCTAATACCAGTAAAGTTCTCTGTTTGATCCAAGAGTCTGAATAACTTTTTTTTTAACTTCCTTTTTCCCCCACAGGAAGGGATGGAAGCATTTCCAGAGTCTGCTTTATGTCTCCTACATGGGCATTAATAGTGATTTATACAGAATTTGCATGGACAATTTCTGAATGATTATGGCATTTCATATTTGAAAGATCTAGAAAATGTAGTATGTCATGCAGACAAATGATGTATCTTCTTGACAGGTATGTAGATTGCTTGCTCATAAAACTTCTAAGATTAATAGTCAGCCCTGCAAGTTATACATGATCTGACATCGTATTCTGAAATTCAATCAATAAAGAAATATGATAAAACTAAAAAAAAAAAAAATGAAGAACATATTAAAAGTTTATATCATATTCATTTACTTCATCGGAAGTAAAATTGCTTGAATACTTTATTTTTCCTTCTGTTAAAAAAAGCAAAATAAACTATATATGAGATGACCATGGTGGAATTAAATGACAAATAAAAATAAGCCTGATAAAGATATTGTAGTGTTAGGGTTTTTTCTTTCTATCATTGTAAAATCTGAAGTACTTCCTCAACTCTTTTTCTGTAAATATGTTTTAATGTAGAAAAAAAAAAAAGATTCCTCTTGTATTTACTAATTTTTCCTCTTGTTTTTCTAAACATTACTATAATTTGATGTAATATTTGAATGCTTTCAAGTTTTTAAATCTTAGATATTCCTGCATTTTGTTTTTTCCAGCAGAAATACAAAGAGCTGTTTCTTGCAATCAAAATATCAACACAACTCAAGTGCACAAATAAAGTTCAAATATGTTTTTCACGTTTAGGTTTTTTTCCAGCTGCTCTTGCTGTTAAAAACAGTAGAGGAAGTAAATAGAATGAGTTCAAAATCACAAATAGAAGTTTTCAAATCTAAAGCCCCATTACAGTCAAAAGAATTCATACAAGAACATTTGGAGGTAGAAATAAATTGTGATACCTCTTGGAAGCAATAAGTACTTGCTTCAGAATGATGAATTCAGAAGTTCAAATCCTTACTTTCTGAATTCTGTGTATCAGATATTAGTGATCTTTTCAGGTTCTGACTGTTGCATTTTATGTCACTATTTTTGCTGAATATAGGGTAGTAGGCATTCTAGATATGGATGACACCCTAGATATAAATGAAATTAAAGAGATTCATGCAAGAAGTGGGGTAAAAATTTGGAACCAGTAAGAATGTTAATTAGTCTATGAATATTACCTTCATTCTGCTCATGATGCCCCTTTGTTTCACTGGTTGCATTGGTTTGAATATTAGATGCTAAACCTGTATTTTTATTATGCTACTAGATCATACAACTAGAAAGGAGAGTTCTCTTCAGCACAGAATATTGGCAGATGGAATAGTAAAAGGAAATACTGAAGATCAATAATCACTCTGGTACACAGAACATAAATGAGTCACTTTTTCACTCCAGGGCTAAAGGAAGCATATGCCATGTGACTGCAGGGTCTTTCAGTTTCCTAGGGCTGACATTCCCTGTAGGACACTGGCAGATGTTTTCTTCTTGCTGCGGTCTTTTAAATACTCAGAAATTGCTGTTTAATTAGTTGCATTATGTAAGGGGTCATATTGCACATATTGTGAGGGGAAAGGATGGGAAAAGCAATCAGTCATTGTCAGCACATTTGTTGTATTGTTATGTATCCTTGCTGTATATTTTCTGCATGTGTATGTCTGGTCTTGTAAGACAGAAACATTTGCAGCATTCAAATCAGTTGATGACAAACAAAAATCAAGTCTCAGTCAAACACTCAGCTTCACATCCAAGGCTGAAGCAAGTCAGCTCCTCTGCTACAAAACTCCAAAATATCATCACTGATTGTATTGAAAATACCATATACAGACAATTGAGGGAACTTCAGAAAATAGGAGCAACCTTTCAGAGCACCTTTTAAGAGGAGTCCAAAAGCAGGTTGTGGGAGGAATAATGAAGTGAGAGACCTTCTCTGAGTTTTATGTATTGAAGGCTAAGCCAAATCTTGTAGAGGCAACAGGGTGCATTAACCTTCCTGCTAGAGCTTCATCTGTCTATCGTTGAAGGTGAGTTTTGATGCGGTTCAGCTCTGTAACCTCAGCTCAGTCTGCTGAGGAAATTGCCAAGCTGTGAGGAGGTTCATAGAGCAGAGTCATATATAGCAAGACAGGTAACATTGCAGAAAGAGCTAAGATTGTTCAGGTGACACTAGAATTCAAGAGGAAAAAGCACTCCTATGAGATTATACAAAATTCTAGGATAAAAAAAACAATGAGGGAACTGGAAGATGGCAATTCAGCATTACTTCTCCAAGGAGCAAAGATGTCCTTTCCCCTACCTGACTGATGCCTTGTGCTCACGTGTCCCCTCTGGCATGCTAAAATTTTCCTTTACATATCAAAAGATCTGGGCAGAGAGAGGTACAAAAGGATGGTGAATATGGGCTACAAAGGTCCTTTGGGGTGGAATGGATCTTACGTCTTGCATTTGCCATCTTATGAGTTAGGAATAGGAAAGTAGAGTAACTGAAGCTGAGTAAACTTGTATCTTGAAAGGGAACTCTATAAATTATTGTGGCACTTGCAGTTATAGTACATGATAAAGTGCTGCTTTGCCAATGCCTCTGTGACTTAAGACCTAAAAAAGAAACTCATCAAAAGTTATGACAAAACAGCAGTATTGTTTTCCTGGAGCTGTATTAGCTCCAGTATCATTTTCATCTACTTTTTCTAGATGTACATGTATTTTCATTGCTAAGAAATATGATGATAAGGTTTTCAAGTTTGATAACAGGAATTCTTACTCCATAACCTGTTAGATAGTTCCTTTGATTATTTATCACTTTCTGATTATCCTTGAAGTGTAACAGAATGATTATTACAAAGTTTAACTTATTTTTAAAAATAATTTTGACTTGTTGGTTGCTATTTTTGTGGTTCTGTTTTGATGTTACATTAAGGTAATTTTATATCTACCTTAAGGCCAGAACTCAGAGTCAGTGAGAGGGAGCTGGCCCTTTCACTACAATATTGTGTAAAATCATGTCTATATTTTTGTCTGCTATTCTCCTCAGATCTTTACTGACTTTCCTGTTCTCTGAGTTTCTCTGTTCTTGTGTGCTTCTTTTTATCACATTTTCAAGATTGTTTTTTTTCTACACACACTACCAAACATCACTTCAGAATGTATCTGATTTTATTATTTTCTATCCACATTTGAATTCTTATCATATTTCCATATCTCATTGCTCTCCACAGAAATATTTATAACACTAGTTAGTTAGGCTCATCACACAGATTTCACTAGAGTGCCCTCAGATCATTAAAAAATATGATAAAAAACATATCTTGCTATTTATAAACATCTTCAGTCTCTTAAGATGGCAAATATCGATTCTCAAATATTTTTGGTCTGTTTTATACTTTTGGCATTGCATTTCACATTTCTCCCATGTTTTGTGTCATTTTCAGATTATTAGTAACCTTTAAACGTTAATTATAGTGATTAAATTAGGTTGTGATATTGCCTTTACAATTATGAATATGTTATTTTATATAGTACAAAACTGCTTGAATTTCTGAACCCACTGCTTCTATTCCTTCTTCAGATAGACACATTTTAGATCTGAATCAAGAAATTGAAGCAAATATCCCTTACTTTTAATAGTTAGCTAGCTTGTAGGCTTTATAGATCTCAAGTTTTGCAGTTCGTATATCAGACTCTTTCTAAAAGTTTTAGATAGAAAACTACATGTGGCATCTCTCTCTATATATATGTTCAAAGGAAGAATTATTTTACACATATTTCCAATTGCTATGGATGGAGAGATGGACATCTACTCAACAGAGCTAAACCTGAGTAAATAAACTCAGTAAGAGTGAAATGGAGTGATAATGTGGTGCTAAAATTTATTTCACTAAGTTAAAAGATAGGAATACATTGGCAAAGCACAAAATACAAAGTCGAAAGGAAAGATTGATTACATTTTCAGAGTCATTTAGAAACATGTGCACATGGCATTTTTAGTTGTTTCATATGCATCCTAACTTACATACAAGGAAGCTGGAATGAATTCCTATTTCAGAAGCACTCAGTTCTTAAACAGAGCTGCCCCAGTTTCTAATGTATGTATGGTGAGGTAATATGTTAAGACTTTTCCTATCCAGCTCAAAGTAGTGGATATGTAATTTATTTTTGGGAGTTCCTACGCTCACAGTTCAACAGGCATTACTATAACAGTGGCCTCACCCTGGACAGCAGCTAAGATCCCAACAAGTCAATTGTCCACTCTCCCGCAGGGATGCAGGATAGAATCAGAAGGACAAAAATGAGTGAAAGACATGAATTGAGATTAAAAAAAACTGTCTGTGCAAGCAAAAGCAAGTAAGAAATCCATTCCCTACTCCTCCATGGTGTTTAGCCATTTTGAGGAAAGAAGGGTCTCAGCATGTGTATTGGTTGCATGGGAAGATCACAGAATTATAGAATCAGACAAGTTGGAAAGGACCTCTGAGATCATCAAGTCCAACCCTGGATCCACTACCACCGTGGTTACTAGACTATGGCACAAAGTGCCACATCCAATCTCTTCTTGAATACCTCCAGGGACGGAGAATCCACCACCTCCCT
>VYXB01008464.1:52540-80528 GCA_013397135.1 Pachyramphus minor | reverse complement strand
TGTAAATAACAACCTGACATTCTTTTTTTTCATAAGATAAGCTAGTTCAGTTAGTACTGTTGTAGTATATGTTATTTCTTAGTTTTTATCTTGCTAGTAATAAGTCTTAATATTATACCCCTTATGTCAAGCCTCTGTTTTGTCTGTATGAAACCTCTCTCAACTTATAGTGGTTGTGTGAAGGGGGGAGTTCGAGAAAAACGGTTGATCCTTGGTAAAACCCACGACAAGTAGCTAAACGCATGGGAATGGGCTGCCCAGGGAACTGGTGGAAACGTTGTCCCTGGAGGTGTTCAGGAAATGACTGATGCTGTAGTTGACAAGGTGGTGATTGGACAAAGGTTAGACTTGATTATCTTGAGGTCTTTTCCCATATAAATGATTCTGTGATATACCAAGTATTGTATTTCTTATAATACATATGCATAATACAGATGCAGTCATGAACTGCATTTGTCATTTTTCATAGAAATCCTCATCCATAGACATCCTGCAACTTCAGTGGAATTAGATCTGTAAGACTGATCAGATGTGAGAATCTGGCTCTATTTTATGTAATGGCATATTGTACCATACCTCCTGTCTCAGAATGTTTTTCATACTTTGCACCTTCATCTGGTTTCTATGACACTTTACTAAATACAGATATTGACTTCAGTCTCAGATGATGCTGGATGTGTTGTCAAGGAAAATGACAAATTAAATGGCTGCTTTTCTTGATACTTGTAGTGGGTTGGCTTTTGGATTTTTTAGGCCTTCCTTAGCAATAGGGGTCAGGAATCTAAGGAAGTATTCCATATCATCCTTTAATGTAGCACAGCATATTAATAAGGTGCAGATACGAGAGCTCACTCTCTTCTTTCCTCCGGTGGCTGAGGACGACAGGTCTCTCTGCAGATGGTCTTTGCTTGTGTGGGCCGAGGCCTGTTTGCTTGGACCTGCCATTATCTCCAACCCCTCCAGGAGGTGTGGGGAGTTGGTTGGTGCTCTGTACACTTCTGTTGTCTAGTTCAGGGAAGTATTTAATTCGTTTTCATTTATACACCAACTCTTTATTAATTGTGTGTATTTGGAGGGTATTTGTTTTAGTTTTTGTCCCCGTTCTTCCCCCTCCCTTTTCCCTTTTCTTTTGGGAGCTCCCTATTGCATGTACAAATTGTATATATAATAGTAAATATATGTAAATTTATATACTTTTGATATAATCCAGATTCATTTGGGTTTCTTTCAGGTTTTCGGTAGTTTGTNTCAGGGAAGTATTTAATTCGTTTTCATTTATACACCAACTCTTTATTAATTGTGTGTATTTGGAGGGTATTTGTTTTAGTTTTTGTCCCCGTTCTTCCCCCTCCCTTTTCCCTTTTCTTTTGGGAGCTCCCTATTGCATGTACAAATTGTATATATAATAGTAAATATATGTAAATTTATATACTTTTGATATAATCCAGATTCATTTGGGTTTCTTTCAGGTTTTCGGTAGTTTGTTTTTTTTTCCTCACTTGAAAGAGCCAGAGGGTGGAAAGGGGCAGCTTGGACTTGGCAAGGAAGCCACATCAAACTTACACAATACTTATGGGCTAACTGATGCTTATAGAATGTTCCACTTTCTTTCTCTCTGATTTTAACTGAGCTGCATTCTGTGTTCCCATTGGCTTCACATTGAGCGGTTAATAGGGCTTCTCTTTTCTGAATGTTTCCATCTTAAATTTAAATGAGATTAATGCTGTGAAAATTTCTCTTTAAATGATTAGGTTAATAATCTGGAAATTATGGCTACCCAAATAATACTCTATAACTAGCACCAGTCTCAGTATTTATTGCAATTCAATGAAAATGTGTGTGTGTGTGGGCATGTCATTTCCAGATTCCCAGGTCATAGCTCTAAGACACCCTTATTATAGCCATAACTATGATTGATCTCCATTTCATTCTACCTGTGGAGACTTAGCAAAAAGTGACCATGTTCTTGATTGCAGCAACAGCTGTAGATATTTCCAGGGGTCATATCACAAGCAAGGTGCCTGGCATAAATCTTGGATTAATTAAAATTTGGTTTATAGCTGAATAGACATCTCCCATTGTTGTTAATTTCCCATTCACCTGAGCTTCTGGCTTTTCTTAAAACCACATTGAAAAAAAAGTGATAGATCATTATTCTGAAGGTTCTGTCTTCCATATTTTGTCTTTATATTTGCTTGTATTGCAGTCAGTTTTCCTCTTGAAAAATCTTGCTTTGTTGTGAACATGGTGTGTGACTCACATGTGATTCATAGGACATGATTTTCTATGTTAGATATGCCTAAAATTAACCACATGCTTAGATGCAAAATTGCCCTATTATCTCTTATTTTGCACTCTCCTTTTAATTCCTCTTTAGCATTTGCATTGCAAATCACATGAAAAGTACAGCCACCTTTCCGATAAAAGTAGAAATACATGTTGCATGCATGGACATAGTCGGGGTTTATGAAAATCTGGAGATTTTTCAAATTCAGGATTTACAGGTAAGAATGAAGACCCTGCAGACATCATGTGAGTTTCTTTCCTTGCACTCCAGTTCAGTGAATGGATACATAATCCACCACTGTAATTGCTGTTACATATTTGACTTTTTTACACACTTGTCTTCCAGGAAATCTAAAAATATCTTCTCCTACATTAAATCTTCTTCTGCTGTCAAAGAAAAAAAGAATTCAAGTTCTCTAAGAAATACCATGAGTTTAAAGGTGTACAAGAATACATAGTTTTGTACAGAAGTACAATTCCTCATAACCTCTTTAACCTCATGAAGCCCTTCATGTGGTTTGAAAAGTATTTCCACTTACTAAGTACCAGTTTAAGGACTAAGTTTTTTATCTGGACTTGACTTCTCCATTAAAGATGAGAAACACAGGTCCAAATGTGGGCTTGATTCCACTGACTCCACTGGGAATTTAGTCTGAGGATTTCTATGGTTGTTATTTCAATTTTTCATTGCAAATTTTTGGAAGAATTTGTCTAAGAAGTCACATTTACAGGACTGATAATGGCCAACTTGACAACAAATTATGGAAGGGACAGATAGAACAACTGCACTCAGAGGGACCCACACATGAGTTGAAACTTAACTCATACTGAGTAAATTTAGTTTTATACACGAACCTTACCACTACACTCCCTTATCCATATTGCTAATTTAAGTTGGTCACCAATTTGGCTATGTCTACTCTACTTCTACAGTAGAAGATAGAGTCTCCTGTGAGACTCTCAATACTTAAACTCTTGCCTAGCTGTCAGACAGAATAATCATAAGGGTAACTGACTACTCGGGCTACAGTTAAGCCTGAGTTTACATGTGTTGTCTGATTAGGAGCAGATTGAAATGCATAATTCTTTAAATTTTGTAGACTGTTCCCAAATTCTGCCATTTTTAGGATACGATCAGCATGAGCAGTAGAAGCTCTTCCTGGGAATTTAGATCTAATACCATAAAAATCTGAAGACTGTAATTTAGGATTCCTGTTTTGCAAGATTTTACAGGAGTTCTAAAGCAGAGTAGTAGTATTTTAACTTTGTTTTCTTTCCATTTCAGCGTATTGAAAATTCAATGAGAGAAAGCCAGTCAGTGAAGTAATGAGTGATGTTATTAGCTAAGTGGATATTAATGAGTATCAGTGTGAAAATTGTGTGTTAGCCCTGAGACTTATTATAAGACAATTCCATCCCAGACTGAGCCAATATAATAACAAAACTGTATATTACTTTCAAATGTCTCACCTTGGGAGAAAGTGTGTGTGACTATGAGATGTAGTTATGTTTACATGGAATTTCAGAGAACATGAATGTTCCTCAATTAGAGCATTTGTCCAGATCCAAGGCAAAACGTTGTGTGGAACATCTGCTGTTTAAGGATATCAGTCTTGGCCACCTTGATAGAAACTTTTGTTATTTATTTATTCATTAACAATAATTATTGATTTTAAAAAATCAAGACCTCATAATGATGAACATTTTAACTAAAACTGAAATTTACTCCTAAAATTACACAGCTCAACTATGCTTGTCTAGCAACATCAGATATCAACTATAAAACCAGCTTTTAATCTCAGAGGATCATCTACAGAATTCTCATTAAGGTTTTTTTTTTTTGGTTGGTTGGTTGGGGTTTTTTTGGTAATTTTTTTATATCCAGCCTCAAGTAATGAATTTCTACCAGTTAGCATGGCTTACAACAATTATAAAAAAGCTTATGATAAAGGATATTATTACAGTATCCCGTGAGGTCTGACTCACCAAATTTGAATCTTCCAGATATACAATGGAGGTGTATTTGCAAAACAAAACCCAACAACAGTAATCATAATCTTGTCTGATCACATCAAGAGAAAATAAACAGCTGGATAATCCCAATCAGCTAAATAAAATATAATTTATTCCTCTATGAGAAAAATAAAGTAGATGTACCTGACATGTGCAGGATTAAACCTAATTCTTCCCAAATTTTTCACATCCTATTCCCTTCTTTAAGTTTTCTGTGTAAAAAAAGAAAAGAACGTAAAAAAAAAAAGACTCTTTCAAGTTTTTATTTTCTCATTGAACTTCTTTGATACAGCCAAATGTTTCTCATTTTGAATTCCATTGAATGAAGGAAATGCAATATATTTCAATTACAGTTGGGCTAATCTCTCTGCCAAATTTCCTGGTCTACATAAAATTCTGACAAGAGCACTGAATGAAATTTATAAAACTAGACATCTTTGGCTGAGTTGCTCACGTCAGAATTATGAGCTTAGATGACAAAACTAATTTAAAGAATGGACTTTGCCGATCCCTACTTTATAGCAATATAAATGCCACCAAGAGTCAGATGGATGACAACATTATGAAAACACAGCAAATAGGAAACCAACAGGGTCCATTTCTAAATTCGATTTATAAATTCAACCATATGAGAGTGAGCTATGTAGCTGGCAAAATATCAGGAAACGGTCCACATTAGGGGAAAAAATAAAATAAGAGAAAAGAGAAAAAATGTGATCGTGACATTTCTCCCCTGTATTAAATTATTCGATGAATTTCACTCCTCATCTTTCACCTCTGTTTCCATGACCAAAGCCTCATGACTGAATTATTGTAAAAGTAACTACCTCTCTGGAGGGGACTGGGCTCATTACGTGAAACAAGTTTGACTTCGTGATTAAATGCATTCATAGTTGAACAAAACCAGAGATGCTTTCCTGTTCAAACCAAGTGACAGAATATGTTTTGTTAGTGTGGTATTGAGCAGGGACACAATAAAAAGAGATGGAACTGTAGACAGGCTGAACTAGCATCAATGAAAATGGAATAATTCCATTCTTCCTTGGCAGATGAATATGTTATTATGACAGAATGGTATAGCATTTACCACAGATATTAACTATTGGGCCCATTCACTGGGCTCACCTATGTAAGTAGCTCTATGACTCCTTACATTGTGTTTAAAAGACTATGAAGCACTTTCTGCAGTGAATATGCCCATATCATGTTTTTTATTATGGATTTTGGGCCCAGTGAAGTCTCTGCTAACTTTCGTTGGATTTACTTGGGAAACTTAGAGTAAAAGCCTATGAAAATTAACCATCATTTCCTTCATATGCAAAAAGTCATACAGCCACATCAACTCATTGTTCCCCTCAGGCTGAAGAACCTTTCTACAGACAGACAAGTTGCATGGCCTGAGCTGAGCATATATTCTGGTTTCACTCCAGCTGGCAACCAAACACCACCAGCAGCTCTCTCACTCCCCCATCAGCAGGATCGGGGAGAGAATTGGAAGGGTAAAAGCTACAAAACTCATGGTTTGAGATAAAGACAATTCAGCAGTAAAAACAAAAGCCACACAAGCAAAGGAAAACAAAGAAATGATTCACCATTTCCCATGGGCAGGCAGGTATTCCAGCATCTCCAGGATAGCAGGGCCCCATCACATGTAATAGTTAGTTAGGAAGACAAATGCTATCCCTCCAAATATTCCTCCCTTCCTCCTTCTGTGTAGCTTATCATGAATGGGAGAAGTAAGAAATTCTAGTTCATACACTGTGTTGATCCCATTAATTCTATCTATATGAACCAGATATTACAATACAATTATGAAAATATCCTCAGTACATTTCATGGGCATTGGTGACAGACTTAGATTACAGGATGTTCATCATTCTTGTTTTCATTTTAACTTCTGGGAGAGACATTATTTTCTAGACCCTTTCCATCCTTGCTGTTCCAACAAATTTCTCTCTGCACCATCCCTATATCCATTTCCACATCAGACTTTGTTTTTTGTACTTTTCTTATTTGCTAACAGGGGTTTAATTCTGGGAGTCAGTTCACTTAGGTTCAGCTTCAGGCATTGTGGAAACTTCATTTTGGCAAAGAAAAATGAATCCGACTTTTGGCAAACGATGAAGAAATGTATTATTTCCAAATATTTAATTTAAAAATGAAAGTATTACATATGGAATCTTAAAAGTTCCTCTAACAAAAGCTTTGAATTTTGCTTTCAAATTTTATGTAGAGCTTGTCAGTTCTTTGGATCTATCTATATGTTCCATACACTGTTTTCACTAGCTCTGTTAAAAGGAAACATAAAAAATAAACACACATAAATTTAATAAAATAAAGGAGAATAAAATCCTAATATCTTCTTTTAATGCATTACTCTTACTATTACTCAGACATGTAAAATTTTAATTTTATTATTTTTGTCAGTTATAGTCTTTCTCAACATTTATACAAAAAAGTTTTTATATTTTTCCTGTACACTATTTTTGGGGGCAGGGGGAGATTCAGGGAAAGAATAAAAAAAAGAAATGTAAAAAAGTACAAAGAGCACTTTGTCACTGGAATATAAATCAGCACTTTGGCTGAGGATCTGAACTTGATAACTTTTCTGAAACTAAGTGCAAACCCCAGGCTAATAATACTTCAGTATTTCAAAAGTTAAGCAGATATACAAACAACAAAGCCAAGTTTTTGAAACTGAAACAGTTACCTGGTTTTGATTTGTTATTCCCATATAAACATAGAACATAAACTACTTCCCATTGGTACCATTTTTACCGCAAGGCATGAACCGTATAATTTGGGAGCATGAAATGTGAAACGGGCTATTTTTATAAAAGCAAAAATGAGCTAAAACTACGTTTAATTCAGAATAAGAGTTCCCTTTCCCTTTTCTGGTTATATGTCCAAAATTAATATTTTTTTTTAATATTATAAAGCAAGACTTATCTCCAACTAATTTGTGGATGTTAGACTTTTGTTTGAAGAAATAAAGTTAAAATCCAACATGATATGTTATGATTTGTCTGGGCTTCTTAACATCATCTTGCTTTGTAATATATAAAAAATATATGTAGATATTTTACCTATCTCAGACCTATAATAGACTACTCAAACTTGTTTTCAAGATCATAAACAAGAGTGAAAGGGCTCACCTCTATGCTGTTTCAGTCTACAGACCATGAAAGTAAAATGATGTTTTTAAACTATTACTTATATGTCTGTCCACTGCCTGTTCTAAAATTAGAACTCAAACTGCTCTAATTATGTCTCGCCCTTAATGTTCCCCAGGAACCTATTAAATCTTTTTGACCTACATAGCACCTATAGATGTTGCCTCCCCAGTGCATTGTGCTCAAGCAAGTAGGAAGTATCAAGCAATGCAGAGTTTAACTTGAAAGAATTACTGGGAATTGTTAATGAGATAGACAACTGTGGAAATAAGGAGACTTCTGAAATGTAGAAAACACTGTAGTTATAGTTTAGATTACCTGGATGATAATGGAGACCCGTGATACCTAAGAGATCATGTTGGTTCCCAGAGTTCCCAGAGTTCAGTACAGTCTTCTGAAAGGCCATATTTTGATATTAGGAAGCAGAGGAGAGAGACAGCAGTATGTTGTTGCAGCCTTGGAATTGACATTTGAGAACTCTACCCAGGGAAATGTTGGGGGACACTAAATTTTCTGCTGCAGCAAGACACATGATTCAAACTGGCATATTTGCAAAAAGGGAGGTTGAGGATGGGGCAGAGGTTATGCTCATGAAGTTTTCTGATGACGGAAAATGGAGAGAAAGGGCTCATCCACCAGAGGGTAGTGCTGCCATCCAGTGAGACTTCAATAGGCTGAAGAAACGGACTGACAGAAGGCTTGTGTGATTCAACAAGGGGAAGGGCTACACATGGGAAAGAACAACACCAGGCATGAGAACTGGGTGGAGGATACCCAGTTGCGAAGGAGTTTGGCAGAAAATGACCTGGGGGTCATCCTAGTGGACACCAAGTTGACCTTCAGCATTACCATATACTTGATCCCATCATAGTTCTTTCTGATCACTCAACCAAATATCCATTAAGCTAAAGAGACATACAGGAAGGGAGAATGATTCATACTATACTCTTGCTATTAGTAAGTTCAGTTGACAGATGGGAATTGTCAGTTGCTCCTGCTTACTCCAATAAATACTTGTGTAAAATGGAAGTGCTCCAACAGGGGAGATAAAGAAAGACCCATCTTGTTGTTCACAGCATTTGCCTGACAGTAGTGTTCTGCTAATATGCATGTAGCTTTTTTTCTATAGGTTGTATTTGTTTTAGGTTTCTTAGGTGATCATGACTATGAATGTTTGGTCTTGCTGGAGAGGTCTAATCTTAGGCAAAAGAATGTCTAAGCAGCCAATCTTAACAGATTTTTTAGAGGTGTTGTCTGTTCATTAGAACACAGCAGTTCTAGAATCCCAAATGTGAGAGTAGCTTCATATTTACAAACCAGTGGAAAGGTAATTCTTCCTGGGCAGCCAGTAGTACTTACATGGTGAACTTGCATAAAGTCTAGAGTGACCTAAGATAAGTCATAAGAAATGAAGATAACATAAGAATTTATTTGGGGAGGAAGTTTGTTGCTGTTTAAAATAGTGAGTTACTGTGAAGTCAGATGGGCAGCAGAGCACAGGTCACAGCAGGACAGTAATGAAGTGTGGAAAAGGTGTAAAGTTCTCTTTCAGCCGCAGCTAAGGTAACTGGCTTGGTAACACACAGTGGTACCGTGTTTAAATATGATGGGTTCAGTCCTTTCTCCAAGAATTCTCTGAGGACACTTCAGGAACCAGAATAAGTCTTCAGAATATTCCCAAAGAAAATATGCAGCTAATCAATGCTGAGGATGCTTGCCTAGATTGATATGATGATGTACATAGACTATGCCACTAAAATATAGAAAAAATATCTGGATTTTTCTATTTTATTAACAGTTTGCAATGTCTGCAATCCTATGCACTACCAACCAGTACTACACATTGCTTTTTTTTTTAGAAATTATCTTATTGATTATATGCATCATCTGCTTTTATAAGTACTGCTCCTTACAGAGAAATCAGTAACATTGTTCAAAGACATACCGTATAATTTTGTGCTTTCTGTTTCTTCCAATTTTATTATCTCAATTAACTAATGATACTATTCCCAGAGCTAGAGATGCTAAAGCAGAAAGAGAGATGTCTTGGCATGACAAGACATTATAGATTGATTTTTTTTCTGCTGCTGAACTAATAAAAGCAAGAATTGAAAATGAGATGATCATGCTGTCACTCACTGAGCTCAGTAGGCTTGTTATATTTATTTTCTAGTTCTCTGAACAAACAAAAATCAGGTCTTCTGTTCGTTCATTTCTCCTTGCACAAACACTCACGACACAGTTTGAATTAAACAGAACAGTGCTACGTGCACTCACCTGGAACAGTCTTGACATTCGAAAGCCACAAGTGGCTTCATAGTTTTCCACTAACACTTATAACACAAGCCCATGAACTGAATTTGCATGAGTTTATGAGCAGGAAATAATGAAGGGACTAGAGTGAGGACAGAAAGCCTAAATGGTCTGACTATATTTAAGAACTCCCGCAAAGTCTTCTGAGCTTTCTTTTCTTCCCATGGTACTACATGTAGGTACCTCAGTTAGTGTGGGTGAAGCACTACTGAAATCATAACTGTTTGTCTGAATTGACAGTTTAAAATCATTCTAAGGCAAATTAGCTCTCTATGTTTTGATCAGGGTATGGTGTCCTATATTTTTACAGTCTTGCCCTAGGTCTCTACACAGAAGTCTCTGCTCTTGTCCTCATCCTTTCCTCTTCCTCCCTCCTGCTTTCCTTGCACTTTCCCTTTCTGAAATCCTCCAATTGGGTGAACAATAATAAGTGGCACAAAACTACTTTTTTGGGAGCTTCCTTATTTCCTTTTCACTGAAGGGATACCTGACTCAGAATTTCATGGTGTGTGATGATGAGGAAATACTATATTAAGGTAATAAACAATTCTAGGGTGAAGGTTCTTAAAGAAAATAGGAACATGTCTTCAAAGCTGATAATCTAACAACTTTATGGAAATGCAACAACAGTTGCCATAACTGTATTCAGAAACTGAGAAATGCATGAGATTATCAATGGACTTAACTGCCTAAACTCATTAACACTGGATTCTTGTTTGTAGTTACCACTCGTGATAGACTTGTTGAAATTAAAATCACCTCTGACTCTATAGAGATGGAGACAGAGTTTCTTCCCTAACAAATATGTTACAATTCCAGTGGGAAACGCCATCTGGAGAAAGTAGATCACTTTACTTGTTCCGCTAATTACATGTCTTTTCTCTAAACACTGAGAAGATGTCCAGCTAGTGTCAAATGTACCGATAAATTTGTAAGGTAGACACATATTTGTCCTTTGAATGAGACAAATATCCTCAACCTATCCACTTACTATTAATCAGTACTTGCATTAAAACAGTGACCTGCATTACTTTTTTCTTAAAAAAACCTTCCAATTACTTCCTTGTTTGGCAGAGTTCTTCCCTTGTTTTTTACCCTTCATATATCCGTTTTAATTTTAATAAGCTCTGGTTTCTAAAATCACTAGTGTATTGTTGAAAACTTATAATTTACAAAACACAAAAAGTCACCTAGACTTTGGACTGTGATAGTACATTCACCAAGTAATTCAAAAGAGGGAAAATGTATATTTGTTTTACGTTTCTCCTGTCAAACAAAAGTACTGGCTTTTGAAAGACACAGAAAAACTGGATTGCAATGGAGGCACCTGGCACTTGAATCACTCCCCTGAACATTCTGAAAAAGAATCACAGAATCACAGAATAATTTATATGAGAAAAATCCTCCAAGATCATTGAGTCCAGCCTTTGACAGACCACCACTTGTCAACTAGACCAGAGCTCTGAGTGGCAGATCTAGATATTTCTTGAACACCTTCAGGGACAATGACCCACCACCTCCCTGGGCAGTCCATTCCAATGCTTAACCATTCTTTTAGTGGAGAAATTCTTCCTGATGTCCAACCTGAACCTCCCCTGGCACAGCTTGAAACTGTGTCCTCTTGTCCTGTTGCTGATTTCCTGGGGGAAGAGGCCAACCCCCACCTGGTTACAACCTCCTTTCAGACAGTTGTAGAGGCCAATAAGGTCTCTCCTGAGTCTCTTTTCCTCCAAACTAAACAATTCTAGCTCCTTCAGCAACTCACATTGTTTAATGTCTAGACCCTTTATCAACTTCATTGCCCTTCTCTGGACTTGCTCCAAAACCTCAATGTCTTTCTTGTGGCCAAGGGCCCAAAACTGAATTCAGAATTCAAGGTCTGATCTCTTTAGTTCCCGGTACAGGAGAACTATCACTGCCCTAGTCCCTCTGGCCACACTGTTTCTGGTCCATGCCAGGATGCCATTTGCCTTCTTGGCCACCTGGGCACTGCCGACTTGTGTTCAGCTGCTGTTGACCAGCACACCCAAGTCCTTTTCCACTGGGCAGCTTTCCAGCTGCTCTGCCCCTAGCCTGTATCACTGCAGGAGGTTGTTGTGACTCAAGCGCAGGACTCAACACTTGGCCTTGTTGAACCTCATAAAATTGACCTTGGCCCCTCAATCCAACCTGTCCAGATCCCTCTGCAGAACCTTCCTACCCTCCAGAAGATCAACACTCCCACCCAACTTAGTGTCGTCTGCAAACTTACTGAGAGGTCACTTGAATCCCTCCTCCAGATCACAATAAAGATGCTAAACAGGACTGACCCCAGTACTGAGCCCTGGGGAACACCACAGGTAATCAGCTGCCAGCTGGATTGTGTCACCATTCATCACTACTTTCTGGGCCTGACCACCCAGCCAGTTTTTAACTCAGCAAAGAGTGCACTTGTCCAAGCTGTGGGCTGCCAGCTTTTCCAGGAGAGTGCCATGGGAGACAGTATCAAAGGCTTTACTGAAGTCCTCTGATACTGAATCATACCTACATGTTGCTAACAAGTTGTATTGAGTGAGTTTCCTGCTTTGAGCGTGAGCTGTTTGGAGTGTGTACTAGCTGGTATTGCAGAGATCATCATGTAGGTAAATCTGTGTCTGAAGGAAAGCCTGGCTTAGCTGCCTTGCTCTGTGACTAAGTCTACAGAGATAGATTAATTCAAATTTTCACTTGAGTGTCTCAATGTTCAGTCACATGTGAAAATCTCCATATTGCTTACTTTTTTACTTAAAAAACTTCAATCAGATCGTCTAAACTCACCGGGATTTCCAGGTATCTGCTGATCCTCTACAGTTGTCCAACTTACAGATCTGGATATAACACTGTGAAAGTTAGTTTCCCTTTGTTGTTATTGTTGTTGTTGTTGTTTTGGTGGGTTTTTTTTCCATAAAGAAAAGGAAATCTCAGTGAATAACCTCGTTTATAGCTCTCAATAATATATATGATTAAATATACTTGATTTAAGTTCTCTTTGGCTTGACAAGGAAATCACAGGTTTCTTGCCTTCAAAGACCTACCTTGGTACTTACTCGTGGATGTAAGAGGATCCACACATAGCTGTATGTTATGCAACATGTAAATGCTGCATCTTTAACATGGTCTAATAGATGAGGAATAAATATAGTCAAGAAGTCCTTAGATTTAATGCTTGAAAGGTTCAGAAAGCTGCCTGACTATGCCATAGTGATTTCTTTGTTAGGCAGATTAATGATTTTTCACTGTGGACGATTTCATTACTGTACACTGAAGATGGGTATACAGCTCAGCCTGAGGAAATCACCTGCCGTGTGGATAGGCTTAAAAACCCAGAAAAGCCTTGGTGTATGCATGTGGTATGTGAGGAGAAAAAAGTGAAAGGTTGAGGGTTACAGGGCATGGCCCAGTAGTTTTTATTTCAAGCAGAGGTTTGAACAGTAAATGTGAGCTACAATGGGCCTAAACTTCCATATAACACAGGTTACATGGATTCAGCCTGACACTCCTGTGTAGTCATGAGTAAAATATAAGAGAGAGCCAGTGAAGGAAACCCAGACCTACCCCTGTCTCTGGACTTGTTGGTCTGCATCCACTGGAAGTGCTCTCAGTTCCTCTGTGTAGCTGACAGAGCCTTCACAGAAGGATCCTGATGCTGCCTACTACAGGGACAATTGGCATCTGCAGGTCACGTGAATGTAATGTGTGAGATAAACCAGACTGTAGATCTGTCTTATGGTTACCAGTCAGATTCGTATTTTGTGTCACTGCTGGGGTCAGTCCTTATCAATCCAGAAGAGTTTTAAATTGCCCTGTACAGGATCCTATTGAATGCTGTTTCTCCCAGATTGTCAGGCATTATATCTTTGGCAAACCTTTGGAAAGTGTGTTGCCCAAACGTTAAGTGACCTCTGGCACCACCCAAAATTTGGTTAAAAAAATGCATGTCCTGAAGTCAGTGATATATTTAGATACTGGATCAAGTTCTGTTAAATAAAGACTTTCTTAGTTTTAAAATCAATGCATTGGCACTGGCATAGTTCCTTCAAATTAGTTAACGTTTTGCTGTCTTTTATCCTAACCCATTTGAAATGCAATCTCTACAGGCTTTTAATGTGCCAGAGACAGCAGCTTTTCAAAAAAAATCTTGTTTTAATTTCAACAGATAGATTGACTGAATTGTTCTGTCAGGTTCTGCTTTGAGGTCTGGCCAAATCCTGAAGTCTTTATTTAAACAAAGTCTCTGCTCACAGTTTTACCTGGGAAGAGGGTAATGAGGTGGCACTGGTTACATACTATAGAAGGGGAAATCTGAGGAGTCTATAATAAGGAAGCCCTATCTGATGACATCTGGTACGAAACCAAGCAAAGACATCATCTTAATAAACCTTTCAACTGTTTCCTCTCACTAGGGGGGAACGTATTGTGAGCATGAGTGATGAGTGTTATCATACTGGTTGTTATTTTTCCTGTTTGCCTTATTAAGCCAAATTACAAAGGTTATTGGGTTACCTATATGGTTAAATGTGACTTCACATGATTTTTTGAACTGCCTGTTTCACAATGTTTACATGTAAATTCTATGTGCAATCTCAAGAGATTTTTCTCAATAAAATATTTTTAATTAAATAAATCAGTCAAAAAACTCAATCAAACAAAACAAACACAAATCAAACAGTGAAGCTCAATTAATCCCAAGAGTGGCATAACTAGAGAACCCCCTGATCACTGACAGATATGGCCCACTGAAATGCAGGACTAGTTTTTTAAAAGAAGCCGTAGAAGCAGGTGAAAGTTAGGCCTGTCTGAAAGACATAGAAAGAAAGACATAGGAAGACATAATTTCTGCCTTAGAAAGACATAAGTGTTTCTGTCACAGAGGAGCACCAATGTGATAAGAATCATGTTATGTTATGTGGTTCTTTATCTGATGCCTTTCATTTTAGTCTTTTATTGTATAGCATTATTCCATGAATGAACTGTTACAGTGTTGATTCTCAGTGAAACCTAAGTTCTGTTCTTGGCCCTCTATGCTTTTCCCACATAGCAACCAGAAAATTATCTTTAGAGGATGGCTGAAGATTCTCCCACTTTAAATGAGTTCCCATGGTGGCACAGAGCCAGAGAAGCATGCACAAGGAAAGTCAATTCAGGGCAGGTTTGAGATGTCCTACCTGATTGCTGCAGTTAGTGTAAACTAGGTCAGTTATAATGGCCTTTCCAAGGAAAGTAAGAAAGGTAGACTTTTATCATTTCCTTTTTGTGGTGTCTGCACTAATCCTTTGAAGTATTTAAAAAGCCCATGGATGCAGCAAGTTTTAAATTGCCTTGTGCAGGGCATGGTTTAGTAATGAATGTGGTGGTGTTTGTTAATGGTGGGACTTGAAGATCTATGAATTATTTTCCAAATTTAATGATATTGTGATTCTACAAATATGACCTCAGCATAAACTAAGACTTGTCATATCATAACTCTGTGTTATTTCAGGTTTTCTACATAGGCTCTGAATGTATTATAGCAATAAAGTCTTTGAGATAAGAACAAACTGAAGAGTTAACTGCTGGAATAATTGACTCAGTCACCAGCTGTAAACTATTAAAAAAAGGTTTGTCTTTCAGGGGAAAAAGTTTATTTGAACAAGTGTTTTCTTGTCCAGCATGTTTCTGCATTGCTAAGAAAAAAAAGAGAAAAAGAAAACAGAATTCAGATGCTGCTGTCCTTTGGTCGGTTGTTCTTAAAGAGAGATGCCAAAAATCATTCTGATGCTGATTGTTTCCCCTTAAACAAAAATCTGGCAGTAGTACATTTGCAGAAATGTCACCATTTTGTTGTTGCTCTTTGAACAGATCTTTTGCTCATGCTTTCCTGCTTTCTCCTCTGTTCTGCAGAGCTTTCAAAGCAGCATTGTGCTTAAACTTTAAATGATATTTCAACTTACTGCAAAACCCCAAGGCAATGGCACACTTCCAAGGCATTTAGGACTTCTTCCACTTTAAAAAGAGAGAGGAAAGAGAGTACGCAAGAGACAGGTGCGGGGGAGGGGAAAAACTTGTAATGAATTGCACACCTGCACAGCTGAAAGGCGTTTTATGTATTAAAGGTCTCCGGAGTTTTTCAGGCCTGGAGATTATAATGTAGCAATTAAAGCAGGCATTGTAGTAGTACTCATTATCTTAGCAGATCTCTATCATATGTAATTGACAGAGAATGTTTAATTTGGGACATTTAGTAAAATAATGTCTGGAAGAATTACATTAAGGAGAGGAGAGAGAAACCATGGCTGGGGTCACGTTGCATTTTGAAAGATGAAATAAGCAATAATTCTGTGGAAACTTCCATTTTCAAGGAAAAAACAACAACACAGATGTTGTTCTTTCAGGAAGAATGAATTTGTGGGTCTGATGTATTAAAAAAAGGATTAATTGCTAGGTTTCTTTGTTTTGGCTTCTAATAAGTAATTTGTGATTTTACTTCATCAGCTAACCACAGCTGCTCTCACTTCATGCAAAGTAACTTCGCTTCATGTTTGGAGTAAAAAGAAAGAAAAACAGTCCTAGAAACACTGAAAGAAGGAGGTAAGGAGAAAGACTTAAAGATTTAAAAAGTGAATATTAGTCTTATGAAAGCATCAGCAAACACACTAAAGCATTCCAGCTGGTGTCACTCTCTTAACAGCAGTGGAGATGTTTGGGGTCAGTTCCGCTGTGACAAGGGGAATTTTTTTTTTTTTTCCGAGAGGTGGATCTGAATGACCATTATCCTGTGGCTACATCACTCTCTACTACAATTCCCATTTCTCATGTGTTTCTCTGTGACCTAGAAAGAAATAAGTGTTGTTATAACATTCTTGTTGGTGTAAATAGACCACAGAGCTGCAACTGTACCATTGGAGTTGTGCTTATAAAATAAACCACAGACTTGGCTAGGTTTTTTGCAGCTGATATTATTTAGTCTGGTCCAGTGTGTGAAGAAAGCTAGGGACATCAGTACAGCTACTGTTGAACATCAGATCACAGAGACTGAAAGAGTTCATAGATTCCAGTTGCTCCTAAGTGGATAAATACGAAGGAGTTGTGGAATGTGAAATGGAAGAAAGTTGTAATTCAGGCTGAAAGGCTAGGGTTAACAAATCAGGAATTCAAGCAATGTTATTTAAAAATCTTAGAGGCAAACTATAATAGAAATAACAAAACTCTAATAGTCTCTTTACTCCGTGCTTTTTCTAGCATGCTATTTTATGAACTTTGATAAGCTGCCATATTAAATGAGCAAATATTATCTGTGTGTGACTTTCTTTTAACCATTCTTACAAATTACCTCACAATCCCATTTTCCCAGAGTGTATTGGATATAAAAAGACCTGTGCTGTGTACAACAACAAAAATCTGTTGCATAGCATTTGGAGAATGAGAATAATGTGGAATTCATAGTCTAAAATTTGAAGTGCAGGGAGTAATTTGCTGTTTATATACTTTCACAAATATCTTTCGCAATGGGAGTATAATGAGACTAATTCACAGGTCATAAATTATAGTTATGCTCCTCAGAAAAGTACACACAATGCATGCTCCAGTGGAGAGTGAATCCTTCATCGAGGTGACTTAATCATTTAGAAGGTGCTAAGGAAAATAAATCTGTATCCTGTCTTCCACAGATGCACTGGAATGATGTGCTGCTTTACTTCATATCTAAAGCAAGTGACTGCAGTAACCTGAAAATTCTCCTATGTGTGAAACAACCACTGTGTTTCAGCCTTTTCCTTTACTTACTTGTAATCCATGGACACTGAGAGATCATTAAGAAAGAAACACATACCGATCTTTTATCAACTCAAGACAAGAAATTACCATCCAACTCATTGATGTGATACTGAAAACCCCTATTTTATGTTTCTATCTCCTGAAAAATTATGACAGAAAAGAATAGGAAGCAATCTGAAAGAGGGTCTCAGGAGCAATAACATGTAGGCTGACTTATAAAACACAGGCAGAAAAAGGATGTATTTTTCACTATTTGATATAGTAAGATAAGTGTACTTGCAGAACTTTAAAAGCATTCATAAATTGGTTTTCCACAAAGTACTTTTTATACATTTTCAGCCTGATTCCTTTGTGCTTTTGAATAACACAGAAAACATCATTTGGAGGGAGAGGCAAGGTGAAATTCATGGGGCAAGGGAAATCTCATTTATGCAAGATCCCTGCTGACCTTGGGAGCTGATGCCAGAGCTTCTGGCTACAGAAGGCAGGTCTGCCTCATGCAGGCAGCCGTTGCCAGGACGGGTTATCCAAGACACAGTTGCTTGATTCTCCAGCTGTTTGAGGTCCGGATGATCTCCTTAGCCATATGAGCTCTGCCAGGATTTGCCTCATTTAGTACTCAGTAATCAGTTATGATGACTTTGTCCAGTGTTTCATGTGGTGAGAGAGTCTGAATTCAGAAGAGAGAGGAGAATTTTATGAATACTGAAACTTTCAAGGCTATCAACATTGTGTTTTCTGAAGAAAAGAACCCTTGCGGCCTATATACTTTCCTTTTATGACTTTTTAATCCGAAAATGCTACTTGCATTGGTAAAAATCTGCGAANAAAAAAAAAACAAACAAAAATCCACCAACAAACAAACCCCCCCAAAACCATGCCAGTTTGACTTCAGTAGGTAAAAGAGTTGAGATGCGGCAGAGGTCTAAAAACTGTTTGTTAATATTTAATAGGAAAACATGCTTAGACTTCTTTTAATGATTTTGTGGACCAAAGGAATCTAAGCCTACATCTGCTCTGATTCTTTCACATTCTCTTTACTGTGAAAAAAGTCACTTTTCTGTTTTAATTTGCAAAATTTCAGAAATAGTCTATACCCAAAACCAAGAGTTGCATACAATCTCGGTGAAACTAGACATAAAACTTAAAGACCAAATGAATGCATATACTGCATGTGAAAACACAGCAGTATTTTCAATTCCATGAATCAGATTTAGACAGCAGGCTACATTTTTATAGGTCATAGCATTAAAATGCTTAGAATTCTGAACAATTGACAACTTATTGAACAGCAGTTTTTGGCCCCATTTTAGGCTGTTAAATTTGGAAATGACCTTTCAAGCTCAACAGGATTGAGTTCAACAGTATTATTGCATTAATACTGATTATATGAAATTCTGGAAGTTTCTATAGTAACTCATCTGTGGGCTATGAAGCACGTTCCAATGGAAGACTGGGAACTTGATGTATACAGTAGTACAATCTTTTAATACCTTAGTAAAAACTTGATTATAAATGGACTTCATGAGCAGAAGAAAAATAAAAATATCTTGCAGAACTGAATGACACAATATCGAAACAGGAACTCCTCCTTGAAAATAAAAAATCCAGATCTTGATGTTCTTGTCTTGTTTTTAAGTAAATTTATTAACTGAGGATTGTCTGTGCCTGGGCCTGACAAGTGACCACTATAGCTTACAACATTAAATATAATCAGCTTTTTCTACTGAAACAATGTATTCTAAATTATAATTCCTTCTCAACTTTGTAGCCTGGCAATTTTTCTTTTCCTATTGTACGAGACTTATTGTGAGAAATATTATGTCTTAATATTTTTCCCACCCTGATAGCTTTGAGATGGAACAAGAGAAAGCAACGCAGAGCTTAGAGACCTGTTACTAGTAGCTCTTTTAGTGTGGGAATATCAAGCTACATTGATGTTCACATTCTGTTCTGAGGGTTTTTTTCCTCCTAACTTATTTGTAAATGGAAATATTTTCTCATGGTTTATGCCAAGTCATTCATTATTAGAAAATAAATTATTTCACCGCTGGCTAAATCCTATAATTTTAGGGTTGTGCCACTTTGTTTAATTAGGTTTTATACTAACTTCCTGTTATTTGCATGGTGAAAGCTTGGCTTGAGATATCTTTGGCTGAATTGCTTCTAGACACTATTGTTTGTAGGAATTACTTTATGCAAGAATAGAAAAACATTGTAGGTCACGAAACTTTCCCATAACACTCCCTTCTGCAAGGAGAGGGGAAGGTGATGACATACCTCTGCACAAATAAACACAGTCAAGGGTGAAAGAAAAGTGCTTTGACAAAAGCTTCCAATAGATTTATTTGCAAGAGAGAGTTAACATCTTTTGGTTTCTGAAAAACCTACCGGCCTCATTCTGCATCAAATCGCAAAATGATGGTGCTAATTTCCAAAGCTTTCACACATATCCTTAAATTTGCAAGGAGAAAGATGAAGTGTTTCTTCTGATATATGTGAAACTTGAAGTGGGAGAAGGGGTATGTCTGTAGTCGTGATGATCTGCTCCTACAGAAGTGGCTACAAGTAGCAAATGCATTGGGTTTTATTACAGAAACATACATTACAGAAACTTTATCTTTGTTGGTACAATACCTGAATGGAGCAGGATCCTAATTCTGGGAATTGCTTGTAGTTACAAAGCTAATTGCAGCAGCAGACTGGATAAGTACTAGTTTTCTTTTATCTCATTACATAGAATTGTGGAGCTTTAAAAGGTACTTATTACATTGTAGAATTTACTATATTGTAGAACTTATTACATTATAGAACTTATTAGTTATTACATTAGAGAACTTCTGGACATTTAAAGTGGGTTATCTAGTGATGAATGATATTGGTCACCTGCTTTTTCACCCTAGTTATACTTGCACTTAAATATCCCAGGTAACTAGACTTGTGTTTTTCCCTCTTCACTGGTAATGTGCAGTACAGGGCTAGCTGATACCCAACAGGGCTGATCTGTATCCCAAAACTGGATATTCCTGTGGGTAGATTCTCTTAAGCAGCCAAATGAACAAGATTGGACACTGCGTAAAATGGATTTGTGGCTGCTTGTTTTTGGAAGCATATACACAGAAACAAGGGAAGTTTAGATTTCCTTTCTCTTTAGTGGTTAAGACAATTGCACATTAAATCACACCACTATTTCCTCTGTAACCCACATGGGTTTAAACTCATATTCCATAAATCTCACTTGTTCTTGATTGCCTATATTTTAATTACTTTGTATTATCTGGGATGAGTGAATATAGGGAGAAAGAGAGATATTCCTCAAATGCCCTAGTGCAGCAGTGCCATAAATAAAGAAGAAAAGCTTTTTGACTTGTAATCACCTAGGAAGCTACTTGCTAAATGTATGGATATTTTTAAATGTTTGGATTTTAGAACAGCAACATGCAAAAAAAAAGAAGTGGATTTTCTTATCTAGGAGTAGGTACATAACAATAATGAGTCATTGCAGTATCTGTATTTTAGAAATAAGAAGTATAGAGCTAGGTAAATAGACATCCTCAGATGATGATGATATCTCAGTAAAATTAGCATAACTCCATACTTTTGGATTTCATCCCAGTCTATCCTCTTTTTTTAAATATATATTTTCACCTAGCTGATGGGCTTAAGATATCAGTAGGAGATATACTTTATTCATAATAAATTATAACTTCTGAGAAAATGTCTTTGTTTACATTAAGCTCAATTCTTCGTGAGTTCAGACCAGCAACACCAATCATTCTGGCAGCCGCAAATCAGAAATCAAATTGATCATGAAAAATTGGTCTGAAGATAACAGTTTGAAATTTAACATAGAGAGGAGTTCAATACCTGAGAACAAACAAACAAAAAAGCCAACAATAGAAAATGGAGAAAATCTGGGAATTCAGCCATGTAGAAGCAAATATCCTGTAGTTTGTGCACTATGTGCATGTCACAAAAAGATAATTTTGTGGAAAAATCACCCCTTAGTTGAACATAACAGAAGTATTCTATGCAGAATATTCAGAAAAATGACTTGGCTTCAAGTAAGTAAGTAAGTTCTACTTACCGCATTCAAGCCAGCAGCAGTTCTTAAAATTGTTTAGAAAGAGATTGTTAGTTTATATCAGTACCACAAGAGATGCACCATAATTTGTCTCCGTTACAAACTTTCATCTTTCCCACTAGAAAACTCCGAAACCTTATGACCAGTTGCTGAATAAATCAGGTGATTATGTCATAAATAGGACTTGATGGCCTCTCAAAGCCCCTTCCTGCCCTGTATTTCACTGATGATAAGGTACCTTATTTTTGGTTCCAAGTGATATTCTGCAGGACCTTATGCCATGATAAACCTATTTTCTGGATTTTGAAAAGGAAGTTAATAGGTTCTTGAGATATTAGCCATATACATTAAAAGAAACCCAGATGTTAGTCAGGTTAAATATTTCTGCAAAAGTAATTGCAGGACAGATGAAGGCACATTCAATATTTGGCAAGGAAGGGATATGGTCTAGTTATCTCAGCTAGTCAATTATGCTTCATACATCAGAAGGTATAAGCCCCTTAAAGCATCCTGCCAATCTAAATGAGTGGAAAATTCCTTTCTCAAGCATGGAAGAAAGGTATGTCTGACATGTACTGTAGCTGGTAGAATCTATCTATCATCTCAGAGCATAGACATGGTCAGGGCTGATATGTGACTGAGAGGAAAGCAGGGAAAAAAAGTCCAGTCCTAGAGATCAAACTGTCCATCAAAGATAAATCTTTCCTGACCTCAATAGATTTTTAAAGGAAACTCTGAAGCATGAAATGTGATTAAGTTCATTAGCATAATACAAAACTGCAACTGTTAAGGTGATGTTAGCTTTCCTTTTTTTTTTTTTTTAGTAAAAAATACCTAAGAAATTATATATTAGTAGTTACCTTGTGATTCCCAGTGTTTGTTTAGATATGAATGTTGATAGCAAAGCAAGTCCAGTTGTAGACTGGATCTGGGCATAACTGCCATCAATCCATTTTTAATAAAAGTGTCATTTTCTCTCTGTATGAAAAAGGGATAAAAACTTATACTGCAGTGATTTTGATCCTGTTACCTACTCACTTTCTAAGAAGTGACAGTAATAATTTTGAGGATTCCTATTCTGCACATTGCATTACCCATGTTTATCTAAGCACTACAGAGTATGTTTAGCTAAAACTAATACTTGCATAAAGTAATCTGGTTTTAGGTTAATGTGATTTTCTGAGTTTCTTTGCAAATCTGATTGCTCCTGCCAAGTGTTAGAAAACCTTCTGCAATCATTCAGAGTGGTGATAGAGAAGGTACAGTGTCTTGTGTCTTGTGGTTTGATACTAAGTATAAATTAAGAATGATGACATTAAATAAGTGAAAACATATTGAAAATGTTTATGGCATGCACATATATTATGGTAACACAATGTAGCCATGTAATTGATTTAGTATGGATTTTCTGTTTTTTATGTTTTAGGTTGATCTTCAGAAAAGCTAAGGAGAGATTTTCCTCCTCTTCACTGATGCTTTCTGCATTGCCAAAATGCTTAGGTGTATTGTTAAAGCATTTAGCTTTTCTCTGCATATCGTATTGATCACTGACAGAGGCAGGAGACCTGGTTGACTGAGAATCCGATCTGTTATATATTCCTTAACCCTAAAAGTATCTTGTCTTTGTTGGAAAAGGTAACCGTATTTTAACAAAAATCTAGCATGAGCTATATCTGCAATCTCAGTATTGTCATCTGATCCTTACCAAAGTCTGCATTTAGCACAATTAGAGTTAAAAAGCAGGGGAAGAATGTCTTAGTATTTATTTCACATGTTAATGTAAATTTGTTGATTAAAAGTTAATGTTAATGAAGAGTTCATTCTTTTTAAATTTTAATTGCTGTTAAACTTTGATTCAGAATATTTTAAAACTTCAACACTATCTTTAAAAAGTTTACAAAGCGATTCCCTGGTGGTGAATGAGATTTCCTTCTATTGAGGGGTCCTGAATGCCCATCATCCACATAGAGATTTGATAGATTTGCTTAGTTCCTCGTGGATCACTTTCCAGATTAGTAGATGGCACATTTGCATAGCAAATCTGGTTGGGACCATCTTGAAAAAATCTTGAGATTTTGCTTTAGTCAGAATAATTTGTCTGTATGACATAAGGTAGGGATATGTAAACCATAGAACTAATTCCCATATTTTTACAAAATATTTCGGCTTGACATTTTTCCACAGAATCAGCCTCTCCATTTCTGTTTTGACCTGCTGTTAGCGTAAAAAAATCATCCATGCAGAAAACACTGTTGTGCTTAATTCCCCTGCATTAAGGTTGCTGAAAGAAAAAGCAGTGTCTGAATAGTTGTGAGGACGAAAATCATAGCAAAAGAGTAGAAAAAGATTATGTGGCCTTCAAAATACCAGAGTCACTAAAATCCTTGTTTAGTAAACTGTGTTTGTATGTCACACCAAAAGCTGATTCTTCATTTCAGGTGAACACTTGTGGTCCTCAGATACCCCAATAGTATTTTCTTTAGGTATAAACATATTTCAACATTCTTAGGTCTTTGAATAGCCAACATCAATTGAATAATTTATTTCCATGAGAAGCAAGTTAAAACGACTTTTAACAAGGTGCACGTGTGCCGTATAGATCTTCAAAAACTTTTATTGTGATGTTTGAGGCTTTGTTTTTGTTTGCTCTACGGGCAGATCCTGTAGCTACATGCTGACCAGTGAAAAACACACAGATGGACAACAAGTCAATTGAGCAGTTGATAGTAGTGCCTTCCATGAAAAGTACTGTGGCTAATAATAGTCAGTTTCTTATTACAACACAGCCGACATGACAACGACCACAAGTTATCTTTGCTTTTCTCCATTGATTCTGGCAAGAAAGCTTCTCATACAGTGAGGGTGATTCAGAAGGCTTCTGTATTCTAAAGGCAGAGTTTAAAAACAAACAAACAAACAAACAAACAAACAAAACCCCAAAACCTAAAAGAGCAAAAAATAAAAATTGCATGACAGAACTCATCTGTCTAATGATTTTACATGTTTTGCTTTCCTTTAGTGACCGGTGTGTGTCTCCTCCTTTCTTTATTAAAAATGGATAGCATTTTCATATTTATGTTATGAATTAGACATGGAGAACTTCTTTAGATGGAAACCTTTCCTAACTTTTTATAGTACACTAAAGTTTTCATTTGAAATATTTGTTAATTATTTGGAGACAGTTGATGTATTCAGGCAATGTATTTCTTTATTTCAAAAATGTCAAGAAGCAGTAAAGGCTTAGTTAATAAGTATTTCAGAGCTTCTATTTAATTTTATTTTTAATTCATTGTTATGATGTGATAACAGGTACTAAATAGTTTGTGACTTAAAAACTCTAATTTTTTGACACTGCCAGAAATTTTTATATTAAAAAAAGGAAATATTGATAACTACCAGACACACAGTAATTCTGCACCAGATAATGTATATTTATTATCAGAGAGTGATCAACTTCCCACTAACTCAACTCAAAAGCATCTGAATGACTGAGTTTATAATACTGCAATCTGAATGTTTGTTATTTACTGTGGAAATTTATGGTGTCACTGCTGTGGACCTTTAGACCTTTTCTGAGGGTTTCTGTGATAACGATGTTGCCCATGTGTGTTGACACTTAGCAATGCAGGTCAGATGGCTCCTTTTGCCTATTTTCTTCAACATCCTGAGTTCATACCTTCCCAGCTCTCTAGTTTCCTCCGTCCCAATATCATTTCCAACTCAGTGATTGCAGCATCAGCATTCACTTGCCTTTAAAGATCAGGTCATTCATAATAATTATCTCTTCCAAGGATGTTTAGAACTGTGTCTTTTTGCAGGCACAGTGATTTTTTTTTTTAGCTGTGTGATGTTTGTTGTTTTGTTTGGTTGGTTTTTTTTCTCTTGTTGCTAGGAGAGGAGCTCATTGGGATGTTAAATCCTCTGGTCTGGTCCAAAGGGACAAGGGTTGGAGTCTGTTAACAGAAACACCCTTAAATTGTTGCAACCCGTGATTTGAATTTATGTTGTAGGAATTACTATAAGAGGACCCATCTGAACCAGTGGTGGATGAGCCCCACACAAGGCCCTGGAAGTGCAGATGATCTGAGCTGCCTTTGGTGCCCAGTAACTCCACACAACAAATGACCTCTCCTGTCCCAAGTGACCACTATAACAGGTGGAGCCCCAAGTCCGGTACCAGAATAAATCGGTGGACATCTGTGGATATTTCAACCCACCAGTGAGCAGTGGGGGTGCACAAGGAATTGGGAGTGGACACAGCCAGCATAGGTGACCCCATATGACCAAAAGGATATTTCAGTCCTGATGGCATCATGTTCACAATGTAAAGCTGGGAGAGGAATGTGGTTGTGTTTTGAATGATGGTGTTTGTCTTCCAAATTCACCATTACATGTGCTGGACCCCTGCACACCTGGGGATGTCTGAATACTTGCCTGCCCTTGGAATGCAGTGAATGAATTTTTTGGTTATCTTTGCTAGTGTGTGTGGTTTTTGCTTTATTTATTTATTTATTTATTTATTATTTATTATTTATTTATTAAACTGTGTTTATCTAAATCCATGAGTTTTCTCACTTTTCCCATTCTCTCGCTCAACCCACAAAGGAGAAGTGAAGCAACTGTGTGGGACTTAGGTGCCAATTAAGAATAAGCCATGATATGACAAAGAGAAATATTGATTTTCATCATAGACTGTTGGATGAAGGAAGTGACTGTTCAATGTATGTCAGTCTTTCCTTTGAGTCAATGCTCAGTATGCTTTGGGACATAGGATCTGAAGATATCTTCCCTGAAGAAAAAAAATGAATATATCTTTATCAGTATAAAAGAAAACCACATAAAACAAATAACCACATTAGACCTCCCATCTTGGCTGCTTTTCATTTTTCGGAAGTTGTTAGAACAATAATTTTTTTTCACAATTCAGTACAATGCGATGTTCATTTATCTTCAGCACTCTTCACTTTTCTTCTGCTAATTTGTAGTGAGACAAATAACATGTAGAATTATATCATACACCAGAATGCAAAATAATACTTGTAAATCCCTAAATGCTGCAACTGTGTATTCTGTGAAAATTAAGTACCCCACTCTTATTAAACTTTCTGACCTACTCAAATGAAAGTATGTGTATGTAAATTAAAGTAGATGTATCCCAGGAACCAGAATGAATTGGCTGGGGTAGTTCCTAAGCCATTCCTAATCATATTCAAAGTCACGGCTGTCAGGCAAAGTCTCCAGTCTCTGGGGAATAGGAAACAACATCTTTTACTTTTTTTTTACCCTCTTATAAAAGACTAGAAAGAAGGACCCTGGGGACTACTGCTCAGTCAACCTCACATTTGTGCCCAGTAACACTGTGGAGCAGATCCTTCTGGAAGACATGCCAAAACATGGAGACAGAGGTGATTAGAGATAGACAACAGAGCTTCAACAAGGGCGAACTGTGTCTGACAAATCTAGTCGCCTTCTATGATGGAGTGACCGTATCTGTAGATAAAGGAAGAACTATAGATGTCACCTACCTAGACATCTCTGAGGTCTTTGATATAGTCAATATTTTTCTGAAAATTGGAGAGAATTGGGTTTACTAGACTGTTAGACAGAAAAGGAGTTTGGTGGATGCCACATTCAGAGTTACAGTCAATGGTTTAATGACCAAGTGGAAACCAGTAACTAATTTTGTCCCTTAATGGCCTTTTACTGGGACCAATACTAATTAATATCTTCCTTGATGACACAGACAGTGACAGTACCCTCAGCAAGTTTGCAGATCATGCTAATCTGACTGGTGTGGTTCATCATGAATGAAGGGATGCCATTCAGGGGGACCTTGGCAGTCTTGAGGAATGAGCTCACATGAACTTCATTAAGTTTATCAAAACGAAGTCCAAGGTCCAAAGTACTGCATCTGAGATAGGGCAACCACAACTATCTCACTGTCAGTGGAGACTGACAGCCAGAGAAAGAGCAGCACCAACAAAATGGGATGAAAAAGAAGGTCCTGCTTCTGCTAGAAAATAAGACACATTTTCCAACTCTGGAGAGAATGAGACAATATCTTGCATAATTTTCTTGTTTCACTAAGCTCAAAATAAACTGTAATTCAAGAAAGTGGAGACCAGAATGTAACTATTTTCTTCCTCTGGTGAAGGAATCCCAGACTCTGAAAGTACACTCTGTCTTTCCTCTTCCCCCATTAGATTCCTTCTCTCTCTGCTAATACAACATTAGCTTTTTTTAACATTAGTATCATTCAGAAGTGGAAAACAGAGAACACCTTGGGAGTGAAATCAAATTACCAAACAGATTCCTTCCCTCTATTTAGTACCTCATGCAGGTGCCTTCC
>VYXB01008464.1:39255-49295 GCA_013397135.1 Pachyramphus minor | reverse complement strand
CTTCAGTTACAGTGAGGAAGATCAACACTTTTTAAAATTCAGGGCTATATCTGATTTTCCTCCTCCTTACAATTTCAATACCTGTTAAATTTCTTTTAAGATATTTATATATGTGTGTGTATGTGCATACATATGGCTTTTAACTTAGAAATATGCACAAACTTTGCTTTTCCCTCCCTATTTATTGATATGAATAGATATATATATAGGGATATAGATAGATATATATAGGGAAATATATTTGCAATAAATCATAAGATTTCACAGTACTTGTATTACAAAAAAAGAAAAAAACAGTATGCCCAAATTTTTCATGCTTATTAAAGTAGTTGCTCTGCAAGAAATAAAATTAAGTAAAAAAATCACCCCAAACAGACTTGGTAATAGGAATTTCAATAAACAATATTACTATGTTAAATAAAACTTTCCCATTTAGCTGTTGACCTGGTAGCATATCTCTGTCACAGTCCTCATGTAAAAACAATAGCAAAGTATGGAATTATTAGCCTAAACAAAATATGTGACAAGTTTATGAATTTATAAAAAAAGAGAACTCTTCAAAATCTATTTCTTTTAGCACTTCAACTGGTCTCCAACTGTTTAAAATATTATNATGTACATTAGCGCCTTCCAAATAATTGCAAACAAAATTATATAGGGTGTTTTATGTATGTTCCAAATTCATAGTTTCCATTGACTTCAGTTACAGTGAGGAAGATCAACACTTTTTAAAATTCAGGGCTATATCTGATTTTCCTCCTCCTTACAATTTCAATACCTGTTAAATTTCTTTTAAGATATTTATATATGTGTGTGTATGTGCATACATATGGCTTTTAACTTAGAAATATGCACAAACTTTGCTTTTCCCTCCCTATTTATTGATATGAATAGATATATATATAGGGATATAGATAGATATATATAGGGAAATATATTTGCAATAAATCATAAGATTTCACAGTACTTGTATTACAAAAAAAGAAAAAAACAGTATGCCCAAATTTTTCATGCTTATTAAAGTAGTTGCTCTGCAAGAAATAAAATTAAGTAAAAAAATCACCCCAAACAGACTTGGTAATAGGAATTTCAATAAACAATATTACTATGTTAAATAAAACTTTCCCATTTAGCTGTTGACCTGGTAGCATATCTCTGTCACAGTCCTCATGTAAAAACAATAGCAAAGTATGGAATTATTAGCCTAAACAAAATATGTGACAAGTTTATGAATTTATAAAAAAAGAGAACTCTTCAAAATCTATTTCTTTTAGCACTTCAACTGGTCTCCAACTGTTTAAAATATTATTGTTCCTCCTCTATGTCAGATATTTTGCTAACTGTGGTGCAACAAAGCCTGTATGAATATTGGTCCCATAATCTGTACTTTGTCCAACCTGCAGTCCAGCCTTAACAGTTTTACACAGAATTGACTTTCAGAACAAATTATTTGCCTGAGTGTAATAAGAATCAATATTAGATCTAATTATTTTTATTACCATTTTAATTATCATTTAAACTTCAGTACATTTTCCTTCCTTTCCACTTGTACATTTAATTCTTTATTCTTTTCCTATTTCATGCTTTGAATATGCCCATTCCATGTAGTCTCCAGCTTGTTGTAAGGTTGTTATTCTATGGTAAACACCTTAAAATTAGCAATACTATTTTGTGTGTCCAATAAATAAAAATGCAACAAAATAATATTCACAATTGCCCATAAGTCTCTCTGGAATGTATTATGTGCAAGGTAATTGGCTATTGTAATTATATGCAAATATTATATAAAAATTTCACATGTATGTGAACACGTGCACAGAAATGGCATAAACTTAGTCATAGACTGATAATTAACACAGAAAAGAAACTTGAAGGAATGTAAAGTTTCTTAAAATGTAATCCATTATTTGAAAGCAAAAATGAAGCAACATATTTAAGTGAGTGACCTCTGCCTGTTAGAGAACATTACAAAAAACACTCTGAAGGCAGTTGCTATTTGTCTCATTAACTTGTGGATTTTTCAAAGCTTGCGGAGTCCACAGACATTCAGTGAAACATTGCTAAGGTGTTTTGGCCATGGTGCCTCTGTGAGGATACGGATTTCAACACATTTCAAGACAGAGAACACTACACGTTGAAACCATTACTCCGTCATCCCAAAATATTATCAAAGGAAAGCAACTGACTGTCACAGGAGAGGACATTACATTCACCATTCTTGAATTGAATTTCCTCTTCTTACTGCATCTCTCTGAGGTGACCAGTCCCCTGGTGATCTTCGGTGCTGATTATGTCAGCCTTTATATGCTGTTGCTATGGCCACACGTACTGTGTTGAAAAAACTTAGATTCTGTTTTCCTTCGTATTTTCTATGTGTTTCATACTTTGTTTCTAAAAGAAAAAAAAAAAAAGAAAAAAACCACCTCTGAACTGATCTATTTAGCTTATGAAAAAATACAAGGAACAATTTTAAATAAAAATTAAGTGGTTTTAGTTACTCCTTAATGTATGTATGAACAGAATTTTTATATGTTAATATTGTAATGGTCTTTACCAAATTAGGATTTTTAAATGGGCTTAAAAATGTCTGAAAAAAACATGATAAAGAAATGAAAATGCTTGTTTTAATAGAGATGAATGTCATGAGGTGAGACATGAATGTTCTTCGTCACTAATCAGCAGAATAAAAATAACTTTATAACATTTTTAAGCTCCATCTTAAAATTAGAGAGATTTCTATTAGATACTAGTTCAATTACTTGTGGAGGTAAATTTATTTGAAATTTAAATCCTTTGGTAAGAAGATTTTTTTTCTCAATACTCATTCCATGCATCCATACCTCAATACTCTATCCACGCATGCATTGATATACCAGCTCACACATTCATTTATGCAGAATATTTATATATTTGTGGAGATTCATTTCTAAGCAGAGGTCAGGTCATGACTTTTTATGGCTAGACTGCAAACATCAAATTCTTCTTATAAGAAGGATTTTCGTCTTCCCTCAAAAATCCTAATAGCTTCTCTCTGCTTCTGTTTTAAAACGAGTTTAGTTAATCTTTCTTCATTGTGGGTCAGCAGAGGCGCACTTTGTGTATCATAATATTTCTGTTGTAAGGAAATTGATACTTCCCAACTCTCTGAGAAATAGCTAACTCCCCATCCTGAGGTAAGATATTATGCCTCTTCATCCATATCTGGCTGAATACACTTGGGAGGTGGGAAACTCTTGTTTGACAAAATGAAACCTGTGGTATCAGAAACCAAAATTTTCTGGTGGTCTTACAAGGAAAGTGTGGAAGTGTTATTTAATACAAACTAGACTATCAGATGTGAATTTCTAAGACAATGCAATTTAAAACTGAAGAGGTCATAATAAAGTGCTGAATATGTCACAGACTTCATAGAAAACTTTTTCAGGGCCTACCAGGTGACCAAGGACTTTGCACAGTGGAATTTGGTCCTGTGATAATTTAAAGAGAAATATAGAAAATAGGGGGGAAAAAAGTGCAAAGCAAAGAAACAAATATGCAAACAGAAAACACCCTAAAATCCCCCCAACCCCACAACAAAACAAAATACCCTGCAACTTCGAGATATCTGACACTAGAATAGAATCAGGTCTGTTAAATGTAGGGGAAAAAAAAGTTTACATCAATTTTAGACCAAATTTAAAAAATATTAATTGAAGTATCTATTTCTTCTTATTGTAGCAGCTGCCTTTTTCCCTGAAAAATCAACTCTTGCGCCAGAGAAGTCTTTTTTGTCTCTCTTATGGAGCTGATAATATTACTGAAGAATAGTATAAAAATAAGGGCTCCAGTTTATAGACAGTGATGGAGACTCACGGAAATGTTGAATATAATCCATGCATGGATATTTTGAAAATGCATCTTATACATATATAACATGCTAAACATTAAATGCTTTCCATTTTTAAAACTTTGTGTTAAAATTGGTACAGGTCTAAATATAGGTTAGATTTGAGAAAACACAACCATAAAAAGGCTAATGGAATAGCAAAGGATTTTTTCAGAAATTTTTTCATAAAATTTACTGACATAGCAACAGTTAGAATATAAGGGGGACTATATATGTTTAAATGAGCCAATTGCTCATTCCTTTCAGTTTCATAAAAATCACTGCCTGATTCTGGTAGTGATAAAATAAATAGATTCACTAATCCTAACTGCAGCATGATACGGACAAGTAACACTTATGAACTCCAAACAGACACATGTGTTATTTGTAAATGCACAGAACTGTATTTGACCTCAAATAACATGTGAAAAAAAGCACATAATAAAGTTGTTCATAATAGAAACTGCAGAACAACTGTTTTAGAGATTATATGCTTTTCCTGAGGGAAAAATATATGCTGACCCAAGGCTTAGTAGAAATCTTTGAAGAAATTTATTCAGTCAGTTTCCTTCTTTGTAAGAAGTTTTCACTAGGAAAAATGGAGAAGGCAGTTCCATATATAGTAGTTGTTTTTTCATTTATCAAAAATTTCCTAACAAGTTGTCTATGTCATTTGTCAAAAATCGGGAAAGTAACAATGAAATTAATAGTTAAAAAAATGTAATAATATAAAATATATAAAAATATACTTGGTTTCTACAAAGCATTGCTGGGTATCAAGTAGAAGAATGAGATCCTGTGGCTTCTACCTCCCTTCATGTTCCTCCACAATGCCATGGCAACACAAACTGCAAGACTTCCATACGTTTTCTGTGTTTGCATCATGACTTTGCATTTTCTTCATTGTTACATGTTTTCAGCAATAGTTTCTTCAGTAAAGAACCTACAGGGCTTGTAAGAAACTGTTCAATCGATCAGAAGCTTCTCTAGAACACAGCTCCTGTAATACTCATTAAATCTTTGAAACAGTAGGTTGTAAAGGTTGTAAATCAGTAACTGACTGTGTTTTAAACCTTGTCTAGAACTAGTTTCAAAAAGTACAGACATGTCTAATTCATACTACATGGTGAAGGTATCTGGAAAATGTATTTTGGGAAATTGAGTGGTCTAAAAAACACGTCAGGAAATCAAAATACTTTAAAAGAAATACGTCTCATGGCTGAGAGAAGACAAAAAATACCAACACCATGGACTGAAGCTTTCTGCCATGGGATGATGAATGCTTATTCAAAAGTTTTTTTTATATATATGTATATATACGTATAAAAAATAGATATAAAAGTCGCTTAAATCTACATGTACATTTATATACCTGTTTTATTAATTTTGTGTAATGGAGAATGTCTGTGCAAGCGGTGGGGAGAGGCATAGAGATGGGGGACTAAGAGAAGTTTTGTTCCTTCTCTGTGATTTAATTTGAAAATATTCACACTTATTCTATTCAGGAAAATCTCATCTAGGGATATAAACAAATTTTTCACACAATTTTTTCCCCTTTTGCATACTGATATTCTCTAACAAGTTTGATTTTTGGAAATACACAGTTGAATATTGGAAATATTCATCAAGGCTTTTCCTTGAGGGTAAGAGGTATCCCTCCAGACTAAAGTGAAAAAAGCATAAGGAGTACCAACCTGAAACTAAGTCTTGGCAATCCAAGTATCCTAATAAACAGTGATATTCTGGTTTGTGTGCAAGTTCAACTGTTGGCAAAACCTCAAAACTATCAGTGAAGACATGAGAACTAGAGATTGTAGTCAAAACTGTGCAAATTAATGTAATTTCTCCTAATTTTTTCACTTGTGCTCAGGAAGATGGTTTTTACAGTACACCGAAAAAAAAATGCAGTTGCAGAAGTGAGGTGTTCTGATTGAGATCTGCTTTTTCTATATGCAGGTGTATGGTGCAAGTTTCACAGGATGTCCTCTACAGCTTTGTGTTATGATTCCTACTGTGACCTAGCTATCCACTTTGAAAGCCTAGCCAAAGAGCAGCTTTTAGATATTTTAAGATGTTTTTAGATATTTTAAAGACTGTGGATTTTGTACCATGTTCTGTGACCGTTGTGATAGGCTAACTATGTGTGAGCATATGTAGGTAGTTTCTTGAATACTTCACTACTCAGGTGAGTAATCCTTTTGACTGCAGAGAGTTTATTAGTATAGGACTGATTGTCTTGTTTCTTTAAGTATATTTTTGTTTCTGTTAATTGCTTGTCTTGTTTATTTTTCTTCTTGAAGTGTATGGAAGAACAATATACGATGATATAAAGAGTACCTGTTAATGAGCAAAGGGAAGCAGANAACCCATGTTTTTAAAAAATTATTGACAAATAAAAAATGAAATGCTGTGTGTTATTAAATAGAATCATGAACTACTTCTACTGTGCCTTCTGGAGTTCACAAAAGTGAATGCAGAATTTATTGTGACAACATGAGAGTTTATCCAATAGCAGTAAAAATGTCTCACGTCTTGTGATTTCTTAATAAGGCTGACAGGCTTTAAATTTCTCTGCTCAGGGGAATATGAATTCCTGTGTGTTGTAACATGAAGAGCTTGGAAATATTTCTGCAAGTCTGTGCAGTTAAAAAGTTGCAGTCTTTATTTTTAAATTTAAACTCTCCAAATTGGTCTATTTCAATCAAGTTTTACGATGACTAGTTTTGTTCCTCAGACTTTCATTTACAGAGAATTTTGTAGTAAACAACATTCTTGTGTCGCTGGAGGTTTTATTTTAAAATCAAATTGACAAACTATTTTCCTTAGAGAAATGTTCATGAAGTGATTCTGCATATGACCACACTGTTCTACAATTTTTTTTTATCATATTTCCATTTCAATGGAATGTGAAAATTCTGTAAACTTGCTTTTAGTACTATCATCTAGGGTACTTCAATGAGTAATATACAAATAAAATAAACAATAAAAGAAGGCAGATCAAACATTTATCTTTGTGTTTTTTCTCTATTTAATTTTAACTTCAGCTTACATTTCCTCCAACTGGCATTCATCTCTTTGTCCCAGGCCTGCGAGAACTGAGTAAATAAGCAGACTAATCTCATTCCTTCTATTAAGGAACTCAGATCAGAGTAGGAGAGCATACAGGAAACTTCACTGCAATGAACCTTGAATTCTGCTTTCCGATCTTTGTGAATGGGTGTCTGCAAAAAAGAAGATCTGTGTTTGTGTACAGTTCCACCGGCAACCTTAACTAGCTCTTTGGATGTCTTGCTAGGTCTTTTCTTGACAAATATCATCTATATGCACGCAAAAGAAGTAATTGTCCTATTCAGCATATCATATTCATGCTTTCAGAAAACCTTAGTAACCTAAGAAAAGGATCACTGTGTATTTTATCTCTACCTTTTGATTGGCAGCAACAAGGTCTGTGGTTGTTTTCTACTTATTAAATACTGCCAGAATTATTAAATACTGCCAGAAAACTCACTGGGAAATTGAGGAAATTATGTGAAACTACCTGAGTGTTCAGTGAACTCTTTGTCTCCACTGACAAGTGATGAATGAAATGTCCTTAACAAGGTGTCATGTCAGGGGAGGGGGGAATGAAAATGAGGGCAAGAAGACAAACATTAGGAGACAAGCAACTACTCTTTTCCTAAGGAAAAAGAATGATATTTTCAACTACTCCATTCTCCTATGTTTGAGAGACAATTGACAAGTGTGCTTTCTACCTCTTGTAGTTTTTCCCTTATTGTAAGGCCTGTAACCGTGTTATCTACCCATCAAGGCTCCATATGTTAGTAATTTCGTATATCAACTCTTCTTTTCCACAGCCCTTTCCTCTTCTTCAAGAACTTTCACTCTTCAGAGGAAGTACCACAACTTGTAGAGCCATCATCAGCTCTTGACTGTAAGAAAGCACTGTCTTTATCTCCTGTTGTCTGGAAAATTTATCATGCTAAATCTTCAAGTGATTAATTTTGGTATTGATTCATCCCCGGGCATGTTTATAGTACCATTAACTTACCCAGAATTGAAAACATGCCCAAAAAATACAGCTAAATATAAATATGACAGAAACATGAATTGCAGAATGGACAAGTTTCAGTGAGTGGTTTCATTTAGTTCCCCTTCTGTGCATCAGACAAGTAGAACTTTCTTACAACTTCACCTTCTAACCCCACTAAATTTTCTGGGAATCAATACAGTTTGTCTTAAATCTCATCCACCATTTTACAGTTTGAAACTGAGGCACTGAAAACTTAAGGTGAAAGTCATTAGAGTTCATGGCAGAGAGAAAAAATATATTAAGTTTTCTGAATCTAGTGTCTTAAGCAAAAACTCATTGACCATCTGAAAATTTTGGCAATAATGTTCAAAAAGCTGAGTTAGCTAATCTAGAATGACTTAGCTAAGTGAGATTTGTTAATCAAAACCTGACATTTCTACTAAATAGGTTTTCAAAATAGACGATATATTTTTAAAGTACATGGTGACTGTTACTTTTCTTTTAATCAAAGTCACAAAACCTGGGAAAGTGAAAAGCAACTTAGATAAGCTGTGCGAACATAGAGCAAAAAAAATATTTATTTTTAAGTTAACGCAACTACTAAAATTGGTAAATTTACTGTATTATACAATACAATACTTTGTAAATTGTCTTGAAAAAAGGATTATTCAGGTTAGGACTAAATCCTTCCATTTGGCAGTCACTTTTAACATTTATTTATATAACCTTCTCAAAAGCATCTTCTATTGGATTTTTAAAAGAAATAGAATATTTTAGTTTAATCACCATTAGTGCCCCATTGGTACAGATTTTATTTCCAGAATAGGTCAAAACTAGAAAAAGTACCTCAAGATCATGCATCTACTCTTCATCTTTCATCTTTCATCCGTGTAAAGGAAGGTATCATAATTTCAATTTATTTCTGGGGCCAGTAACTCAAAGAAAGCTGGTAGTCTGGAGGGAGAAAATCTCTTAGCTCTAACATGCACAATCCACACATTAAAATAAAAATAATAGAATTTCTTTTTTTTTTTCAAAGAAAAGGACTGATGTTTTGGTTAAGCTTCCTATGGGAAGATCTAACTTCCACAGTTACTACTTGTAGGTGTATTCAAGCCCAATTTACTTACCTATTCAATAAGGGAAAGTAATTTTTAAACCATTCCTTTCACTACATGATGAAAATGCTATCTCTACAGTACAGATATGATTATTCAAATTGAATGTCAGAATATAGTGTTTATTCCAGTAGTTTTAATAGGAATTTAAGGGACAATTCTTTTGTTTTCAATGAACAAGTTTTTCTGTTGTTGTTTTCTGTTTTGATTTGTGGTTTGGTGTTTTGTTTGTTTGTTTTCTTTTTTAGTTTTGTTTTTTGTTGTTGTGGGGTTTTGTTTGTTTGTTGTTGTTTGGGTTGGTTTGGATTGGGTTTTTTTGTTTGTCTGTTTGTGTGGGTTTTTTGCAATTCAGTTTTAAAATAATTATATGGAAGACAGAAAAATTAAGGGAAGAAAATTAATACTGAGCATAGCTGGTTTATCTGGGCTTTGCTATTTAGTTCAGGCTTCCCTTCTATAAATTGATTTTTTTTCTGAAATACAAATCTGATTTTTGTATTTCAGCTAAGTAGCGGTATGTCGAGTAATGGGTTTCTATATCAGTTATGGTACAAGACAAAAGACTCTCACTGCTCATTTGCAGATGCTGGCCTGAAAAAAGCCCACTGGTCTGTCTTCCTAGGAAATGAGATAAGCTGTTCTGAAATGAGATAAGCTTGGGACAAGCTGTAAACTCCAATCAACTGCAAATCATATTCCCCTGGTAATTTCTGGAGAAATTGTGATCCAGGACAAAGATAAAAGAAAAACTGTGAGTTCAAAGCCAATATGACTTTTTAGGTCAGCTGCGTGTCACTTAGCCTCAAGGAAATCTCTGGAATGAATGAAACGTGAATGTGTTCTGAAGCTACTACTGTAGTCTCTGATTCCCGGTAGTCTTCAAGAGAGGAGGATATCATCACATTAGTACCACTGCTTCTGCCAGAAACTGTCATTGGAAGTGTACAAGAATGGTCTAACAGAGGATATTTGGATATGAGAACTAGGAGAAAGGTGGGAATCATGAGTTAGTTTAAATTTATAGAGG
>VYXB01008464.1:10043-33619 GCA_013397135.1 Pachyramphus minor | reverse complement strand
AGAGAGAGAGAGAGAGAGAGAGAGCAAAAGCAATTTCAAGCTATGCCACACTGAACCTGTTGTCCTCAAGATAACAGAAAAGACACAAGTGCCGCAGTAATTGTTTCAATTGTTTCTTCCCCTAAGACTGATACAAAAGGGAAGAAATGCTTTTGTAAATACTTATGATGATTTTACCACTAAACTAGATAAGCTACTTTAATTAGTACTGTTGTAGTATATGTTATTTCTTAGTTTTTATCTTGCTAGTAATAAATCTTAGTATTATATCCCTTATGTCGAGCCTCTGTTTTGTCTGTATAAAACCTCTCTCAACTTATAGTAATTGTGTGGAGGGGGGAGTTTGAGGAAAAGTGTTGATCCCTGGTAAAACCCATGACATTGGATTTGCAGCTACATGTGCAATTTTGTTAAGAACTGTGCTGGTACTGCTGGCTGCCTGACCGGGGGAAAAGACTCACTGACAGGGAGGGTTAAAGGATCTGGTTTTGTAGGAACAAAAGTTAATAATTTTAATGATAAAAGGGACCTTGTATCATTAAGTCTGAAATGGTAGGGACTACTCAAGTCTGGCTGTGACATTACAGAGAGTTTATAAAGTTCCAATCAGCAGGAACTTAGACATTGAACCGTCTTTTCTGCTTTGAGCACCTTCTGAACTGTGAGCTCTGGGAGCATTGTTCAGAGAACACCTAAGATGAAAGAAGAGGTCAGTTAAAGCCCTCCAAACCTAAGAGTTACAGATGTGGCAGATAAATAATAATGGTAAAAATGGTACTTTATTCTGTTCCTGAAACTAATGCACATGAAAAAGTCATATCAATAGACTCACATTTCACTACAACTGCTGGTGAAGCCACCAACCTTTTCAATAATTTAAAGTAAATTTGTGCAGAGAAAGATAAGTATGAATCCAAATTAAAACTCTGTGAACAATACTGTCTTACATCAAAGAACTATACGACAAATAGATTTTTATAAGGAAGAGGAGGGGGGAAATATACCAGAGTTTTTAATTATCTGACTCCAAAAGGCAATTTTACAAATTTTCAAGCCTTGATAAGAAATCTAGACCAAAAGGTTCAGAAGAAGGAGGTGTAGAAATGAATGGACTTAACAATATAGTAGAAACTTGGCAAGCAAAGAAGGCTCAATCCTCATGGAAACTTACTGGATATGAACAAGCACCTGACCATTAGAGAGAGTGTAAAAAACAGTGGAAAAGAGATTTGAGAGAGAAAGGTTAAGTTATGAGAACCCAAATCAATGAAAGAGGAAAACATCAAACTGCTAGCAGCTCTTGTAAGCATTACAACATCTAATTACTTTTTTCTTGGGGGATGGCTGGTGGTGCAGGAGGGAAATATGAGCAGATGGTACCACTTTTCATGAGCTTCTGTGTGACATTAGGCTGACTTTGCAAAGTGGACAAAAGTTTCTTCATATGATAACAGTGTGGCAAAGTGTGAATGCATCTCAGAAATCCAAATGAAGAAGATGAAGCAGTTTTTCAAATTAAATTTAATATATATGCATGAAAAAATGTGGTGTTGGAATGACTGGTGTTACAAATGAAAATTTGTATGTAGAATGAAAACTAAGCAATATTTAGTCTGACAGTGTTGAATTCATAGCATGTAAAGCACCAGGAATAAAAAAGTGAGAAAATTACATACTCAGGTTGTATTGTTACGGTTTTATGGAGAGAAAAATACAGAGTTACATATATCAAATCTTTGGTCCGATACATTCTTTGAAAGGACAGAGGACTAAAGATGGAGGAAAAAGCTTGAGAAAATTAAGGAAGCTTTCAATCTAATAAAAATATATTTGCACATATGTTGTTTGAGCATTGTCCTTGGAATTCCAATCTTTCAAGCAGATAGTTGTTAAAAGAAAACAGGCTGTTTCGTTTTTTTTCCTTTGGAAATCGCTAGATGAATAGAAGATCTGAGTTCGAATACAGTTGCTCTTCATTATTGAATAAAATGCATGAAAAATATTGTTTAATGGTAAACATCATGTATCTACATAAGAGTATAAAGCTGAAACATTTACTGCTAACTGTAATAGGGAAATTATTGGTGCAATGGCAGCTGCCAGCTATTTGTCTTTGCTACGCTGTCTATCAGCGGGGTTCTGAATAGTGTCATTACAAAGCAGTGTATACGTTCCATATCTCATTGACAGACTTAATTTCTCTGTGCAGCTGCTTGTGTTGTTTTAGGCTACTGAGATGTTTCATGGGAAGAAAACAAGAACATATTTTTGATTGTCTAGAAAATGAAGGATCTTGTGTGTAATATGAATTTAGGTGAAATTCAGGGAAGATTGGAGGTACCACTCCTGTAGCAAAGCTAAACAAGTGACTTTATTAAGTATTGTACATAATAAAGAGAATATTTCTCTTCAATATTAAAACAATAAGTAATGCTTTAAGATTAAATAGGATTGAGGTCATCAATTTTGCCTCAAAGGCAGACATGAGGATTACTTAGCAGAGTAAAGTTAACAAAGATTATGGTAATCTACTAGAATATACAACTTTGACGCACACATTACAGACTAGGGGTTAGTGACTCTAAATACTGAGGTACAAGGTTTCTTTTCAAACTTTTTTTCAAAAATTGCTGTTAATTAATTACATAAGTAAGGCTCTGGCTTCTGACAGCCTCACTGACAATAGTACAGCTCATGGCAGGGAATTAAATGAAGCTGGATGAAGTTATACACAAGCTGTGATAAAATAAAGGATTTTTCTGCACTCAGAAGCAGGAAAAGAAAGGACAATGGAGTGCTATGTGCCCGAAGAAATCTCACTAAGACTGCAGAAGGGGAAGCTATCTCTCAAAGTGATGATGATATACTATGATATACAAGGCACAGAGCTGAACTTCTTGAAAGAGTTTCGAATTCTGCACTATTTTTAGTGAGAAATTGCTAATATTATATTTGAGGCAGAAAACTAAGAGTTTAAAAACATCCTTAAATGATGTTACAACATTTTTTTGTAATACTGAAGAATTAGAATTCAGACTTTCAATGAGACATATCAAAGATAGTGAAAGGCATAGATATTGGGCACTTAATTCACAATGAAATAATGGGAACTTAGATGTTCTGAGCTGAAATTCCTACATTAACACAAAAAGCCAAGACATCCATAATCATCTGATTTCATTATCTTATAGACCAACATGAAACAAAGTATTATTTTTTTTTTTCTGAGGTAACATAGTCAGAGCAAACAACTCCAGTTAAAATTTTCTCATAATAAAAAAAATTGTCCTATAGTAAAAAATACTGGCCTATGTCATGAAATCAGCTAGTGACTTTATCATTGAAAAAATTGCTATAAAATTTCCTATTAAGTCATGAAGGGGTGTAAAGAGTAATTAGGGTATTATTCTCCACATTAATTTTTATATCAACTGATAAATGCGCTGTTAACTATCACCGTCTTCATTTAAGTTCAAGATATACCCAAATCCTGTGGTCATTTTGTAACAAATGCTGTAGGACACAGAGGGTGTACAGTTCTCCAAATATTGTGTAAAACCAGGAAATAGTTTAAACTTTTGCAAGCTGTGCAACAAGCATATGAACTTTCATTATTGTTCAACTGAGGGGATAGTTTCTTATCTGTACTGTTATTTTCACTGTTATTGAATATCTGTCTTTAAACAAGATAATTATTCTTCCTTACATAATTTCTTCCCCCTACTGATTTTTTTCCCACTTGTATTCTGGTTTATTCACAGATGGTTTTATTGTAAGATGATTTTCTTCTATTTGTGTTGCTGCTAGTTTTATTTGAAGCAACTGTCAGACGTGTTGGTCTTAAAACATACACAGTCTGTCTGACAATCATTCTACTAGGCTTTCTATTGCAGAAGGTGGTTAATCTTTAACAGAAGATGTAGGGGATGCAGGAATGAAATTTCCCCAGGAGATTCCAGGACAGAAGCTCTGATCAGATCTGAGACACGGATAACCATATTGAATTGGATGTAACATCACTGAAAGTTCTTACAGATCAAAATTGAAATCCTAGCTGACAGCAGTACTACAGTGCTACTATAGGTATGATATTTGCATTTTGTTATTAACCTTTCTCTTGCTGCCATATCTAGATTTGGATGCAACACTGACATTTTTAACAGAAAATAGAGCAAACTTTTTTTCTCTTTTCCTCTTTTTAATTGCTTTTTTCTCTTCCATCTGGCTTCAAAGCTCTCTGCCTAACCCGTGTTTGACACTAGACACCTTAGGAGAGCAGGCTTTTAGCAGCTTTTAGAAAACTGCCAAATTTCATATCTATTATTTGCTTTCCATTTGTTATAAGCTATCTAGTTAGTCATTACAATAAAATTTAATTTTTCAATTTGTACATCTTTGGTGATTCCAAAAGTCTTCACTTGATTATGCAGTTCATCTCTTTCACTTCTGCTAGTACATCTATTCTAAAATATAGAAGGTGATGGTAGTATACAGTTTTGAATTATCAGGTTAAAAAAACCCTCTGAAATCTTGACCTAAAATCCTACTGTTTTCAATTCTGAATTAGTTGTTATATGTAAATAAGTACCTAGATGGTAAGTAGACTTAATTTTGGATCTTAGAAATATAATTTTTTTCAACACAGATTTTTTTTATATTTAATTTAATATCTTGGATCCTGAGGAAAAACTTCTGCAATGTTCATAAAAGAAAGGTTCTTATTTTCTGTATAACTAAGAAAAACAGGATTTGAGATTAATTCTTGTCTGTATTGAAGTCTTTGGGCAGACCTGCACTGAAGCTCTCTGTGGATCCTATTTTCCATTAATGACATCTAGACCGCATACTGTGAAATTGTGACACAGAGTGCACTGACTATATCTACTAAAACAAGACTGTATCTTGAAAGCAGTACGTTCTTGTATAGGTCCATTTGGACAGTCTTACTGTGACTTTTTCTGTTAATGTACAATAGTTTTTAAAGCACACTGTGAGGTTTGATACAATGGTCAGACTGTCACAAAAGTTGACTAATTTCATTTCAATTTTCATTTTCTCAACAATCTTTGTCTTATGAATGGATGAAAATAATTTTACTACAAATTCTCTTTGCAGTCTTAAGATTGTCACAAGAATGGATTGGGTGTCATTTTCTCTTCTTGTTACAGTCTTTGTCATGAGTTCTTGCAAACCTTTAATGTTTGGTATGTTCTCATTCCCATTACGCATTCTCATTCCCATAACAAAGATTATAATGAGAGAAGAAAATGTCATAAAATTAATCCATTCTCATAACAGACTGTAATGAGGACAGAAAATGAAACAAAATTAATCCATTCTCATTACAATGTGAAGACTGCAATAAGAACAGAAAATGGCATGAAATTTATCCTTCTTGTGACAATTGTAAAATTATACCAGAGCAGGAAAAGATTTAAGATTAACTGGCCCACAAGACAAACTTAAACTGAACATAACTAGAACTGAACATTAATATCAAAGTAATCAGTTCTTGCCATAAAAAAACCCCAAAAGGTGTGATTCTATGTTTGTGTAGGGATGTCATATGTAAATCACTTATCATTTTAAAGCCTCTTTAAATAGTTTGAGGTTTACACCTATGTCACCACAGAGGACTGAAAAAAGTACATACAGTTTGTAACATTCAGACCTTGAGGTTAAAATTTCAGCTCATGGTTGGAAACAAATCATGTAAGTTACACCATTAAAATTTAATTCATAGTGGCTAACAGAAAACTCAATATTTGTATTCAACAAATTTGACCAAATATTTAAGGAAGCATTTTTGGCTTTGAGATTTTTTTTTTCAGATAACATAAAGACTTTACCACCTCCTGTGTCTGGGGCTTCATTCACAAAAGGTTTCAGGTACTAAAATTCTCCTTAATTCTCATAAACTTGTCAGTCAAAATTTCTGACCCACAAATCTCTCCTCAGCCATCCTTTGCTGAAAACTGGAGATACTGATAGGTTTTTTCTTTCTAGGTTTTTCAGTAATTTTTAGGTTGTGCTTGAAGATGTGATGCCCTGCTCTGGTTTCAACTGGGATAGATGTCTTTTTCTTCTTTAGGTTTTATCTTGACAGTCATTAACATCCAGGGGATTTGAAGACCGAATGGTTTCTCCTGCTAACTGTCCCTCTGGTCACCTTCCAAAGCAACATTGTACTTTCTGTGGATCCTAACCCAAGGTGCTGAGCTATCTCCCTGTGCAAATTCAGGTTGGTATGTATTGCTCTGAGAGGGTACAAGCATAAATTAAGTAGGACAATGTTTAATACTGCAGAGTCCACATCTTTTGATGTGAGTCCACATCTTTAGCTTGTATTAGGATCATGAAATGGTGGTCAGTAAACGAAACTAGTATTTGTCAAACTCTGCCATTTAGGGACACAAGTGTGATTTAAACAAGACAAAGGAATTCTTTTTATTTTATGCTTAAATCATACCACATTAAGATGAAAATACTCCCCAAAGAACTTTGTAATATATAGTGATTTAAAAAATACCACATCAAATAATTAATCAAACCAAAACCAAACAAATAAAACCCCAGCAGAAACAGAATCTTGTTTTTGAAGCTTCTGACTCCAGTAATTCTGGAAGAAATATCCAAGACATAATCCTCTATTTTCTTGAAAAAAAAATTATTTTTGTGACCTCTTGAATGAAAATTACTTACTGACTCCTATCTACTTGGTTTGATAAAGTGTGCTCTTTTAAGCAAGCTGTTAAGATTTTTTGTTTTGTTCCCTGAGAGAAGTAGACAGACTTTGTCTGAGACAAAAAGACAGACATTTATTTTTACCACTATAAACATGCACCATTACGGCTGGGAATTTTTGCTCACTGATGTTCTTATACTACCTTCTGAAAACTGTAACCACAGAAGTTTTCATATCATTTAATTCCCAGGAACTTTTGTGTTGTACAGTACTGCTTACATAGTTACGTAGCATGACTGAAAGCTAAGTATTCTTGTTCAGAACTACATTTCTCATAATATAAATAGACCTCCATTAACCTATGTAAAGGAGAGAAGTAATATGTAAAGAGAGCAACAGAAAATTTTTAATAATTTTTCATTTTTCCTTTTCTCCAATCAAATTTGCTTTTTTTTTTTAATATTGGATTAAATTTACAAAGCCTGATTATAAGCATCCACAGTTCCTCCTGAATTTTGAAAAATAGCCCTGTGGTTTTTACAAAATGTTTAATTGAATTATCTCAATGAATGACTCAGCCTTTCTTACTCCTTGCCTGCTAAGGTAAAAATCCATTGTCCTATAATGCCAGCAAAAATCCTTCCTTATCTTAAAGGTAAATTTACTGAGTTGGACACTACTTGCTTTATCGCTTTTCTTAAGTACCATCAATAAGCCACGGCCTTATGTTTTCAGAAGCTCTTGCTTTTTAGCAGGTCTCAAACAATATTTGTTAGCTGTTCTCTCACCTACAAGTCATAAAATCTTTAAGTCCCTCAACTTTTCCATTTGCTGCTGAACCATCATTTCCAGTGAATTGCCTAGCTACCATTTGGTCAAGAAGGTGGACAAGAATAAAATGGCTGAAGCTCAGTCCAGAAATCTGTTGTTGCAAGAGTATAAAAAGTTATATTACCCAAAAATAGCATGGGGTTATTACATCTCTATTTTCAGTTAGAGTTCTCTACTGTCAAAGAAAACTTCTGTTGTTGGGTGCTTTTCTGCTGAAAATATCCTATGAAATATCTGTTGATATACATATTTTATACACAATTAACTAATAAGTTGTAATGGCCTAAAAGTGACATGGATCTTAGACATTCGATTACTGTCTTATAGATATACTACTAAAAGGATAAGGCACGTGGAATTAGAAGTTTCATCTAACTGGGAAGTCAGTAGACCTGTTGTTAAGCAAAGTACATTGGTATGAGTGTGTTATATATAAATATGTATGTTCCATAAATGATATGGGTATAATTCAGAATGTAGTTTATAATTTTACTTTACAACCTTACAAAACTTTCTGTAGAAACTGGTAACTCACAAGTACCACTCCTGGTTTTATTCTCATGTTTTACCATAATTTCTTCATAAACAGTTGACCTAGATATATTTTTAGAAGCAGAGAAAAGATCATTTTTGAATTTTGAAGAACTGTAGAACTTCTCTCTCTGTCAGTAAACTAGTACTGACTCAGTGTAAGTCACATTTTAAAAGTAAAATATTCACTTCACTGTAGACAGTTCATGACTTATTTATGAATGCATAAGTTTTTACAGGATGCAGAATTAATTCTTCTCCCTGTAACAGACAGAGATAAAAAAAAAATAAAAAGAGGAAGGTTAAGCAGAGACTGCCATTACTGATACAATTACCAAGCAGTGCATAAAAATGCCTTTTGTTTTTTTACTGCTGTCAGTAATCAAGCATTTAACATTTGGTTGAACTCTATTCCATAACCAAAATGCTATGGGAGTGCTAGGAAATCAAATTAAATTAAATGTTCTCAATCACGGTGTATATACGAGTTTTCTTTAATTGTTTGAAGTAATGATCTTGGCATCTTTCCCCAGCAAAATGTGTTTTTTTTAATTTGTTTTGGTTTATTTGTTCTTTTTTCCCTTTTTTACTGCTTTGAATTTGTTTCTCTTGTTTAGAAACTGCAATACCATGAGAACACTCTAAAACTCTATTGCAGAGCCAAGACCTTTATATACTGGGACAGCTGACCTATGGTGAACAATATAAGTGCACAAAATAAACAAACTACATTTTTACGTGTTTGGGGGTTTTTATGCTAAAGAGATCTTCCCTGGCCAGATCTCTAGCTATCCAACTAAGAGAATTTCTTTGAAAATTTTCAACAAAATATGAAAAGTTTTGTTTTGTAAAGAAGAAGGCAAACTCAGAGTTTTTGACACCAGCAAGCTACCAAAAGAAAAAGAAGTGCTCAGCATTAAATATTAATTTTTTTCCTTGAAGTTGTTCGGTCTGTAGGCACTTAAAATGAAAATTATGTAAGAGTATACTACATTGATGAATTAATCAGAGTGATCCACTCAGGTTATACAGTTCAGATATGAGAACCTAGAAATGCAAAGCCATTTTGTAGAGCATTCATTATTCTGAACATATATGGTAGAGCTAAAAAATCTTGGGGCAGCTTATCCTCCTAGTCAAAATATTACAATAAGTTCAATAATCCTTTCCAGGCAACTGTGGAAAAAGTTGTTTGTCCTGCTGAGGAGATCAGTGAATTGTCAGCTGCTCAGCTGACCAGCCTGTTTCCTCACTGACACTATGGGGAAGATACCTGCATGTAAAGGCATCTTTCAACCTTTACCATGTACTTGAGATGGGTCACTTAAAAAAAGAATAAGGGAGCATCACATTTTAGTTCAGAAATATCAGTTATGAGGGAGAGAGGGGCCAGCATCACCACGTGAATAACAGTTCAAATTTAACCTTCCCTAATGTGCAAAATAGAAACCAATTGTTTTTAATTTCCTTTTGAGAAAGCTGACCTGGTACTCAGGTAGCCCAGAATAATCTGAAGTTTAAGACAACACTGCATGACATGAGTGAAAATTATAACTGTGTATGTTCAAGTTCTATCGGTAGATGACCCATAAAAACACATAGCTAAATATGAGTTAACAGTACTTGGGGAAAAAGAAAAAAAGGAACAAAAAACCCAAACAAACCAACCAACCAACAACAGCAACAACAAGAGTGAAACCAAACCAACCAAACAAAAAAGAGCCAAATCCAAAACAAACTAGACCAAATCAAATCAATCAAACAAACAAAACCACAAGCCCCACACCAAAAAAAAACACCCCCCTCCCAAAAAAAACCCCCGATAAATAAAAACTAAACAAAACTCAAACCCAAAAAACCCCACATCTACCCTCAAAAAAGGAGTAAAAACCATGCTTGCAAAGTGGCGGTGAAATGATTCCAAATAAAATATTGAAAAGAATGATAGCCTTTTCTCCTTAAAAAGAATAGCAGGGGCAACTGAGCAAAGTTTTTTTGGGGCAGTGTCAAAAAATTCTTGTATTGGTTAATATATATCAGGTGAAACTTAAAAATAATCAAGATGAATAACTGAATCTAAAAAAGAAAATCAGTTAGTTGTCTGAATTTCTCATGCATCTGCACAGTTAAACTGGGTGTCAGCTTTGATTTGTAAAATACTGGCACTTCATGTATTATGTAGACAAAATGGAAGAAAAAAAGGAAAACCTAAGATTTTGAGAGTTCTCTAGAGTTCAAGATTTTCACTGGGAATCTTTCACTGAAACACAATGAAAGGGAATACAGAATCAGATCTCTAAATGTGGGTTTATTCCTGTTTAGTTTTATAACATGGAGTTTGTATACAATCATCTTTGTTCACCCTACTTGGCCCAGAACAAAACTCTTTTGAAGGTCAGCTACTGTATCTGGCATTCTTTTAGTGAAGGTTCTTGCCAACTTCATTCTTTGATATGCAAAATATGCAAGTTTTCTTTCCAACAGCTTTGACCACTACCTTACATGTCAGTAGCATATCTCCTATATTTATGTCTCAGCTATCTGGGCACATTCTATGGATCTTCATTTTAAGGAATTTTAAAGCAAGCAAACAAAAAAACTAACTAACTCACAACAAAGCCAACAGAAAAATATAATAATGCATCCTGTTACAAAATTAGAATTTGGTATTTGCAAACAAAAATGTTCATTCTCTTCTGTTTATATAATGCTTATACAAATGGATTTTATGCAAATGAACATTTTTTTCAAGGATTTGCTTTATTGTATTTAGTATATGTTCCTGAAATAAACTTGCACAGGTCCTATTTTTATTTAAGCATTTAAGACTTCAAGCTTTAACAGTGAAATAAGTAATTTATGTCCATTAAAAAACCTGAACCTGGTCAGAACATTACTATATGAAACTCCTAAAGCATACCATAGAAATGTTATGTACATCCTCAGTAATTTTAAGTTATGTTTTCTATTATAAACTTTTCCACAAATATTACAAATTATAGTAATTTCATTACATGTTTGTCCAGGTAACTCTGTTATGTTACAAAATAAAATTAAAATTTACAACTTGATGGGGTCATAATTTAAATTCAGCAGCTTTGTCTGTAAAGCCCTTGCTGCTCCCCCAGTCATCTGTTAAGAGGCTGTGTGATGATTTTTGTTTCTTGAATCACACAGGTCAGTGTAGGGGTGTAGTTTCACTGAAAGTAGTTCATCACTGGAGAGAAAAACCCTGACTGGTTTTTAATAAGTGCATTTCAGAATGAAAAAAAATATAATTCTTGCTCCATACGGTGAAGGACAAAATAGAAGGCAAATTGTGAAAACAATGAGACAATTAGTCTCACAAATTAGTGCTGGGAATTAGTCAGCGCAATTAGGAATATGATCAGCCCCAGAACAACCTAACTATGAGGATAGTTCTTGTAGCTACCATGGCAAAGGTGAATTTTAAAAAAAGCTTTCTAGGAAGCTAATAAAAAATATTTATGTGTGTATGAGCAAAGGAGTATTGCAGAGTAGAAAGCCAAAGATACTAGTTTAAAAAAGTGTCAATGAATGTTGTCATCCTTGGTCAATGAGAAGCACAAATCAACTTCTCAGTAGTGAATGAAAGGAGACTGATAAAGGCACTGATTGTGTATGAAAGGCCTTGAAAGCAAAAAAAAGTAACTCCCATTTTATACAATAAGAAGGAGAAAGTCAAAAAAAGGGCACAACCCAGTTCTAAGAAATGTTGCTGTACCTCATATCGGATATTTTGCCTTCCATAAGGCAACATATTAAGAAACATTAAAACTATATCCAATGCTTAAGAAGGAATGTTTTTCTCCTAGGCACTCATAGGAAAAAAAGAAAAGTGAAAATAGAAATTAAAATATTTCTTATAGCAAGAAAAATATGTCATCACATGCCTAAATCACAAAATGCTTATGCATTAGTTGTAAAATACAAAATCCCAATTTAGGCTGCTGCAACCCAAAACTTGAGCATACAGCAACAATAGTTGTTTTTAAAGCTGTCTTGAGAATTTGTATTTTAAGTATACTCATTCAAAGTGCTTAACACTGTTAAAGACAAAAAACATGCCTGAATTTGTACCTATGATCATCAGGTTGCAAATCTGGAAAGATCCACTGGCCCAAGAAAAAAATATTAAAAAAAAAGTGTGGAACTTAAGAGAAAAATAAGAAGAAATCATGGAAACAAGAGTGTGTGTGTGCATATGTATTTATAATTGTCCAATTGTGCAAGTCACCACTGTATCCTGACAGATCCCTTTCCAGTTACTATTTATCTTCAGTTTTTATTTATATAAATATATAATAAGTAACTCACATAAAGAATAGGTTTTCATTTCTAATCTTCCTCAGTTTGGACCTCACAAGGAATATGCAATTATAAGTTAACATTCCAGTTTTAATTCAGATGTTACAGTAAGACTAACAAATCTAAGCAATTAATCAGAAAAACCCCAGCCCTGTCATATCGAAAATTTTTTGAGAAATACTATTTTAAAAATGTGAGGTAAGCATTCCAACTGCTCCTACATCTTCAGCTTCTAGAAGCTATGCCTCCAACCTAATCATACTTTTCCAAGCTGCTAGACAAGTCCAGTGAATTGCATTCCAAACTATTCTGTTTCAAAGCTACAACTGAAGCATTATACATCATGTAGCTGATGGAAGATAAATCTAGAGCATNGAAACATTAAAACTATATCCAATGCTTAAGAAGGAATGTTTTTCTCCTAGGCACTCATAGGAAAAAAAGAAAAGTGAAAATAGAAATTAAAATATTTCTTATAGCAAGAAAAATATGTCATCACATGCCTAAATCACAAAATGCTTATGCATTAGTTGTAAAATACAAAATCCCAATTTAGGCTGCTGCAACCCAAAACTTGAGCATACAGCAACAATAGTTGTTTTTAAAGCTGTCTTGAGAATTTGTATTTTAAGTATACTCATTCAAAGTGCTTAACACTGTTAAAGACAAAAAACATGCCTGAATTTGTACCTATGATCATCAGGTTGCAAATCTGGAAAGATCCACTGGCCCAAGAAAAAAATATTAAAAAAAAAGTGTGGAACTTAAGAGAAAAATAAGAAGAAATCATGGAAACAAGAGTGTGTGTGTGCATATGTATTTATAATTGTCCAATTGTGCAAGTCACCACTGTATCCTGACAGATCCCTTTCCAGTTACTATTTATCTTCAGTTTTTATTTATATAAATATATAATAAGTAACTCACATAAAGAATAGGTTTTCATTTCTAATCTTCCTCAGTTTGGACCTCACAAGGAATATGCAATTATAAGTTAACATTCCAGTTTTAATTCAGATGTTACAGTAAGACTAACAAATCTAAGCAATTAATCAGAAAAACCCCAGCCCTGTCATATCGAAAATTTTTTGAGAAATACTATTTTAAAAATGTGAGGTAAGCATTCCAACTGCTCCTACATCTTCAGCTTCTAGAAGCTATGCCTCCAACCTAATCATACTTTTCCAAGCTGCTAGACAAGTCCAGTGAATTGCATTCCAAACTATTCTGTTTCAAAGCTACAACTGAAGCATTATACATCATGTAGCTGATGGAAGATAAATCTAGAGCATTCATTTACATCTGTATATTACAAGCCAGTTAGCTTTCCCTTCTGGCTGCATCTACTCTGTAAAAATCAGTCATGGAAAGACAGGCTACAAGTGTTTTAGATGAGCAACCTAGGTTAGTTTTTATGTTAGAAAGGGAATGTTCAGACAGAGTACTCAAAGATTGGCAGGTACGTACAATTACAAATGTTCTTTACTTAGGCCATTAGATTTTAAACATTTAAAAATTCCAAATGCTCTTTATTGCCCATGGCAATGATCAGTAAATTAATAACACCAAGAGCACTGGAATAACTTTTTTTCCAGAGTCATTCGCCTTGAAAAAATATATATTTCTCTATTCCATGAGCATAAGAACACAAAGGATTCTTTTTAAAACATCACTTCCAGTGATTATAATGGATTGTTAGCTCCACTTTAAAAATAGCAGTAGACACACGTTTGAATGGAAAAAGTCCATGGACTTATTCAGGCTATCGTTCAGTCAGTGTAGTATAATAAATTAGTTGACTTTTTTCATAAAATCTATCAGGCCATGGGTGTCTGGGAAAACTCACACCTACCCTATCTAAGCCACAGGTGTTTGGGAAATCTCTCACTTATCTAAAAGATCACGGGTATTCAGCTAAAGTAAACCACACATCCTGATGATTTACATATGAAGATTCTCCACCTAAAGACAGAGGGAGTAAGTCTCAGCTCCTGATGATTTACACATAAAGGGAAACCTTTTTAACTAAGGACAACTCCAACGACCACCAAAAGGCAGATTATGACCACCTGGTGATTGTCACATGCAACGCGGAGATAACAGCCTCATGTACGCCAGAGTCAGAGAATTATAACTAAAGAGACTTTTTCCCATTTTGACGGTGCCCCTTGGCAGAGCAGAGGTCTGTCCAGGCAGCCCCAGGGCTGTTTGCTCAATTATCGCTTGCTAATAAATTTAATTTTTTTGTGTAATACAAATTGGCTCTCTCAATTTGTCACAGGTGTCTATAACATGTAGGGTTTCGTTTGGATATGTTTGCCCAACATATGCCCCCTGAATGTAAAGGAAAGTCTGTCACTGAATTTAATGAGAGTACTTTCAATCATACAACTGACCATCTTACAGTTGCATTAAAATACAGAAACAAGTCTGCCAAATATTTGAAATAACCACTGTTGACGACATTAATATCTTCCAGGTTTGTTGCAAAATATCACAAAAAAGCAAGGTTCCTATACTAACAGAGAGATCACTGTTTTTCCATCTCTGCAGCTATTTACAACATTAGACTATACAAAACATGTTAATGTTATCATGATCTTGACTCTTTGAAGGCAGTTAGTTAGTAAATCATCTCTTAATAACAGACAAACAACTGTAGGGGTTTTGCAGTGTTGGAGGAGTGATTGGAAAAGTGAATGTGGGGCTTGGGTGGGAAAGGCTACTGGGGGATTTTGTTGTTGCTGTTGGTTTTTTGTTTCTTTGTTTTTGTTTGATTGGGGTTTTGGTGATTTGTTTGTTTGGGGGTTTGTTTGTATTGATTGGTTATTGTTTTGTTTTGTTTTGTTTTTCCCTGGATGGGTAAGTGTATCGTGGTTGTGTTTGCTTGGTTTTTAAGAAATTTTGATATCTCTTTCCTTGTCAAGGTTCAAATATTTGAGCTTTGTAGGGGAGCTGGCTATTGACAGGACAGAGTCTACATTCATAAATGCATGAAACAAATGTCCCATAATCCACTGTCCTGGAGTACAGAACTCTTCCTATCCTATTAGTTCCTCAGTGTAAAAGCAAATTTTTACTAGATGTCTTTCTCCATGCTTTCTCCATGCTATATATCCTACCATTTTACTTAAAAAATAGCACGAAGGAAATTGTCATCAGACACTTTCTTCAACCCTCATATGTTCTGCAGAGAATTTATGTGGCAAATAGAAACTCATGCCAAGGCATTTTACCTCCAAATATTCACATCAGAAGGTGTGAATGGCCATAATATAATGTTTCCTTATTTAGGGGGCCGTAAGCAGCAACTTAAAGCTGCCCTGTAGGCTTAATCAACATAAAAATTTTTATTTAAAAAAACCCTGCCCAATAAGAGTTTGTAACCAAAATCCTCCCCAGCTCTGAACTTTCTTTATTCTTGGAGGAAGCACTCATGATGAGGTTTTTTTCCAATACACTTCAACCTCTCCTGCAAGTTACATGCTTTAATACGGTCAGGCATGAGCTGGACAGACGGTTGGACTGGATGGTCACTGTAGGTCCTTGTTGGAGGCAGAATGGGAGCTTCAGGCAAAGTTTATTAGAGAAGTTCTCCTTCTGAGTTATGAGGACCAGAGAGGACCGCTTTGTTTTTTAAACTCCTTCTCAGAGAGGAGAAATAAAAAAGTGTGTGACTGTCAGTCATACTTTTCTGGGCCACCTGTGTCAGCTCAGTAACTTTAGATAAGTTACCAGCACTATCACTTATTGGTTCCTTTATCAGGAACTTTACCAGGTCTGCCATAGCTTCATCTCACTATAAGGATGTTTAACTTAGGGATTAATGAGCCTGGCTTGTTCCAGCATTATTCAACATCTTCTCTATTCACCACTGATAGCTTTGCAAATAGGGTATTCTTCCAGTTATTTTACACCCACTCCAGGCACAGCATCCTCTACAGTCCATTCCACTTGAAATAGTCTGCCCTATTCTATATTTCTTACAAAGACAGAAATATTGAAAGATGAAAAAAACCATACAAAGCTGTATGTGTTACAATAATAAAAATAATTTTTAAAATTCCCCAGATTCTTTTTTCTTTTTTTTTTTTCCAAATAGCACTTAACAGCCATGATCTACAAGTCTACATATATGCATGAAATGAAGTTAGCATAAGTATTTTTACAGGAAGAGGTTGTTAAATATTTTTGATACCAAATTACACTTGCAAAATGAAATATTGGTGACATCAATCCTTCTGTGCATTAAAGTTTCAGGTTCTTTATTTTACATGAGCTACCAAATTTATGTAGTTTTCAGAGGAATGCATGAATGGAGTACATTTAAGAAAACATACCTCAAGGTTAAAAAGGATTAGATCACTTCTTTGTATTCAACATCAAAGGTAAAAGATTGAACTAGTGTGTTCATTTATTTTTTCATTTTGTTTTTTTCAAAGTTGTCTCCTTATTTATTTCTGAATAAAACACACATTTTAATAAAGGTTTAAATCTGCAATCCAAATCAAATGAGTTTTGATTGTGTTCTTAAAATAGATTGATAAATTACAAATCAGATGTACCAAGTATTTTCCCAATGCACAAAGGCACCAGCTATACGTAAAATCAAGAAACTGCTCCTTCACACGTGCTCCTTGTTACCCTCAGTGAGAACACTTATTTGAATAGTCAGTGCTGTTCATAAAGAAGGAAGCCTCAGACCCCATCCCAGATTTCATTAAGCTCTTCTGTGCATATAGCCCTTAACCGAAGATTCACACACTATCTGATGTCAAAACACAACGCTCCCGAATTTGGTGATGCTTTCGTTCTGCATTAGGTGACGTAGCTGGGACTCAGGACTAGAGCATTAACAGTTCCTATATTCCAACTGGTAATACAGCAATTTGGTGTTCAATCCCCTAGAGGAAAAACAAACAAACAAACAAAGCCAAACCAACCCTCAACTCTCTTTCTTTCTCTATCAAAACAACACACAGCAAAACTAAAACTGACAATTCTTCTGTCATGCCTGTTATATGAGAAGCTGTTCAGCACTGCTCTGAACACTCTTTGGCTTTGTGCAGTATAAGTTTTCCAGGTGATATAATCCGGTTGAAGGCAGAAAGCCCGGCAGAGTTGAAGTAAACATTGTATATTATAAATCACAAAACATTAAATACTTGCTTCAGGTCACAGCTAGGATGGCTTGAGGCCAGAAGCACAGAATCTTTCTGAAGAAAAACTGAAGGAACAATTGTAAAAAATCTGAGGAAAAATTCAACCTAACTAAAAATAGCAATGGGGGGAGTGGTGGTTTTAGGTTTTTTTTGGTGTGGGGTTTTGTTTTTTGGGTTTTTTTTGTTCAAGGTACAGCACACAAACCAGAACACAGTGGTTGTTTGTTGTGACAGAAAGCAAAAAATCGAAACTGAGGTTACAAAAAGAAATTTTTTTTAATATAAAAAATATTAAATCTATTTACAGTCATTAAAATAAAGAGGAACCTCTAGAATCATTGCACATAGAGCATACAAAACAAAAATAAATAAATAAATAAACAAGGGACAGCCCCAATGTAACTTAGTTTTGTTAATTCCACAGAGATTTCATGTTAACATAAAATTTTAAAACTGCAATTTTATCAGAAAAGTCAAGTTTTTACCTTTGTTATGATATAAGGTCAGCTGGCAACTACCTGCTTGCTCCCTCCTGGGAGAATGGGGAGGAGAATCAAAAGCAAAACCTGTAAATTGAGATAAGCACAGTTTAATAATTGAAACAAAGTAAAATACAATCATCATCATCATCCATACAACCCAAGGAAAAACAAGAGATGCATATTCAATTGCTCACCACCTGCAGAACAACTGCCAGATCCCATCCTCGAAAGCTGATCAGCATTCCCCCAGCCATTCTGGGTAAATAAATAACCATTATTGTAAGTATTATTTAATAAATAAATAAATAAATAAGTGACTCCCACAGTTTATATGCTGAGCATGATGTTCTGTAGTGTGGAATATCCCTCTGGCCAATTTGTGTCACCTTTCCTGGGTCCTGACCATGCACCCTCCTAGAATTTTTTGTCCACCTTCTTATGGCAGAGCATGAAAGGCTAAAAAAGTCCTTGACTTAGGATAAACACTACTTAGGAACAACCAAAACGTCTGTTTGTTATTGTTATGCTCATACTAAATCCAAAACACAGCATGGGACCAGGTACTGAGAGGAAATAACTCCATATCAGCTGAAACCAAGACAATCTTTAAAATATCTCTTGTATAACTTAACCTATAACAAATCCCAGATCCCTATACAACAAGACTGCAACTGGTGCTTTTCCCCCACCTTTTATTTATTTTATTTTTTTTATGACACAGTACACAGTTTAAATTAAAAGCTAATAGGAATAACAGTGTCATCTTAGTGTGGTTTAACACTATCATGCTGATAGCAAGATATCTTGCAGTGACTTTGAACACCAGATTCTCACCTCTCTGTAAATCTCCCACTTTCAATGGCTCAAAGATGATTAAGAGTTTCCTGAAACAGGAATGGGAAAATGGTGAACTTTCTTTGTGATTATTATTCCTGGTTACAGAGGGTATACTATTGGTGGAAAAGTGTTCCATAAATCCTGTGTTACTAGTTTCTGGGAAAAGCTTTTGGGTGGTTTCAGGCAGTGTTTTCTTGTAGGTACTGTTTTCTGATGGTTTCAGGATACAAAACCAGAGATTTTACAGGGTTACTCTTCTAGGACAAAAACCAAAATAGAGTAATCTTTTGAAAGGCAAAATAATTGACACAAGTTTCTAACTGACTGATTAAAGTGGGAGAAGGACACACACCTAGAAAGTACCTATTTACACCCATAAGCAACAAATAGCCCTCTGTGAGTTGTATGCACTTTCTGAAATGCTATAGAACTGTATTTTTCTGTTTTCAAAGGATGTTAAAATATTGTGCTCTTTAATCTTGTAGATATATTTCCTCTTTTCTCAGAGTATTTAGAAACATGCAGAATCATTTGAAAAGGTAAAGGTCTGTCTATTTTATAAGGATGTATTATTTTAGAAAACATTTATAACACTTTCCCTTCCTTTTGATCTGAGAAGGTTCATTTGGACATAGGTAAAGCATGTCTGAGCATCTCTTTTCATTCACCTTGTTTTGGATGAAAATTAGGCACTTAAGAATGTTTTGCCTTTGGCTCAGTTTATGTGAGAGCAAAAATTAGTAAAAATTAGATCCTCGGATCTTTTTAAATTTATTTGTTGATCATAGTAAGATTTAATTAAATAGTTTTAATTAGCATCTTTACTCTGGTGTCAAACATTTACTTTCTGTTTTACCTAAGCATTTAAGAAATAAGCACAAATAAGAAATAAGATGTCACTAAATTGAAATATCAGTAAATGGTTAAGGATTTCCTGGAGTCTCAGTCTTAGTCTAAGTAATTGATGACACAATCTTTAGGGTTTTTCAGATGAAATTAAGGAAATCAGCTTTCTATAGTTACATTCTGACAATTAATTATAGTATTGGCACTGGGATCAGTGGTCAGGCTCAGCCTTTAACACCAGCTTCTAACACAATGCTATCTGAAATGTCCACCTATCCACAAATCATATGGCTCCTATAGCTAACCCTCAGCTATGATTCCTGCATTTCATGAGGATTCAATTTTTAATGGCTGTGCTTTTAATTATGTTCTCTGCAAAACCCTTGCAAGTAAAGATAAAAATAGTACTGCTGTAAGAATTGTTCACCTGAAGGTTAAAATAAACCTGCTTTTGGGATGGCAAGACTGAATACTTTTTTTCGCTGTTGCAACAATAGCTAATAGTATTGCAAAGTTTAGAATCACTGCAATAAGATGCCTGAAAATTTGTTTTAAACCATATCGTTTTGGTGGGAGCATTAGGTTGGGGAATACCATTCTTAAACCACAGTAGACTATTACAGAGAAGTCAGCGCAGCTATGAAATAAAAGAGAAAACTGATAAGGTACAGCTAAGTAAAGACTAATATTTAATGCAGATGTTAACTAGATAAGCACTTGTCAGCCTTTATCTGAATGGTGATGACTAACTGATTAATATATTCTCAGTTACACAGTAGCTGGGAAGATTTAATCCATTTCAGTTATTAGGACTTGTAAGATAGGAAATTTTTTCTGTCTTAATATACACAGAAAAAACCTTTTCTTCAAATAATTTAAGGCTAAAAAAGAATCACCGAGTTCAACACAAGCAACTGAACAAGTTGGATGGCCTCGCAGGGGTGACTGATCTGATAGCAGTATTAATAGATAAATATCATCATGGCTTGGCTTTGCGAACAAAGATTTGGGAAGGGCTCTACCCACGCTTGCTACAAGTAATGGAAAAATAATACAAAAATTACTTTTTTTTTTTTTTTTACTAGATGAATAGAACCAAAAGAATTACCATGTAAATGTAAAATGGGTATTGCATGTACCTCAAATATCCTTCGATTTAGTTATTGAAACTGATTATTTACAGAATCCTTTTAAAAGAGGCATATAAATGAGAAGTGAAATTTAGCAGTTTATTCAAACTTAAGTCTCCTGGAAAATAAAGTGAAAGAATATAAGAAATTAGAAACTCATTAAACATTATAACCTTAACCAGATGCTGAAAACAAAGTCTCAATTTGCCCCATCTTCAATTTTGCTTTTTTTTGCTGTAAAACACCAAAGTGCTTGTACACTAAAAGAGTTACGCTAAAGAGTATTATTGTATTTAAAAATATGCTACTTTAATTCAACTTACCTTGCCTAATTTTTCTTCTAGTAATACAGGACAAGAATCAAAGAAGCCGTGTCAGTGTTTCAAACGGAACGTATTTCTCTATACTTCTTACAGAATATTTGGTCCAAACTATATTCTTTCTTCTCTGTGACTCATGACTTTCTTCTCCCAGTGACACAACTCTTTACTCAGCTATACTTTGCTCTTTGACTTCCCAGTCAGGCTGACTTTTCTGTAGCACACTGGGTAGGGGGCATAAACATTTCAGTGGTATGTGGAGCCCCATTTCCTGTCATAATATTTTAAAAGATGGAGCTGAGGTGTGAACATGACACACAAGTCTTGAATGGCAGCAGCAGTGTGCCATTGTGATCAGGCAGCAATAAATCCCTAATAAATATGCTGTCCTAAAATTCTGTCTGCATGCCTGCCCCAATCATGTCCTGCACAGAGCTTTGCTGCGAGCAAAGCACATTCACAGCAGTTTATGCAGTGAGAAGAATATACAGCTCTCAGCCATTCAGAAAATAACTTAGATGTGTTTTCTCAGCCCCTCCTTCTTTACAGCTCATCTCAGAATATTGAGACCTTCATTTTACTTCTACCACAAACTGGAAATCTCAAGCCATTTTTATTTACATATATATATAAAAGATAAAGTTTTTCCTAGTCATCATATGTCGAATAGGATGAGGCTAAACACTCATAATCTGGCAAATTTGTACCTGTATTTTCTGCAAAGTGGAAGCTGCAGTCAGCTGTGTGCCAGAGACGGACTACCTCAAACAACATTCATAAATATAGCATACACACACAACAAATTAATGCTGTCGAAAGTTTTTTAAAGTTGTAGAGATGAAATGCAGAAAGCATAAATTGAAAAGCAGTTTTTTATTATTTCAGATGCTTACAGCTAGTATAACTATCAGGATGGGTATAACTGTGATGGCAGGGTGAGGAATTAATATTACCTCATTTGATCCAAATCAAGGAATATTACTTTGTAAAACTCTGAAATAATTGTGGATGTGAAGAATGGAGACAATAAGCTAGTTTTCAAATTATGGCCATCAGTGAAACTTACGTTATGCGGAATGAAAGAAATGCTCTGTGAAGGAAAGTATTAAGCTTTTAAACCTCATATATTAAAGTGTCTCTGTTGCAGCATAAAGAATATGGTATTAGGTAAGCCCCATATAGTGTAATTGAATGTGTTCAAAGAAGAGGTAAAAACATTGATAAAAAGACTGCAGTGGGAATAGAGTGTAAAAACTATCTGTAAAATTGAACTGTATGAAAGAACTTTAAAAAAGGAGAAAAATGAGAAAAATTAATTACAAAATAGGGATATATATATATTGAAAATCGAACTAAAGCACTCCTGGAAAGAATACATAATAATTATGTATGATATATGATATCAATATATATGATATATGATAATCAATAATTACACATTGTATTCACTCAAAGGTGGGAGAAGTTCAAATAATGTTTAGCCTCTTTAAGAAGGTTTAAAATCAGGTTTTTGTTTCTTCTTGTATCAAAGAGTTTTCATGTAATTCTAAAGGAGAAAATTTTAAAAATATCTTCTGCATGGATATTAGAGGAATTTACGAGCTGCTAAGCTACTGCAAAAACTTTTTTAAAAAATTTTTCTGTGGGTAAGTATTTGCTGGAATATGGTGCAATGAGAAATTACATTTGTTATGAATGCACAGACATGAAGAGTATTTACGAAGTCTGTGGAAGACTGCTCACATTTTTGAGCCTAAGAACACTAAGTCGTTCAGACTACACATGGGATAAGGGTCCCAACAAATCACACTTTTCAGGAGTGGAGCAGATTCTGGCTTTAAGCAAACTAACAGCTGAAACATTCAGAATGGGTTTTCATCTCGTAAGTTTGTTTTCGAGTCTTTTTTTCAATCTGTGGCAAACAGGGTGGGGAAATGATGAGTGTAATGGTGAACAGCTAATAGCAAAAATGAGCTATCATCCTTTAATCAGTTCTCAATACATGTGACAACACTTATATCAAGGTTTATTGCAGTTAAATTGTGAAAAGTGCTGAAACAAACAAACAAACAAACAAAAACCCAACAAAATCCAACTGAACAAAACCCATAGTTGGTGTTTCCTCTATCTGTTAGGTTTATAGTTTCTTCAAACAAATAAGCAAAGGCATGTCTGTGTTTTATGTATATTTCTTGTACTTCCAGTGAAAACTAGAAAGCATTGTCAGGTAGTCTTATCACCAGCCTGAATTTTTTATTTTTTTTTTAATTTTTATTCCTTATAATCAAAATATCTGAGCACTTCTTAAAATCCCTACATCATCAGAATACATGTACAAGAGAGGAAACAGTTGTCATCACCCCTCTTTAACACAAAAGAGCACTTATCGTCTTACCTAGTTGGAACTAGGCTTGAATCCTTGA
>VYXB01008447.1:39045-135182 GCA_013397135.1 Pachyramphus minor | reverse complement strand
CCAATTGATTCTATGATTCTAACTACTCAGTCTTGCCTTTTGGGATTATTAAACTTCACCTAACGTATCAGTCTTCTTTACAGGTTTTCTCTACCTGGAACTACAAAACAGTCAAAGATGCTTCAGCCTGCATGAGAGATAAAGAGAGGAGAGAGATATAATAGAGGTCTATTAAATTCTCAGTTATTTTGAAGAATATGCATACAGAGTGTTCATTCTCTTTTCTGATAGTGCAAGTAAGAGAAGACTTACTACCAAAATGAACACGGTCACCAAAAAACCCAACCCCAGAAAAAGGAAGGAAAACAAACATAATTTGTCTCACACAACAAATGAAGGTATCTTGTAAATTTTTACAAAGGTTCCAAAATTGACAGGAAAAATTAATGGGAAAAAAAGCCTGTTTTGGCATCATTAAATATGAACTTTTTCTATTCCAGAACTCACATGCCAAAATCTCGAAGAGATAATGGGTACATCCTATAGCTAAAAAGATACCCTGTATTGAAAAAGAAAAAAAAATAATTAGTCTCAAGCATTAGATGTTATCTTTTTAAAGTCTATCTTCAGGAACTGTTGTAGCATCATGACCTTCTCTCCTCTGAGGCCACTGAACAAGAAGCCTTCGCTGAAAAGTACTTTACTAAAAATTATAGAAATATATTAACATGCAAGCAACAGAGAGTTGATTTTTCAGTTCTTCTTTGCAGCTTAAGTAAGCACTGTTAAAATCCTACACGCTGCTGGCTACGCAAGGAACACCAAAGAAGACATAGACCAATCGGTAAAACTGAAGATCTTAATTTGATGTCAGAAAAACCTACCAATTTCTTCTCCCTACATATGATATACTCACCTTCTAACAAGGAAGCACTGATATTATATGTTCCATTCTTTTTTTTCCCCTTACCCCGTATTTCCTTTTGGATTATTTTCTCATTTCCACTTTTTGATTACTCCTCTCCCATATTAAAGCCAGCTTTTTAATGAACCATCAGTTCACCCTGGCAATCCTGCAATATTGCTCTGCGTGCAGCACTTGCATTTGTACTTTACAAACATCCTGACATTTTTATAGGGTTCTTAGAAGAATAAACTTGGAAGAATGCGGCATTCAAAGTAGTGACATCTAAGAAGGAGAGAAGACTTATATATACTCCTTAGAGCCCTTCTTCCAGATGTATTTAAAAAAAAACCAACAAACAATCCCCCCCAAAACAACAGTAACGTTTTCAAGTTAATCATAGAATCATAGAATCATAGAATCAGACAGGTTGGAAAGGACCTCTGAGATCATCAAGTCCAACCTTTGGTCCACTACCATCACAGTTGCTAAACCATGGCACCAAGCCCCACATCCAGCCTCATCTTAAAAACCTCCAGGGATGGTGAATCCACCACTTCCCTGGGCAGCCCATTCCAATGGCTGATTACCCTCACTGTAAAGAATTTCTTTCTAATATCTAACCTAAACCTCCCCTGGCACAGCTTGAGGCCATGCCCTCTTGTCCTACTACTGATTGCCTGGGAGAAGAGACCAACCCCTACCTGGCTACAACTACCTCTCAGGTAGTTGTATAGAGTGATGAGGTCTCCCCCGAGCCTTCTCTTCTCCAAGCTAAACAACCCCAGCTCCCTCAGCCTCTCCTCATAGGACTTGTGTTCAAGCCCCTTCACCAGCCTCGTTGCTCTTCTCTGGACCCGCTCCAGCACCTCAATGTCTTTCTTGAACTGAGAGGCCCAGAACTGAACACAATACTCAAGGTGTGGCCTCACCAGCACTGAGTACAGGGGAAGGATCACTTCCCTGCTCCTGCTGGCCACACTGTTCTTGATGCAGGCCAAGATGCCATTGGCCTTCTTGGCCACCTGGGCACACTGCTGGCTCATGTTCAGCCTCCTGTCAATCAGCACCCCCAGGTCCCTTTCTGTCTGGGTGCTCTCCAGTCACTCTGTCCCCAGCCTGTAGCAATGCAGGGGTTTGTTGTTAATATCTATGGTTAATATCTAACCCATGCAATAGATGAATAATAATAATTACAATTTTAAACCACTGGCAATTATTTATTTATGGAAGTAGTGCGGCTAGGGAACAGTGACCTGCAGCGAGACATATTAAACACTGCAGATTTGCAAAAATCTGCACAGGAAGAGTGTTTGTGGGCAGCCAGACTGTGAAAGAATGTTTCAGTAAGAAATTATGCTACTCATTTGCCCCGATGTTAACATGCACCAGCCATAGCAGTGCAATCGCACTTCGCTGTTGCCTTTATGTATTTAGGAGTGTGCTGAAGGCAAAGTATTTACACAGTGTTTCCATACACACTGCTTAAAAAAAAAGAAGCGGGAAAAGCTTCAATTCACCACATCAAATGAGAGGTTGGTACAGCCTGGAGCCTGGAACCTGTGCAACTATGAACTTCGGTCTATGTAATCAAAAGCTACACAATTCATTTCTGCACCTGTAACCATCCCTATGGCCCCTCCAAGAAGTCAATTCCAGGTACTGGTCTCAACATGATTATTTTATTGACAATGTTCTGCTGAAAGATTTTTGTAAATGCCATCCAATTTTCCAGCTCTTTCTAAGAGATCAAAAGATGCAACTTGCATAGTAGACAGGAATTTACACTGATGAGTGCCTATTGTCTTGAATACAAATGCTGCTCACGGTGTTTGCCCAAAGCTAAATGTGTATGACTATAATAACTGACTGCAGTTAAACCCCAAAAGCAGACTTATATTGGAGATAAAAATATGGTTGTGCTGGAGAATACCTTTTGCTTGAACAACCCTCAGGCCTCCTAATTAGGGAGGATGGCACTGAGCTTGAAACCTGTTATTCTAAATAAAACAGCTGGAAAGGGACTGTTTCTTCTGCTTGGAAATGATAACAACTATCCTAGGTTATTTCTGCAGGTAATAGATCCTGCAGGTTATGATCCATTTCTGGCAAGGATCTGCGGGTAGCAAACCGCTCTGGCCCATGGGTTCATGCATATAGTGGGAAGCAAGCTAATGGACTTCACAACCAGAATGTAACCTGGCCAGGACACTAACCTACATTTTCTAAAATTTTCTTTCAAGTACAGAAATAAGTTCATATTGAGCTAACCACCCAGATAGGGCCCCTTTCTCAAATCACCCTTTACTGTTTTAGCTGTCCATGTGAGACAGATTGCTGCTCTTTCAGCTAAAAGTCACAGATCAAGGTTAGCAATAAAGCTCACTTTATCATATTACTCACTTGAGCAATAAGTTTAGAAGACATAAAATGAATTTATAGAATAATTTTTTTTAAACACTGCTAAGGAATAAGTTATTCTCAAATATCTCACACAATCTCTCATATCATCAAAAGGATGACATTATTTTAAAACTACTCAAAAAGAAAAGTTGTAGGAATTCAACTATCATATGCTCACTAAAGGATGAGTTATATAAAGAGAAAAAAACACTATAAAAGTCACGTTGAAAAAATAAAAAAAATCATATGATGTTCTCTGAGCTGTATAACATATGGTTGAGGGGATTAATTTTATCCTACTGGACACTTGATACCAACAACAAAAGGGTAAAAAAAATTCCAAGAGGATATGACTAGCAAACAATATAATTATTTCAAGTGGCAATGCAAAGCATATCCTTTATGAATAACTTACTGAAAATACCATCTCCTTCACACGGTATGCACAATAGTGTTCAACATACTCATGTATCTTTGTAGTGTTTTTAGGATTGCGTTGTATATGTCAGGTCAGAAAGCAGCAATATCAGAAACAAAATTTAAGCACATGTCTAACATCCCTAAAGTGATTCTAACAGCACCACAAACATGAAAATAAATTGTAGGCACCATAATGCTGAGACAATGTTTGAGGCTTGCTTATCCTCATCTCTAATGCAAATATTTTTACACTAACACTTTTCATTTTTAAACATCTCTTTGTACTGAACAGTAGTGCAATTCCAAAAAAAAAAAAAATAAAAATATGTATAGTATTCAGATAATCTGAATATATGCAGATATTGTAAAACTGGACTTTTTTTCAGCACAGCCAGACTAGAATAAAATAACTTCTTTTCCTATTCTTGTTATTAAATCATAAAATCCAATGCAGAACTATTTTACTTTTAATTCTAGGCTCTGATTAATTTTACTTATTTTTTAAAATTCTACTTATAATTCTACTTATAATTCTACTTCAAAGCATCAATCCAGGAAAAAAATCTTTAAAAATCACACAAGAGGGTATGCATAAAGTGCTTTTAAGATGGGTATTCTTCCATGGAACGAGGAAAAAATGTTAATGTATTTACCAACTTCTGAATATGCAGAAATGTAATAATAATTCATTTTTAATGGAAATTAGAACACAAGTAAGTTACCTCAGAAGACAAATTCGCTGCCTCATCTCCTGCCCCATATCTATAGTTTTTCATTTTTTGATTCAGATCATTGGTTTTAATAGCACTCAATAGTTTTTATGACTGCAAGACAAATTAATTCAGCTTGTCTAGAACGATTTTCAGTGTTTTAAATGCTTCACCCTTGTTATGGCCATGTAGTTAAGCCACATCTTGTAATTTCAAACAGAAACAATAAGATGGCAGCTAATTTTCTCAACGTTTATCTTCTAGTTCAAGATGGAGATATACGAATACAAGCGATTTCTAACACTTCCACAGCTGGGTGACTCTTTAATAATACTATTTTATACTTTTTCAGGAAATTCTCAGAAGCAACTAAACTCACTGCTTAGATGATTTTTTTTTGTACTGTAAAAGCTAAATTTCATTAATGAGTTGAAAGAAAAAGAGTGCTGCTTATGATAGCCATGATTATCACGGCATAAACTCTAAAATGTTTGTACTAAGTACTTTCATGAGAGAGAGAGATTTTGACATGAGTTTTTCAAGAGTTACAGAAAATACAGGACAACTCCTGGTATCTCAAAACTTCTTATTATAACAGTCTGAACATATCGTACAGAAGGATATTCCACATCCTTCGGTCTATAATCAGCAGTCTTCATCCAGTCTGTCTGATTGCTCTAGTTACTGAAGAGTCCTCAGAGAGAGCTCCCAAACAGCACATGTTGGCAGATGAGGGTATCTTCCCATTGCTCACGTAACTGCTCTCTCCTACCTGCCCTGGCTACTGCCTACAGACAAAACATGGCAGTAAGCCAAAGGAATTAGCTCCAGTGTTTAATATTACTCACGTTGCAATATACAAAATGTTGCTCATTTCATTTTTAGAAGATGAAGTACAGGGGAGAGAAGTCTGAAGTCAGGACTTTTTTGTGTATATATATTTACCTTTTTTTATGTATAATGCTTTTTATATGTGTATATGCTTCTAGTTCATATATATATATATACATACGAAAATTCGCATATAAACTTGCATTTGTGTGAAATATATGTATATATTAAATTAAAAACAGTAAGTAAAAGAGAAGAAAAGGACTTAGTCACCAACAGTGTTCCTTGACTCTCACAGAAAGTGAAAGGACAAAAGAAGAGGAAAGAAGGGAGGAAGGGAGGAAAAAAGTGAGGAAGGGAAGGACAGATAAACGGATGAAGGGAGGAAGGAAGGCAGGAAAGAATGAAGGAAATAGTCTTACTTAGGAACAGCAAGAGACCTAGTTACTTAGAGCATCTACTCAGCAGTTCCAGAACAATTTTATCACCTGAAACAGATAAAATGTCTCTTAAAAACACTCAAGCCAGGGACTCTGGGTAAGAAAACAGAGTTTTATTTAAGCTGTTAACTGTCAAGACACTGAAATAATCAAGGAAAGATTGTATTGTTATGTCTTTTCTGTGTAGCTCCTTTGTTTCTGGCTTTTTTTCTTTTAACAGTTCCTCCAAATATATATTTAAATAAACTAATTTTTTCTCTAAAGTCTGTTAGGGAAAGGTGAAAAAAAGAAAAGGAAGAAAGAAAACAAAGCAAGATCATTTCTGGTGACTGAACAATGTGACAGACAACAAGACCTCACCCTTACAGGCTTTCCAACTTTTAAAGCCAGCTCTCAGTGCACAATACATTACTCTCAGGTATGCAGCAGGTGATAGAGTGTATTTCTTCTACTCTACTACTATACCCATAGAATATAAAAAGAAACACCAAAGTGTAGAAATTATTGTTAATAACTATTAGCTTGAGACTCAGGTTCTGAAATTATGCAATAGTTCATCATTTGACAGCCTGTACCATGAAATGGGTAGGACAGCAGCTGTCATGGCTCTCACCTGTGCTGACTGTCGTTCTTCCAACCACTGCCCCAGGAGCATGCATGACAGTGGATCTGGGCTTAGATGCCCTGGACATGGTCTTCCCCTCCCGACGGCCTCAGTGCCACAGAATTACCCCCAAGATGCATTTAGTAGAGTAGAGAGAGAGCTTGAGAATTCACCCCCCTTCAAAACCATAGCAGTCTTTTAAGGAGTTAAAAAGTTACACAAGGAACAGCAGAAAGGGAAACTTTTCTACTCCACTAGTGTTCACTGTGCACTGTCTAAGTTAAAAATAACAGCACTTCACAGTAGTAAAGCTGAGTGGTAGGTGCAACAGCAAAGGATAAAAAAAAGAACTTTTTCAGTCATCCTGAAAATATATGTGAACATGACCCAGGGGGCTTAATATCCTCCTACTTCCACAGGTTATAAAAAAATGCAAACAGGGCCTAAGCAAACAAACAAACAAACAAAAAATCAGAATTACAGTTTCAGATCATTTCACAAAAATGGAAAGCTGCTTGCCTTGAGGAAACAATGTCCATGTGTGGTAAGAATCTTCTGTGGCTTTGGCAGGTTCTCTGCTGCCTGTAAGGAGGTTTCTAATGATTTCAGGATTTTGTCAAATTGTAGGTTGGTAGTTTTACAAATTTGGTGCATAGCAAAATAAGTAAGTGCTTTATATAACTCCAAAAAAAACCCAACCAAAGAGGCTGTAAGTGCCATGGTGTTAATAAAAAAGTTAGTTATAAATCAAACATATTATTTAAATAAAATACAAACAAGTATTATCAACTGCATAAACTAATTTTAGGTGTTGTCTGGCAGCTAACACAAAAATACCCTAAAACAGGCTGAACACAATGAAACCACTAAATTATTATCACTGAAGAATGACCATAAGATAAATGGGTGTAAATACCATTTTTCTTCTGTGTACAAACATTGACTAGACGCACTTCAAATAACTTACACACATGGTAGAAATTATCTTTTCTTTGTTGGTGACAGCTTCAAGAATTATTTTTCAATGCCTGTTACACTGCAGCACCGATTTTTACTTCTGCTATTGGTAATGTATTTTTCCAGCTACATAGCCTGTTTTGCATTCTAGTGACTGCAAAATTTGGGAGTTGCATTTTTGATGATCACTTAAAAAAGGTCATGTTAGTCATATAGTAATCTTCAGTCCCTAAGGAATGTGCATGCCCCACTATGCTTGCTTTCTTCTTACTTCTACTGTTAAGAACTATTTGTATCAAAAATAAAGATTCCTACACTGAAGTTACCAAAAGAGGGGTTGGGATTTTTTTAAGAAAGAATGAGTCCTGAAGAATTTTAAGGTTTTTCTGTCATGGTAATATTTGTGTCTCTCAGATTCCCAGTAACACATTAAAGTTGGCAATCTGGCCCTTGGCGAGTTGAGAGATACATTTTTTTCAAACAGATTTATTGTTCAATGCAGTGTTTCCCTGCATCAGCTCACTTGGGTCAAATATTGTGTATGTGGATACAACTCAGCTGAAGTAAGTCACCTTATTCCATGACCAAATTAGTATTTATGGGAGTTCAAATCAAACCAAAGCAAAGCAATATTCTTCTGACTGCATTTAGCCATATTGTTTCTCTGAAGTAGCAGGAACAAAGCCAAAATTGCAAGTGTATGGCTTCAAAAATATTTCCCAAGCGATGTGACCAGGTTTATCAACACCAAAATGAATTAATAACTTCACTCAAGTACAGGTCTACCTGCTATCAATGACATGGATTACTGCTGTTTTTGTCAAATATTTCTAAAAGAGATTGAATGGTTTTATGGACTTAGCTTTTTAATTTAGGTCACTACAACCTTCACTGACAAAATGCAGAAGATCCTAAGCAATCCTTATGATACTACGTTGGTCTGTCAGTAAATCCTGACTCTGGGAGCATTGGACACATATTTGTTATGATTAAGCAAAGATGACATGGCAGACTTCCAAAAGCACGCATTAGTATTCACCTCCGAGCCGTTACCATATGATACTTTCAAACAACTAAACTGAATTTCCCCAAAAAAACCAAAAAAAATTAAAATAAAATAAAATTAAATTAAAAACTAAGATAGAAGGAAGAATTTGCTGTTACATTATATTAAAGCACCATGTGTTCTAACGGCACATTAGATGCTTCACATAGTAGAATTTTATATAGTAGAACAGACTCGAAAGCCAGTTAGTTGAAGAAAAAGTAATGGGCTTGCTTTTGAAAAAAAATCGCCAGAAAGTCATTCGTGAGAAATTCCTCAGCTTAAGTTTTAACAGATTTTTAAAAAATAAAACTGACCAAAAAAAAGTTACAATGACACACTTTAAATCCCTTAAAGCCCCCCCCAAAAAAAAACACAAAAAAAACAAAACAAACAAAAAACCCAAACAACGACAACAAAAAAACCCACAAACAACAACAAAAAAAAGATACCATTTCCACACGAGCAATATGATGTGTCTTATGTCATTCAGTTGTTTAGGGGTTTTATTCTAAGACCTGAGATTTGAGGAATAGGTTTGAAAGTCCAACACTAAAATATTGATTCTCAGACCAAATCCTTGAAATCTGACAGGTATCTAGGTGTGTAACCACAGTTATTAAAGCTCAAAGCTACGAAGATACAAAAAAAAAAGAACATGTGGTGACACAATATTTTCCAAAAGAACTATCCCTTACTGTCTCATCTTTAACAAAACAAAGGCCCAATACCCTACTCTTTTGTTACCATTTGAAAGTACGTAAAAAAGAGCAGTACTTTATACAAGGAAATGATGCAAAGAGAAATAGACTGAGTCAATATCTTCAAAAGAAAGTTCTCTCCTGCAAAGAGAGGTTACATAGAGCCTAGTGAAGCACGAGTGAAGTATATATCAGATTCTACCTATAGCTATCATTTCCACAGAAAAATGACTGGTTATGTCAGGCTATGCCCATCAACAAACTTACTCTAATCTGAAACACAATGCTGCCGAAATCATGGAAGACAATAAATTTAAGAACTATGAAAAAAACCCCAAACAAAACAAAAACACCAAAAAATAATCAATCCTATAAATTGCTGGGGGCTGGGCAAGTAATTAGGGACATCATTCTATGCTCCCTTGATCTTCTGTTCTTGCTTCAGCATCTGATACTGGTGGCTGTTGGATATACAGTATTATAGTGCACGTCTCTTCAGATTTAACCACTGCTATCACTCATATGTTCTTAATGCAGATAAAGTTGTTGTTGTTGTTGATATCACTATTATTGCTGTTGCTATTATAATTGCTGTTAATAATAATAATAATACTCTTAGTGTATTTAATAGTGCTCTGGATCCTAGATCTGTAACATCAATATTATGAAAACTAAGACTTACATAGATTATTTTCAAGTCCTTCTAATAGTGTTCTAAGTGAGACAAAAGACAGATACGGTAACCTCTTTGGACAGAGAACGCCTGTCCAAACCCTCAGTCATTTTGGTGCAATAAAAACCTCAACAGAAACAAGTCATAATCAACCACCTACAATCCTTGCTGCCAGCATCTTAAGTATTTTCTTACAGTTATCTCCAAATTCATATTTTTTTCTAATTATACTTTGTGTCTGTAGTTCCTGTACTTCAGCATGATTTCTGTCCTTGTATTCCATGGACATACTTTCCCAGAAATATTCTCTATGCTTTTCCTAGGCCAAAAGCAGCATCAATGCTTAATTTTCACCCTCTTAATCTTCAAATGCCTCTGGAACAAGTTTTTTCTTGAAATACAGTCATCTTGCAGCTTATGGCAGCACTCCTTTCTGCTTTTATTCCTACTTCTCTAATTTTACTTTAATATAACACTGATATATTTCAATAAGTTTCTAATTATTGGCATAAGATAATAAAGGCTTAAAGAGAACTCTTAATTTTACTGTTCAGCCTGAGAGATCTTTACTCTTTCTTTTCTATAAGTCTGTCAATAAATCCAGCCTCCTCAGATAGAAAACCTATGACTTATCTCAAGTGACATGTCTAGATCCTTATATTTAGGACATATCTCCATCTTTCAGAAAAATTTTCAAGACATAGTCTTTCCTACATAAACAGTCAACCTGTGGACTCCCCAGATTATGACCCTGTTCCTTCATTTGTGCAACATCTTTTTCCTCATCCCTTATAAGTGCTGTTTCACCTGCTTATTCCCTACTCTACGATAGAACTCCCTTCTCTGTATTAAGCAAAGATTTATTAAAATACCTATATGCACTTTAAACCTGGGAAGGAAGAGTTTGAACAGTCCATTTTCATGTACCTCAAAAGTTCCTTTTACTGAAGTCCATTTATCAATTTGAAAGAAGGGCAAGATGCAGCAAAAATGGTCATGAAAGAGATTTTTTTTTTTTTTTTTAGCTTTAGTAATCAAGATCATAAAATCCTAAAATTATTGCGGAGGGGAAGGGTCCCTGAGAAAATTCTCTGAAAAGATGTACAACATAAAATCTATCACTCCTGTTACAGGCAATCAGAATGTTTATAGTCTTCCTTTTAGTACAAATTCATTCTTCCACATAGGGCACAAAGGGAAAAGTATAGATAGAAAGCACTGCTGGAATATAACTGTCTGGTTTCTTAAAGTATGCAATTTAAAAAGTTGGGCACCTGATGGCATTCATGAGACTTCAAAGTAACTTTAAGAATTTAGTGAACATTTTCCCCCTCAGATTACCAGAAGGGTTATTCTTTCTTTGCTCTTTTCATGTATAAATTTGAAGCAATCATGTTTTCAACTAATTTCAGGTTAGCTCAATCATTTGATTGAGCCAGGTTGCCAGGTTATACAGGCATAGCAAAGAACACAGAGTATCTTGCAGTCAGTCATGATATTTGACTGCAGCCCCCATAGGTAATAACCAAATTGTCCTCAGCAAACCCAAATTAAAATCTCATCAGCTACTTAGGAAAAGGTACGTGATAGCATTCTTTGAAAAAAATGCAGTAACATTCATAATCTAACTTTTCAAATAGGATAAACATCCTTTCAAAAAATCTATACATATGTCGAGCTCCTGTTCTTCCGTAGGTCTTTTCCATTCTCCAGATGACTGAGGCAGACTTAGCTTTCTTCAGAGATGTGCCCTCTCTTTTTTAATGTCTTTGAGGCTTTATTCTTAGGTATTCTGTGGTCACTTTAGTCCTTATATCCATACAATTATACGACTATGACATCTGGAAAATGATGCTGCGCAGTTCATTGGGAGAGTATTTACAAAACTATGTTATCATACCTATTTTACCAACAGACACATTAAATTGAAGAATTAGACTGATTCCAAAAATCAGTCTAGCAATTATTATAACAGTAACTTTTAACTTTTAACAGTCAAAACAATTTAACAATAACTTCTAACTTTAAACACTCTTAACTTTTCCACATTTGTATTTTTATGATCAAGCACTTCTGTATACATTATCCAACATATTAAAGCCATCTACCATCCTTACATCAATGAACATTTTTAACTTGTGTCTTGCAAATGGAACAATAATCAAAGGAAATTAAATCTACCCTAACATGCTTATTGCAAGTTTGGAGAAAATAGTAATAATAACAATGACAACAAAAATATACACATACTGGAAGCAATACTAGATCTAACACTTTTTATACCATCTATAGAAGAATCAGTTCCAGTAACATAGTTAAGATTTAACCTTAAAATATTTCGATTGCAAGATTCCAAGGTTCAGATCCTTCACATAGGGAAAAAATCAAAATCAGTTCTAAGCAGACTTTGGTTCCAAAAACTAAATAGCATAATATGAGATTATTCACCAGACATAAGCATCAGTTACCATCTGCTCATTATAAAGATTCAGAAACATATATAAGGTCATTAATTACAGTCTCTTGCCCAACAAAAATTTTTGAAGAATAGAAAGAAGATGGAAAATTTGAGAGCATTTTACCCCTAATAAATTTAATGGTCATCTTAACCAAAACTCTTCTTAAAAATAGTCTTCATTTCCAGAGTCTGAGAGCATACAAAATCTCATTTTGCCTTGGTAAAGCTTTTATGCTACTGAAAGTAATATTAATCTGGGAGTAATTCCATCAACACCAACGGATCAGAATTTTATACCTTACTGGCTGGAATGCAGTGTTTCCCATATAACAGATCATGAAATAATAAGTACAGATGGCAGAATTTACCCTGCAAGAGGACTGACTCGGGGTGGGGGGAGCATTGGGTCAGCCCCAGGGCTTCACAGTGCACTGCATGGATCCTCCCATTTTACCCGACTGGCTGAGAAAAAGGCAAAAAGGAAAGAACAGACAGTAGAAACAAATGATGCTGTAATCTCTTTCACTTTCCAGATGAATCTTACTGAATTTAGTGCTGTCATTCAGCATTACTCTACCTCATTTTTCTTGTTGAGGCCTTTTCTTCATGCTCTTACTGGTTAAGTTAAACTATGGCTTTATTTCATGTCTAAACATTTGCAACACCTTAAGCATGAATTACAGTTATTCACATCCAGAGCATGGAAAATGCAATATGTTGTGCCGACCCACATTTCAGTGATATAAACCTTATAGCTATCTCCAAGGTTTTAGATTCATTACTGACTTATGGGATTCAGAATGGTATATTTAGAAAAAAATAGGGTGGAGATGAACCAGGGTATAAATTTCTTGTCCTCTCAAAGGGGTATTCTTCATCCAGGACTGCTTAGCAGATTTATAAATGAGTATTGTGACATGCTAAGAAGTGTTTTATATCCTCAGAACAATTTCAGACTATGCAAAGTACAACAAACCATTCTATCCTTAGAAAATACCTAGATGAACTTCAGAGCTTGGAACAAAAAGATTGAGGGATGACGCTGTGTCTTTCAGTGACTATAAAACACAGTTTTACACTGGAAAGTCCAAAGCATTCCAAGGAGCTGGTTTTAGATCTCCTTCTTGACATGGATAAAGATCTGCTCACTGCATTTCTATGATCATGTAATAGAATCATAGAATGGTTTGGGTCCTTAAAATTGTTTGGGACCTTAAAAATCATCACTCTCCTGTGATGTGTCACCTCCTACTACACCAGGTTGTTCAAAGCCCTATCCAGCTTGGCCTTGAACACTTCCAGGATGGGGCATCTACAGTTTCTCTGGCCACTTGTTCCAGTGTCTCACCACCCTCAGCATAATGAACTTCTTCCTGATCTTTAATCTAGATCCATTCTCTTCCAGTTTAAAGCCATTCCCCCTTGTTCTTCTATCGCTATATGTCCTTGTAAGAACTTCCTCTCCAACTTTGTTCTAGACCCCTTTAGGGACTGGAAGGCTGCTAGAAGGTCTTCCCAGAGCCTTCACTTCTCCAGCCTGAACAACCCCAACTTTCTTAGTCTATCTTCACAGGACAGGTGCTCCAACCCTCTGATCATTTTCGAGTCCGTCCTCTGGACTCTCTCCAACGGGTCCATGTCCTTTTTAGGTTGAGGACCCCAGGGATGAAGGCTTTCTGCTCTGACTGCTGAACTCTCCTGCTACCATCTGCATTTGCAAAATTGCACATAAGAAACATTGTGAATCATGCAAGCTATTCAACACAGCAACTTGTAGTACAGATCTAGCACATCTGTCATAACAAATATGTTCTACCTAGAAAACACCAGAAAACAGGCAATTATGGGAGACTGCATGAGTAAAAGAAGTCTGGATGAGAATCAGAAAAGGCATAGAGAACATTTTGCTATACTATGTTGTATGTGAATCTGTTCATAATCATGGAAGACTCTACACTTATGGTAGATAGAGAGTGCGCGGAAAGCAGAAGGTTTGGGGAAGAAAGATGAAAAGGCATGATGCAAAAGTCTGGGTTTTTAAGAGTCAATCAAATCACTCCCATTGACTTTAATAGGCTTTGGACTAAGCAGTTTTCTAAGACAATGGACACGTTATTTTGTTCTTAAAATAATATTATGTATTTGTTGGTATCCTTAGAAAAAAGGATTAATCTCACAACACAAAAAAAAATGCCTTCTCATATTTTATGAATGAGACCCAATTAAATCATTAGTTAACATATTTGTAAGCAGCTCCCTATTGATCACTGAATTTTTATGTAAAACTATCTACCTGTGATGTAAGAAGTCTGGAGAAATCTAAGTTTTCCAGCAGCAGTAGCAAAAGCAAGTCAATAATTTACCAATGACTATCAATAACACTTAGTCAACATTTATATACTGCTAGTGCAATATTTCATCAACACAAAATGCTGTAACTGCTTCAGATATCTGACCTTGAAGCTATTAGATGTGAATTTCTAAATGAGACAGCAAAATCAGAGGCCTTGAAGTCACACAGTTCCACCAAGCATTTCCAGCATGACCATTGCTCAATTCCTATTAATACGTTAATACATATACTATCAGAGCTAAACAACAGGCAGAAGGGCAAAACTCTGCTTGAGATCCAAAAGCTACAGATTTTGAGTCAGCCTTAAATGAAAATGAACAGAAAAGCAGCAGATATTTTGGGACTTATTAGTGAAACCCCATTTCTGAATGCAATGCCACTAAGATAGCATGCTTTTTACCAGCACTAAATTCAACCTGTCAGAGCAAGGTTGGACCTTAAACTTCTCCCTGCAACCTGTTTCGAAAGCCTGGACCTTTATCTATGAGTAACATGGGGTTATGTTTCCACCCAGTATTTCCAGATAAGGATCCAGATTCCAGAGAGGATCAAATTTTTTTTTCTTGTCCAGGCAAGGTTTGAATTGGGCAGCAAGAAGTCACAGGGCAATTAAAAAGAGAAACTGCATTTATAAAGTTTCAAAAAGTGTGAAGCACAAGCCCTTATTATAACCAGCTACCACATCTTTTTGATGTGTCATCACAGACTATACAGTTTATAGGCCCTAATTCAACATCCTGAAGTAAAAGCTTCCCTCAAAATTGGATTCAAAACCTAAAAATTAACGTCAGCACTTTTGAGGGATTCAGCTCTCACACAGGCAGATCCTGTGAAACTGGAAGTTAAAACAGGAAACTGAAATCCAGACACAATTCTGAGATACCAATTAATACACATTTTTATAAAACAGGTTCCAAAATAAATCCTCTTCCTTCTCAGCAGACCTCAGTGTTACCTTGGTTACGCACATTACACTGTGCATATATTTTCTTGTAATCACACTGTTAAACTATTTCTCCAAAAGATACTAAATGACTGAAACAGGAAAGTAAATGTGTATTGGTTCAGCTCTCTGCTTCCAAACCACAGGAATTGTTTGCATATCCCTCTCTTCAGCCAGCTATACTGCTTACAGTTTAATGCATAAAGCAGCAAAATCCATGGACTGACCACAAGGTACTTGAAACTACAGTGGGGGCTTTTTTGGTATTTTTCTTTTTTTTAATAACGAAATTTCACCTGCATGCAGCCCAAAGCAATCCAATAAAGATTTCTTAAGCAATTAGCATGGCAGAATTTAATAAACGGATTCAGTCCAGTTCTCAAAAGACAGAGCTCCTATATTTGCCTGTGTTCCCCACACTTTTGACATTGTTATTTGATCTGAATTCGAACTCATTAGCATTACTCTTTTGCTAGGACCACACTCTGATTCTCAGCAAATCCTTTGCTTTTGCAGGCAGCAAGCTGATTTTATTTCTGTGGCTATTCAGAAAGATCATATGAGATCTACTTGAACAAAAGGAGTATGATGATAATTTTATGAACACAATGTAAATGCTAATAAAGCATCCCTGCTGTTCTGGAAAGGCTTTAATGTATTGGTGCAGGAAGATAAGCAGAAAAATGTTCCAGAGACTTTATGCAAACTTCATAAAAAAAAAAATACCACGAAAACCCTCCAAATTGCAAATATCTTCACTGATACAAACATCCATTTGCTGTTCCTTTGCAGCAGATGCAATCTTCAATGAAAATACTTCTGTTTAGCACTGAGAATCTTCTCCAAAAATTAAAATCTGCTCAAAGTAAGTGTAAATGTTTAAAGTCCAGAACTTATAACAAACTAGATTCCAAAACTTATGAGTATGGATAAACATATTTTGGAACAGAAGTACGATTACGTGGTTATGAAGAAAAAGATTTCTGCTTCCAAAGAATGCTTTCTGCATTTTTTTAAATAGTCATGAGGACCAGATGACAAAAACATTGGTCTCATCCCCAGTGGTATGGAAACTTATCTCAGTATACTAACCTTCTACGTTTTATTTGCCTGATGTACACATAGGCACTATTTCTGATCATCTCTCATTTACGCATTCAAAATAAGGTACATCAGGTAAAAGTTATAAATAAACTGACAAAAATGTATTTTATTTCTGAAAAAACAAATCAGTTCAGCATTTTGGAAAGTGTCTTTCAAAACCTGCTTACGGAGAACTAGAAATTAAATTATGTTTGCCTAATTTTTTTTTCATAAGCTGCACAAAGTGTAGTTAGTTAAAACTTCAGATATCTCTATAGTATCAGAAGCATAACTACTGGCTTTTGCATAAAATTCTCAGCACTAACACAACTGTGCTAAATCCCACAGCTCAGGGAAACAGGAAACCTTTGGCCCACAATATAACGAACATTGTATGAAGAAGAACATTCTTATTATGCAGTGTCAGCACTCAATTTAACTTGGTCTCCTGATCTAGAGGGGCTGTATATTCAAACCTCACTAGCATTTCACAGATATGGAAGATTCTTGAAAAACCTGTATCTTATTTTGCTGTATGTAATTAGAATGCATGAAATTTCAGAGTTGTCTCAAACATTATTTCAGGAACTTAGCAATTAGGAAGTGCTTTAAATGAAGTGGGAGTTTCCTGTATGTTTCCTTTTGATTGCTCCATTCTCTCAACTCCCCCCATGTCTCAACTAATACAGTGCTTGTACTGAGACTTGCTGTAGCATGAGCCTGATTTTGATGCAAAATCCTACTTCTCCAGGATATAGAGGAGGACTGTTTTTCAGGGAACTGTATAGCACTGCTCTGTCCTCCTTTTGATTCTGTTGAAGTTTTTCAAGTAAAAAAGAAGACAATCTGCCCCTTTGTGAGAATCTGTATCTCTTTATATTTTAGCTTTTTTTTTTTTCTTTCTCTGAGACCTTATTTCTAGGTCTGCATATCTTGGGAAAAGTAGCAAGAAATATGGATTCAAACCCACAGCTGGCATAAGAAAGTTATTAATTAATTCTTTTTCTTCTTTTTTAGTCACTATATTATTCCAGCCATTCCTGAGAGCATAAAGAAAAAAAACTTTCTTTAAAGAGTCTCTTTTCCCCACATATTAACTACATGTCTCAGAAAGGCTACAACTTCAGTTTATATTAGACAGGGAAATGAAAAGGTAGCTCTCAAGGAAAGATCTTTACTTAATCTGAAAGTGGGTTTTTTGGTTGTTTCCGGACTTCATGAAAATAGATGATTTTATCTAACTATCTAACTGTTCCAGCTCAAAACAAAAGACATAATGAAATTGCTAATTGTTTCATGAAAACCAGTTGAAATTAGAAGGTTCAGACTAACAATTGTGTCTTCCTTCCTCTTCACATCCAACTCCATTTTGTTAAGGAAACTTCCCAGTCTCAGCACTCACAAGACTCTCTGGCAATCAGACTCCCAAGGCCAGAGACCCTCATTGCTGGGCCTGAAGCCCCCTCACAGCGGGTGGCTCCGGTGAGCCAATGGGTGCCCCACTTGACTCTCTACACACCCACCCAGAGTCAGACCAGGTTTTCTACAGTGGAGTCTCAGATGTCTCGTTCCATAGCACAATTTATTCACGGCTCAGTAACACAGGAACAGCCCAAACTATTGGCTCTGAGGAGGGACCCCCAACCAAGTACCCTGTGGGCTTTTATATCCTCACAGTCCAAGCGCATGAAACTCTCGCTCATCTTCCCAAGTCTTCAGCTCCTGCTGTGTCTCTCAATGTCCATTCCCCTGGCTGCTCCATAGGTCCCAGTGCCCTTTGGGTCCTTTGTTGTGCAAAGGGTCAGCAGTTCATGGCTTCTTGTCTCAGGCTCTCACTGCCCACAGCTCAACCTGCAGCTGGAACTGGAGCTTGCAAACCAAGCTACCTGCAACAAATGTATTCCTCAAGAATTTTATAATCTAGAAAATCTGATGAAGCTACAGGCTCCTGGAAATGCTCACAGAATAAAATATTGTACATTTCCCCTATAAAATAAAAACTATGATTGCCTTTTGCCAGGCTTACTGGAAATTAAAATCCTAACCATAAGACTTAGAAGCAAAATCACTACTAGTTCTATGACACTCAAAAAATAACACGTATCATCCACCAGGTGTACCTGAAGAGCACTCAGCAAAACAGGCAGCAGGATAAGTACACTACAGCTTTGTGCCATGAGGGTTAAAGGGGGTTACCCTGTGATAAATTATGGAATCGAGATTGCAATAAAATAAAGCAGGAAGGAAAGTGCCTACAGCAGCACACACCAGCCCATCTTCTTCAGTGTTTCTTCTTGCCTCTCCCTGTCTTCTAACAGCCTGTGAAAGCTTTCCAAAAATGGAAGGCAGATGGTCAAAGCCTGCTTGACCATTTGTGTAATTCAGAAGATGTTGCAGCACAAAGAATGCATCCTTACTATAACTCCAACTGTTGAAATCATAAAACTGACGTATGTACCCAAAAATCCTACATGTTTTACTTTTCTCCTGTTAACAAAATTTTTTAGGATTGATCTTTTCAGGACACAGAGTAATGGAACAATAATTTCCTTAAATTTCTTTATGTGACTGCTCACCTTACACAAGACCTCTATAAATAGTATGTTCCTTCATTTGTTCTACTTATGTATGCTATTATCAGTATGCATTATATGCAACTGTAAGTACATATAGGACTATAAATGCCTGTTTAATGTCAGCATGTCTGGCCTTATGAGATGCTTGTCATTCCATCACTTTGATATATGTGGGTTGTCACTATAATAGCAATGTCTTGTATATTCACAGGGAGAACTAGTGACTACAGAGCACAGGGTAGGGCTACACAATACAGCCCTTAAGATTTGTATTTGCTCCATATTTTAATGCACCTGAAATGATGATGAAATTAACCACAAACACTTACCACTGGTATGCTGATATCTGGCTATTGTTATTGAGACACTTTCTGTATCCTGAACTAACAGACTGATTGGTTTGTCAAATAAACTAATCAACATATGTTTTGATAGAAATCAAACTAATGTTAACACACTACATACACCAAAAAGATTAATCTTTGCAAGGAAAGAGCGCTGACAGCATTTGTCAGTTTAAACACTTCCTGGCAATAGCTCAGCTTGTTAACAGGCAATGAAAGACTGCTCTATTAAGCTCAGGGTGATGCTAAAATGGTTTCATATAAGACGATAGCAATTTTCCTTACCACCAAGTGAGGCTGCCTGTTGAGAAAGGCCACGGCACAGTGCAGGTCTTTGCTATTCATAGGTATTGATTGTAATGAGGAAGACATTTTATTGCTATCCAACATTATAGTGAATTATACAAACAGCTATGTTTTTATTAAGAGCTAGGAGTCATATAAAAATGACTTAGACTGCTGCTTAGCTTAACTGCATTTCTTTTTAATTTTAACTGAAGCGATGTTCCATACAAATAATAAAATAGATTGCACAATCCTTTGGTTTTAATTTAAAACAATTCTTTGAAAAGGAAAGGTTTTAATAAATACTACCTTTTAGAATTTACCAAACTATCACTAAAATGTTTTTCCCGATCAGTATTAGATAATTTTTGGTGCTAAGTGAAATTCTGAGTTCCTGACAGCCAAGCTTGTGGGAACGTCTCCTCAGCATATATTCCAAGGAAAACTTACTGAGCAATAGAAGAATAAAACAGAACAACGGAGTGTCCAGTAACAGAGAGGGAAATGTAAACCTGACTAGTGTCCAGAAGAGAAGAGAGAATTTGCTTTTTGAACTCATTCTGCATTCTGCAGACTCCAGACATCATGCTGCAGAGCAGTATTTTTTATCTGGGTATCAATGTGGCCGTTCTATCATAAACCTCTGTTGGAGGGATGTTTTAAATTCCCCAGTTTAAATATCCTGCTAGCCAAAACCTGGTCAATTCAGGACATGGGATGACTTTTATTCTATTTCACAGGGGCAGCTGTATTTTAGTGCCTAGATAATCCCCTCTGCTGGAGGTAGGAGATCTCTGATAAAAGCAAACCCCTCAAAGAAGTTCCTGCGGTGTGGGCTGGCCAGACAGACCCCACTGAGAGCCCAGTGATACCTCTTTCCCTTCCATGTGCTCTGCATGGGCACAGACATGTTAGCTCGAACCCTAGGCCTAGCCCTTTCTCCCCCCACCCACACACAAGGACAACATGGTTTATTCAACCCATCAAACAAACAATCTGGTGAGAAACAAATCCAGTCTCTGACAGGAGTGCTTTAATCCATTACATCCAACATCCTCCTTCTATCACAGTGCAGATGTCTGGCGCACAGAAAAGCTTCCATCAATTCCACAATGAAAGGAACCCCGTTCCCCAGAAAGCTACAACATGCACAGGTACAAAGAATAAGCCATTCTTGGTCACTAAATAATGATGCCTGATAATTTTCACGTTTAATACAAAGTGATCTGTAAGTACCTTTGTACAATTTTGAAGTACTGTGTTGGATTGCACCCATGCTGATGCAGTTGCATTTAAGTGATTCCATTTGATTTAACTGTGTAAGGTTGTTGTAAGGAGAATGTGAAAGAGGGACCAGCAATGTACATAAATTAACAAGTTTCAGAGTCAATCTCAGTTTTTATATGGCTGGATGTACACGCTGGTTTCTCCATTCATACGTGAGCAAAGTGATACTTTGCACTCAAGACTACTTGCACAGTTTTCATTACGTCATCATTGTGTATAAAGATGTATAGTCCTGAGACTTGTAAATAAGATTTCACCTATATATTCTTATATTCTCTCTTCCTTGTTCCTGTCATCATAGAAGAAAACTTAAAGAAAGCAGGTGGAGAATGTAGACAATACTAAATTTCAGTGTGGAGCACACAATCTGGTGCCCCAAATCCGGCAACATTTGTGAAATCTGAGCTATCTAAGTTTGAATTTTAATAAGTTTCTTCTAGAGCCAATGAAGATGGATATACACAGTCCTCCTCAGAGCATCTTAAGCCTTAACTTTCTCCTCTAATAGTAGAGGGCACATAGCCAACTACCCTTCTAGCTGCAGTGACTCAAGCAGGTGCCTGAAGTATAGGATGAAAATGGCCTGTGTTCTTGAATATTAATTCATATAGAAAAATAAGAAACAGTATTTTCCCATGGTTAGAGAACAAGATTAGAAGCCTTAGTTATGAAAAATCTTGATGTATTATTTACTATTCAATTCACTAATTTATAAATTAGTAAGTAGTAGTTTACTATTACTGGTTACTATTAAATAGCAAATTGATATTTACTATACCGTATTTTCTTGATTTACTATTCATTATAGGCCTTCTTTTTTATCTCACTGGAAAAAAATTACTTAGTTCCATCCTTTATCAGTGAGGATCTATGTACATTTAACCATGTAGTCTGTTAGACAGGATCATGGGTTCCAAATCCCAAACCCAAGCATTTATTAGTCCAGGAGAGCAGCATCTGTCCCTGTCCTGCTCCTGCCCTGTTGCTGCCTTGAGCAGAGCCGGGAAGAAAGGCAATTACTTTAAAAGTCCCTTTTTTTCTTAGTCCACAGGCTCTTTTGGTGAAAAGACTTTTCAAATATTTCTAGTGATATAAAAGCAGTTCCTCCAAGGCAGCGTATACCATAGCCCATAGCGCTAGACCCCTCATTGGTATTTACACCTTCAGAAATATTAGCACTAGAGAATTGCTCATACACAGTAGTTTTTCTTCCTGCTGTGTTATTTCTACTGTACAGCACACACTTGCACAATTGCTTTTTCCGAATCTATGGAAATACATGCTGCATAACAGGAGGCAGATCAACCTCTTTTTTTTAATAAATGATCACACTGACAATTAAAATTCCTGGTGACAGGCAAATTACTGTTAAAATCTATGACTGATTTCTAGCAGAAAAAATCTGGAACAGCAGGGAGAAGAGCAGCTAGCAGAAAACCTTATTAAAAATCTAGGTAATAAACCTTTTGCAAATATCAATTTTAATTATTTTTTAAATTACCTTTTCCTCTTCCATCTCTTTCATATTGCCCAATCATGTGAAAAGTTAATAATATTTTATAATAAAAAACATTTAATGTTCTTTTTTTTCATCATCTTTAGTGGAGTTTTTCAACAATATGAGCCATTACACTAAAATGGTAATTTCTTCAGCCATCAGTGCACACAGCTGTTTTATAGTTGAACTGTTTCCACCAGTAGAATTTGACACAATTTTACCTTCTGGAGCATGATTTTGCTACAAGGTTTTTATTTATAAAAAACAGTGTTTAATTTCGAATAATATCTGTACAATGACTGGCCAATTTTGTTGCTATTAATAAGCTTGTTTACTGAGAATTTTTGAAATATCTGAAAACAATAAAAGAAAAGTTTCTGAAACGCGCATAATGAAGTTTTGGAAACAAAGTGCCCAGCAATAAGATATGTGAAAAGGAAAATTCTCTTTAGAAGACCAATGACATATATTTTCCTTCTCATACTCTTTCTCTCCCACAGGCTGAAAAGCCTTCAGAGTTCTTTTTCTTTTGTAAGCTGAGATACAGAGCACCTTCATTTTCAGAGGTGAAAGATATAGCAAATTTTTAAAAGTGATTTGCTTAATGGAAGAAAAGGTGTCATACTAAAAAGTGACACACAGCAGGGAAACATAAAAACCTCAGGGTTCTTACCATTTTAAGTTTCATTCATCTCTCTTTCTTTCCAGAAGTGCTTTTTACTTACACTGTAATGATCTTTAAATGGGTGGTAATGAAGAATAATGTACTCTGGGATGAGTCGAATTGGTCATCTCTAACTTGTGACTCACCATGAACACAGTGTATATTAAATAGTAAATCACAGTCAGGTGTTTAATTCCATCTCCTCTTATTTATTTGCCTAGAGTATGTCCTGCTCTTCCTCAGGTTTTCCTGCCATCAGTATGACCACTGTAGTTTAATTCCAGAAGAGACTGACCTGCTCAGAGGCAGATAAAGGAATAAGTCCAAACAATAACTTTATGATTGCTCTGACCTTTGCAGGGGCTTAGTGAAATTACTGAGCAGTTTGATCTCTATACCATTTATTATCCCAGCAGATAATTTTTTTCTAGATGGTACATGAAGCCAATTGACCAAGGATGTACCTTTAATACATATTAAATACATCAATGCATGCAACCAGACAGATGTAGACCAGTTTCTTATGAAGAAAGACCACTTAATTTACTGAAATATCCAGACAGGGACTTAGCATTTCCCAACTAATGCATTTTAAATTCTTACTCTTGGTTCAGATGCTTTGAATTCCAGAGCCGGATATCTCTGTATGAGCAGCTGAGGATGGAGGGTCATAGCCCCTTTCCTGACACATGATGAAGGCTGCAGAAGACATCCAGTAGTGGAGCTATTAGCAGCAATGCCTGTACTGAGTGTACATAAATGAATGCCACCCACAGCTGTGAGGGTCCCATATGTAAGAGGGCATTCAGTGGGATGGTACAGCCAGCACAATTTAGCCAGGCCACAGCATCCTCCCTGGTTTGACAGACTAAATGAAATGTCTTCGCAGACTTCAAAAACTAATGAACCAGGGCTCACAATCCTGTGCAATACACTCAAAAAGTTCAGAGAAAAACAAGCTGAGATTGCATTAGGAAGAAAACTTGCTATTTACAGAACAAGTTGCTCAGAATTGATGTTTCTTCTAGTAAAAGCTGTTGTACACATGAGCTCAATTTGATGCTGCATTGTTTAGTGGCAGACACTGATAATACAAAACATAATGCAATTTACCGCTTCATTTCTTCATAAAGTCTGCCCTGAAACATTTACCACTGGATGTTACAGTAGAGAAGGAGTTTAGCAAAATGAGTAAAGTAGGTAATCTGAAAAACTATAAATAATGCTCTCTGCTTTCCTAAATAATATGTCACACTCTAGTGAAATAACATATTTTCATTTTAATACCAGATATGACCTCAATTATTTGTCTAAAATTTCTAAACTTGAGTTAGTCATTATTATTGTATCTACTGATGAAATAGATAGCTCAGTCTGCTCTGAGTGTGGACTTTGACAACTGAGAAAAACTTTAGAAATTAATTTTCAGCTTTTGATTTTGTTTTTAATTAAACAATTGCAAGTGATGAATTTTGCTCAAGTTCTTTCTCTGCTCTCAATCACAAAGAATATGTTTAAAGCCATGAGATTTTAAAACAAAGCAACACTAATGCTTTATGAGTTTAGTCTGCTTTCACTTGCAAAAGCAAGATTCCATTCCTTCAACCCCACGACATAGAATAACACACATATTCTTGCCCACACACAAATCATATACTTCCTGTCAGATACTGGAGACAGAAAATGTATAATCTTTCTGACTCCTGGGCAGCATGGTTGATAACCTCTTCTGTTTGCTTCTCTAGCACCAGCCCGCAATGCCCTGAATCACTTGCCAGGCATGAATTTTGCAGTTGACTATTTTGATATTTCCCAGCCCCCCTTTTTCAATATCAGTGGGGGAAAACACATTTATCTTTCAATACCTCTGTTAGAAATGGCAGTAATTTAACTGTTTCAGTTAATACAAATTTTGGGACACCAGCTAGTGTCTCTGTAGAGAGACATATAGTAGATGCAAGTCAGACTAAGGTTAGTAACCTTTGTTCTGTATGCTCTTGCATAGAGTAGATCTACCTTTAGCTAGTCTATAAAAATGGATTGAATTCAGACGAGAGCACATCCCAATTTACTAGAAATTGTAAAAGACAAAAGATGAATGATAACCTTAGAGTCAAAGGTGTCACTTCACAGGAAGACCTCAAACTTCACTGAAGATTTTCCAAAATAGAAATTAAAAACATATATTCACAGAGACTTAAATTTGCACAGTCCGAAAGAGAATAGTTTCAGTAAGATATGAGAATGAGATAATAAAAAGAAGGAGGTAGATGGAAAACCCATCTGCAACCATAAAGGTAACCATTTGCAGCTACTACAGCCACTGCTCTTTTTAATTTCACATGATTTGAATCTACTGCCCACTGATCTACCGCCCATTACTGTGTTCAGTTCTGGGCCCCTCAGTTCAGGAAGGATATTGAGGTGCTGGAGCAGGTCCAGAGAAGAACAATCGGGCTGGTGAAGGGAATCGAGCACAAGTCCTACAAGGAGAGGCTGAGGGAGCTGGGGTTGTTTAGCCTGGAGAAGAAAAGGCTCAGGAGAGACCTCGTAACTCTCTAAAACTACTTGAAAGGAGGTTGTGGCCAGGTGGGGGTTGGTTTCTTCTCCCAGGCAACTATCAGTAAGACAAGAGGGCATGATCTTAAGCTCTGCCAGGGAAGGTCTAGCTTGGATATTAGGAAGAAATTCTTTACAGAGAGGGTGGTCAGGCATTGGAATGGGCTGCCCAGGAAAGTGGTGGATTCTCCATCCCTGGAGGTTTTTAGGATGAAATTGGATGTGGCACCTAGTGCCAAAGTCTAGTAGCCATGGTGTAGAGGATCAAGGGTCGAACTTGATGATCTTGGAAGTCTTTGCCAACTCGGCTGATTCTATGATTCTATGACATGTGCTCAGTATGAAAGAAGCTGGTCCTGAATTAAAAGCACAATTTCAACAGTTCAAATATCTATAATGACCCTATGTAGTTTAGTTTTAGGACAAAGTTATTAAAAGCAAAGCAACATTCAAAAGTCGGTGGCTGATAACTCACACAAAATGTAGGCAATTTAGCAGTAAATGTTTCATTCCTGCTGGTTAAACTTACCATCTTTTTATGCATAGGTACTCACTGACTTAAATATATCTAAATTAATTGATTCAGCAATTTCAATTAGGTTCAAAAGCAAACCACAAAGGACACTACATGCAGATTTCAGTTTGTGCAATAAGGGTGGAGAACAATTCCCAGACCTAAATAAGGTACAGAAGATACTTCTGTAGCTCTGGAGTTACCTTACAACCAAGTCATCTTTGGTGTGTGATGCTCCCGAGCTCAAAATTCATGCAGGAACATTGCAATATAATGGTCAGTTAACACTGAAATCCTTTAAGTACTTCATCCATATTACTCCCAAATGAGTACCTCATGATTAATTTTATTAAATTCCAAAGGAATTGTTAATGATTAAGTTGTTATCCTAGAATATTACTATTATTTTTATGTATTTGTGTGGTCTTTGTCTGCTTTCTAGACTGTATCTTTGAAAGTATTTTTCAGTGACAGTGGCCCTGGGTGACTTAAATGAGGTGTGATATCTAGGTATCTAAAATTAGGTGATGTAAATCCAGGTCCCAGAGTCTAACCTTAATGTCACTAATCTTACAAAATTCTTCCTGACTGTAGCAGTGAGTTCCTTGTTTCCCCTCCTGATTCTCTGTAAATCCTGCACAAAGATTTTTAAAAATGTTAAACTCGCTGTATGTACATAAGTTCTGGAAAGGAAATTAAGAGACAAGTGTCTTGACTCTCCTTCCCACCCCCTCCCCCAGCTTTGAATATGGAGCATTTAAATCTGAATGCTTTGTCACCTCTTAAAGAACACAGTGGCCACACACATAAAAAATATGAACCAGAGGTAATGCCTCTTTTCTAAATTTATCATTAGGTCCTTTCTATTTTGAAGGAAGATTGCAGTATTCTTAGTTCGAAAAATTTCTCAGTTTATTTATTTTACAGTAAGGTCACCTAAGCCTCAATAAAATTTAGGAGCACCAACAAATTGTAGATTTTTATTTGATGCATCTTTTTTACTCTAGGTGAACTTAATATGCAATATTTACTTTCTCTTTTGTATTTTGTATGAAACATCTATTGGAAATACACTTTGTTAACATATGGTCAGGGTGGTTATAGTATGAAAATGAGAAAAAATAAATGCAATGAGATTATATGTGTAGAAGTGGAAACAATAGAGTATACGACAACCACACCTACAGAAATATCACTTTAACTGCATTAATACTGAGACCAACAGTAAAGTGAATATACATAAGTGAAAATCCATGTCGTAAAATTTGGATTTACATCCACTGGAGAGAATTTCTAAGACATGTATGAAGATACAATACAAATGCTAGGCCCTTAACATTTCTCAAGAACGTATTTTAGAAAACTCTTAGTTGAAAACATAATAAAAGCTGAATGGGTTTTTCTTGGTTAGTTATGAAAAATATTATGATGCTATAGTCTAAATTAATGGATTATAAAACAAGTACAATTGTTCTGGAGGAGCATGGGAAAAATTATCATTATTATGTAGAAATCAAGACATCATGAATGTAAAATGTTTCTAAGTTTTGGAAAGAGACAAAGTACATTTTCATAAAATTCCAAAGTGTAAGCTCTACCTTTCTTACTAGCAACAACTTTGTAATAAGATCAAAGATAAGGACATTGGAAGATTTATATGTAATTTTCCCATAAATGTCTTAATAATTAATTATGTATGTAAAGTATCTTGTTCACATTATTTGAAACTTTTATTTAAAAAATGAGACCAAGAATTATCACTACAATCATGTAGATAACATCGGTGACCATAAAGATTCAATTCTAAACATTTTTCTCTCTGTATCAGTTGTTGGGGTTTTTTTTTTTTACCAAAAATAAGAACTTGCCTTTGCCATCACAGAATTGCAGTGTTTGTTGGTTTGGGTTGTTTGTTTTTTTTTAAACTCATCAATTTTTGAATTGTCATCCAGCTTGCTGATTCCACTCATCCTCCTCTCCAACCCATTTTGCTGGAAATTTCATTAGACTAGTCTTTATTTCACTGTCTGTGCCGTTACTAAGACTGTGCAAATATACAAAAGTGAGGACATATTCCTACAGAACACATGTCAGCTTGACAGGGAACAATAAACTCTGCATACTTTCTCCACTAATTACGTGATCACATAATAGTGTGTAATTTCCTTTTTTTATGCTTTCTTATGAAAATGTCATATGAAATAATGTCAGAAGATTTATTTGTCAAGACAGATGACATCTCCTGGTTCATCACCTTCTCAAGAACTGTTATTCTGTCACAAAAGGATATTGGACTGGTATCACACAAGTTCTCCTTGATAAATTCATGTTGGTTATTCTTCATCTCTCTGCTATTCTGCAGGTGCTTACAGTTATTTTGATTTATTTGTTCCAGTTGTTGGGGTTTTTTATTATTTTTTTTAATGACATTTAAATTATGCTGATGGGTCTGTAATTCCCCAGCTCTCCCTTTCTCTCCTTTATAAAAGCAGCCACTGAATCAGCTTTTTTTTAAAATTTTCTGAAGCTTTCTCCATTCTTCACAACACAGAACTGCTAATGGATCTTGAGAAGACTTCATCTAGTTACTTAAATACTATACAATAAACTTCATTAAACAGAGATTATTTGCAAATACATAATTGGTTCTATGTAGTCTTTCATTCCAGTCTGACATCTTAGCCCATTCTTAGGTTAAGTAGTTGTATTTACGCAGAGTAGCTCCAGTTAAGGAAAACTGAAAATTATACTAAACATTTTTGCAGGTTTAATACCATTTTCAATTTTTTTCCTTCCCTGTTTGATAGCATATCAACCTTTTTATTTTCCTTGCTCTGATTATTAATCTGCCTATAAAACGACTTTTAGTTTCTCTTTACACCCTGTTTTTATGTCATGCATAATTCTGTGTCTTGGCCTTCCCAGTTTTGTCCCCTTTCCTATTAGTGTTATTTCATTTGCACTAATTTGGTAATTTGATCTAGTTTCCACTTTCTGAGGGATGCTTTTTTTTTCCTTGGGTCTCAAGTACTGAAGTCAAGGCTTATTTAAGGGAGCTACTTCCTAGGCTTCACAAGTATTGAGACAGTTTGTGCTTCTCCCTTAAATATAATTTCTAGAGGGAACTACCATTGCTTGTAAATGTTTTTCCCTTAGATTTATTTGCAATAAGATCTGACTCATCAACCCAACTAGTTTGGTCTCTTGTAATTTATTGGTTTTATTATGATCTGCACTTTCTGTTCCTTGATGCAATAAATCATGTTATGTCCTCACTAAGCAGGTTAAAGAAAGTGAGAGTAAACCCCTTTCATATTTTCAACTACTTTTTTTCTCTAGGGCTTCCTGTTAGCTGCCTTCAAAGAACCACAGAGAGGCTGAGGTTGGGAGGGACCTCTGGAGGAGATTAGTCCAGGCTTTTTGCTCAAGACAGCACTTAATGGAAAAACTGGATCAGATTGCTCAGTGCTTCAAGTCAGCAGACTTTTGAAATTCTCCAGGGAAAAGACTGAAGTTGATTCCAACACCCCTCTGTAGAGTTTTTTTCTTACTATAAATCACTTCTGCTCTAAATTATTGTTATTCCTTGTATTCAGTTGAAATAATTTGCAATGGAGTTTGTGAGAGCTGTTTGTTGTCCTTCCATTACGCACTTCCAAAAGAGTCTGTTTTCTCTGTAATGTCCTCCAGTAGCGGCAAACTACTTCCTTATATCTAATCTAACTGTACCTGCTTTCAGGCTGATGTGCAGGTTGTTACAGGATTGGACCAAGGTTCTCCTCCTGCAGAACTGCAACACAGCAGTCACTCCTGTGGATATTACTGCACGGGGTTATGCCAACTGAGATCTAGGACGCTGTGTTTAATGGCGTGAGACCCTGTGGGGTTGTTCCCATGGCCTCTGCAAATCCAAAGGATGGCCCCCGCCCCAGCCTGTTAGCTGCCTTCCCTCCACTTCAGTAACCTACTTGCTTTACAAATAAAGTGACATATATTCTTGCACAGAAACACTGAACATTGTACATTTCTGAGTCCAGCTTAAAAGGGAAACTGGGATATTGCAAACCATCTACTCATAACACTGTACTTTAAAACACTTTGAAAATTTCATCCAGGCAACTGCAATACTCGCCAGTGGCTAACATTAAAGGTCCATCACAAAATCTTCCCGTTACGGCAAAGAGAAACTTTGCAAACTTTCACTTGAAACCCAAACCAATAGTAAAGCACCAGAAAGAAAAACTTTTCCACTGAACTATTTTTGTGTATCTATGTGAAAACATAACCTCTATGGCATAATCTCTCATGAGGATATATAACTGAGACACCCATACCTAAAACGTGTAATTACCTTTGTAATAAAAAGATGTTTGTTTGTTTGTTTGTTTTTATTAAAAGGTGAGGTTCTTTCTTTGTAAAACTGAATATTCACCTCAGCACTAGAACCAAAATAAAGGGTCTATGAGGCCATGATACAACTGGGATTTTTTTAGGAAGCACCATGTGAAGTTATTTTTTCCTCACCCACATACAACTTTAACTATTTTGCAAGGATTTTGCCGATCACTGGAAATGAAGAAATAACAGAAGTCAGAGAGTTGAAGACAGCCTGTGAGGGTATTTAATTCTCTGTCTTGACATGGTGCATCCCAGAGGCTCTCTACCCTGCCACCACCAACAATTGTCAGACTGTGCAATCCAGTATCTCCACAGACAAAATAATTGCCAGAAACCTCTAGATACAACAACATTAATCCACTTCATCAGTCATAAGTCACACTTTTCTGCTGCAGCTCACAGAGTTCAAATCAGGACTGGAACCCACCAATAGCTAGAAATTGTTCTTTGAACTACCTCTGCTCGCTCTCTCTCTGTTTTTCACGAAAGCTTCCTCAGGACATTGTAGAGGGGTCCTCAGAATTTGCTCAATGACAACAATGTAGATGTTTGGGTTTGTGTCTGTTTTACAGGGACTTTAAAATGTCTGTAAACATTCATATCTCAGAAGAAACAATAAAGACACTGCAAATAAAGTTCAGCCATGCCTTAAAACATCAAGAAGCATGGTGTGGATTTACAGTCAGATGTTCCTCTGGTATTTTTTTTCCTTAGATGACATGGAGGTTTAACTCTTGAATGCAAAAGAAAGTGATTTGGGAAGGTAAAAATTCCTTTATGCAGATGGTAACTCCTGGTGTTTGACAAAGCTTCCTCAGGTTCAATAATAGGAGTTCATTCAAATGTTTAAAAGAATCCATATCCAACTTCCAAGTCTCAGCAGTATCTACTCAATCTATAGCTAGATCATTTAATCCTGAACATACTTTAGAAACCATGTTAAGTGAGAAAGAAGCAATTTCAGCAGAAGTTAACCAGTGATTTCTATTGAAAAAAACGCGGAGAAGAAAATGAAGGTGTAGTAGGCAAAGTACTTTTTTCTCTTTTTGATCTTTGTTTTTTCAAGCTTTATTCAGCTGTATAAGGCTGGTGCAATAATAAAGGCTAATTTCCTGTGGCAATCATCTTCAAAGGGAATTAAAATTAATGCATGTATTCTGGAGCCATACTGATAAAAAAGGTTCAAACAATCCCCATTATTTCAAATAATGTTGAAAAATGATACCCAAGAACGGGTTTCAACTTATTTCTATTATTTCTAGCTATTCATTTTGGATTAACATAAAATAAGCTACTTCAAGTATTACTATCCTTGTGCAATGTATTTATATCAATATGATTACTGTCTTCAGTGAAAGGTTTAATATCAACATATATGTAATTACTGGAAATGTTTCAATTTATATTAAAAATGAAAATGTAAGATCAGTAACAACTGCCTCAACTAAATAAAATGCATAAATGTTCTCATTTAGTGAAGTTACATCTCTTCCATAGCAAAAACTGAGCCATTCAGCTTAATTTCTAAAATTATACTTATCAACTTTGCTGACTGTCTTTACACAGGGCTTATATGCAGTTTGAAAGGATTTATTCTGTAGCTTGAAAGGATTTATTCTGAAAGTACTTAACCCTTTGTAAAGGTAAAGAATAATTAAAATCAGAAAAGCAGAAACTTATATTATTTCAATCTTTTACTTATGTGTGACATTCCTGTACATACTGACATTGCAGTCTAACAGGATTTCAGTTAAGTTACTGACATGTTTTGTACATGATGATTTCCCTATACAGCTGAGGACAAAAAATACAAAGTGTATATCTGATTTCTAGACCAAATAATCTTTATTTTGAATTAATGAGACTCCAAGAAAATGGAATAATGTCTTTGGAAAATCTTTATCAATGGATCTTAATAAAACATATAAGAAAAGAAGCCTGGAACAAAGGATTCTTTCTCTGTCCACTTTTGGGGGAAATAGGAAAACATGTCAAAGCTCTAAAATTACACACATTTATATTTTGACACTGTGAGATAGCAAATACTATTTCTTTTTAAATAGGGTCAGAGGTGAAAGGAAGAATAAGGCAACAATCTATGGTAACATCTGAAAAATCATGGTGAGAAGGAGAGAGACATATCGAGACACATTTAAGTCTCCAGACACAAGGCTCATAAATACAACACAGACCTATTGGGAGCAGCCTACCCTGCTTGGGCACAAGACCTAGCATCTGGAAACCAGCAGAAAACAAGGACATCTCAAACAGATCTAATGTCTACATGGGACAAGTGAGTGTAGCCCCCAATGGTGCAAAACACACTGAAAAACAACATGTGAAATGTGGCTGATGTTTCTTTAGTAAGCTGTGGACAGTGGGGAACCCTAACTACAGAAGTCTGCCCTGGACTCAGCTTCATTCAGCAGAGTGGTACAGAAGGGACTTTGCTTACAGGGCTCACAGGGCATGCCATGACTGAGGAAGTTTCTAAAAAATTGTGCAGACAACCAGAATATGCAACGTGAACCTGGTGAGACAAATAAATCTACTGACATAGTCTTAAGTGTGATACTGGTGGGGGGGAGAAAAAAAAAAAGAAGAGTGGGGTGGTGTTGGGCAGGGTGTCGAGTACAATACCAAATGATCAAATGATAACAGACTGGAAACTTAGAATTATGATGGAAACGGTCTGGAGATTCATAATGACTCCCTAAATGTATAAGTAATCACTATCTATACATGCCACTGCTGCAGAACAAAAGCGGTTAGATTTATTAGCTAACTATTTTGGTTTTATTAACTAAAAAATATTTTATATGAGACACTGGGAGTATTAATTTTCTTCTACTTAGCACTAGTGGACCTTTTCCAGTGTTTTGGGGCAAGTTAGTCTAGACAAATTGAAGAGCCCAAATGAAAACAAGAAGACAGCGAAAAGACCAAAATGTAATTTTAATCAAGGAAAGCCAAAAGAAGCCCATCAGGTGCAGCTGAGAGGAAGCGGCAGCAGGAAGGAGCAAGGGGAGAAGCGTTTGAGTAGAGCAGGCAGAAGCTGGAGTAGAAAGCACAATGATCCTTGAGTTCCTTGTGGTCATGTCAGATAGGAAGAGATTATCTTAATTTGCAGCAAAGAAAATTTATGTTTGAACTCAAGAAAAGCTTTCTCACAGAATATACACCAGCATCTATCACATAAGGATGTACTTGATAATGCTTTCAGTATAGATGATGAATTAGATGATCCCTCCAAGACAGTTTGAGCTTTACATTTCTATGATTTAATGACCTCAGCTCTTTGAGAAACTTCTGAGTTGTGATATGCATATTTGCTTGCAAACAATAGCTTCTACTGCAAATTAACCACAAAACTAAATTGTACCATACCAAATAATAGGTACTAATAATGAAATATTCCTGAATTACGAATGCAAAGCTTCATGTTCTTTATCCAATTTCTAATCCTGTGAACCATTATGCCTGTTTGGGTGCATCAAAGAAGGATTTCTGTTGACAAATATTGTCAGTACTGTCATCACAAATGCTCAACGCACGATTTAAAAAAATAACGTCACTAAAAAAAAAAAAGGAAAGAAAAAAAAGGAAAGCTAATAAACTATGGTTACCCCATCACTGGAGCTGCATATAATTCCCAATGTGTTTTCTTTCATCTGTTTATTACTTCAATAAGGGTTTTTTTCAATGCAGGATTTCTGCGGAAGTATCTTAGACGTTAGAACAGCATCAGATAAATCCCATACATTTTGCTATTCCTCTAAGAGAGAGAAGATGGGGGATTTAGTGTAATTCAGCTTCTTGAATTCAGTGGGAGCAGCAGTTGAGTTTAGTGCCTTGAGAACTCCTGACAGAGGAAAGTTTTATAGGACTTACTGGCATAAAGTACGCATGCTTTTGACTGGCGTGGTTTTTGACAAAATGGAGTGGAATAGCTTGAGAAAAACAAAACTAAACTAAACAAAACACAAAAAGCTTTTGAAGGCCGACACTTATACAGCATAGGCTAATGCAGTATCAAGGTAAGTGAATGGTTTTTCTGAAGTGCCTCTGAACTAGAAACTGTATTATAGCGAGGCTGGATGTATACATGCCATCAGGTCCCTCTGTAGATTGGTGTCAGCTAAGTGGACTCGCTTCTCCTTTTTCTTTGGGATCGAGCATGTTTTAACTCTTCTCATGTGTGGTCTCAGAAAAGAAATAGTAATAATAATGAAAAAAAAGAAACATGCTAAAATCTCTCTCTATGTCTCTGGGAAGAAACACTGTTTCTGTGTTGCCTGGCCCCTCTTTTCCTCCTGCCAATGTTTCTATGCCTTCCAGGTGTTGCTGCTGGCCACCATATCAGCACCTGCTGAGCACCAGTGCCAGCACTATCACTGCCCCCGCTCTCCTGAGAAGCAGACAGCCATTGGTATAGATGACACTGCTGCCAGTGGATCAGCACATTTCCTCAGCAATAAGCAGAATTTCATACCCATATGGAAAGTACGTAATAGACATTTTACTGCCCACTGCCAGCAGCTAATTGTACAAGTATATATGCAAAGCATACATATGCACAAGTAAAATCTGTTAAAACATGTATGGTTTATTGGTATTTCCCAAAACATTTGCAGAATTAGAGTAATAAGTATAAAACAAATTATGTATTTTCATCTTATCAGGCAAAATTAAGGTCTGCCTTCTAATATATTGGTCATCATCTTTCAGGAGGAAAGCCTATTCATTTCAGTAAAATGGCATGAGAATTAAGGTAGCATTCATCTGAAGCAGCAGAAGCATTCAGCTGTTAATAAAACCAATAAGCTTTTATAATGAGATCAGATGTCCCTTTCAATCCTTAAACCAATTTATTGTCAGGCCACGTATGAACAAGATCCATGCTGAACCTTCACACAAACCAAGTGAAATGCACAGCTACATGCAAACAATTATTAGGAACCACATCTGTCTCTATACAAATTTTTTAGTCTTTTATTGGTGTTGGGGGAGGGTGTTACAATGCTTCAGGTACAGCAGCTACATATTTCATTCACTAGCTGAGACTGCATGAAGACAATAAAAAAAGTATCCTGCTCATTAACGACAGAAAGAAATAAAATTACAAGTAAACATATATTTAATATCCTATAAATTTCTTCTCCATCAGAGAGAACCAGCCTTTTAATTTCAGTGTTCCACAATGATTTCTAGATAAACAATACTGATAAAATGTGGTACTTTTTATAATCTAATTCTACAATTTGCAACTTAATTCAATAAATCCACCTTTCTTATTCATAGATTAGTCACCACAAAAAAAATTATTTTATCTTTTGGTTATTATTCTGTAATGAATTTAGCAGAAATATTTGGATTATATAACGATACACTATACTCTGAAATATGACAAAATTTATTCTTATGCAATGAATAAAAGCACATAAAATAAACAAAATATGTAAGAAAGAGAATCTGAATAACCTCTAAAAGCTATTTTCATACAATATTGTTTTGCATTTTACATATTCTATGCAAATATTCCCCAAAACAATGTACAAAGCATATATAGTTATTACAGCCACCAGAATGTCACATTAATCACATGAATGAAACCACACTATTAGATACCATTGTTTACCCTTTAGATTTTGTCTTGCTGTATCATAATCCTACATTTTTATTGTAAATATAAACCTAATAATAAGTTTTCTCTTGTACAGCTTTCTGATTGCAACTAGTATGTTATTTGCTCTTTCAACATTCATTAGTTGTAAAGGAACAGTTAGCTACAATCTGGTTTTATATCTACTTTCAAATATATATATATATACAAGGGACTTCAAATTTGTTAGTTTTTCTCGGGTCTTTTACTTGAACTGCAAACTTATCTGGAAGGCATTATAAATGTTTCCTAGGTTAACTGCAGTCTAGTTATAGGTCTGTCAAAGACCAGCAGTGTAATAATTTATGTATATAAATTTCTGTATATAATTTATATATGCTATAATTCATGTAAAATTGGCAGTTTATAGAGCATGAGTGTTAATCAAAATAATAGTGGTTCAGAAGATGATAAATCCACCAGCAGTAAAAGCAAAATGCAAATAAATAAACAGATAGACAGATGCTTGAGCACATCTCAAATAAGCAGATCTCTTTCAAGCTGTAGATGATATGAGCTAAAGGTACCATTATCAAGGAAAATGCAATGGCCAGAACAACTCAGCTGCCACAGTAGTCACACAAGGTCCAGCCCCAGAAGCAGAATGGTTTTCCACCATAGAAATAAAATTGCAACAATCTGCCTGGTGAGACCAGCAATGAAGAACTAAGGCTTATTAGCTGGCACACAAAACTGTGTGGAACTCAATGAAGGCTTCAGATTCATGGTGGTAGTATGGCCACATGCTGCTATACAATTTTGTATGATGCTACCAACTCATGCTGGGTGAGGACAGCTATAGCTGTGGCAAATCACCATTCTGTGATTCTGTGAGTGTGGAAAGATCCTCAATCACGCCCCCAGAAAGCAGTCTCAGTCTTTTAAACAAGTGGTAGTTAAAATTCAGTAAGTAGCAGTGTTTTGGTAAGGATCAGTGTTACAGGTCTACAGAGATCAAGTGGAGCAATCCGGGATCCAACTAAAAATGTTGGTCCGGACAGTCTTTTGAGGTGCCTTCCAACCTGTGCTGTTGTATTATTCTATAATTTTAAAGAGAGAAAATCAAACATGAACCATTAAAGTCAGGTTTGAATGGGATACCTAAGCTCCTTCCTAAACCAGAAGCTTGTCATATGCCAACTAGAAAGGCAAGCAATGTCCAAAGGAAGTAGAAAAGTAAGACTCCACATTAATTTATTACCCTCTTTTTCCAAAAAGCTGACACATCACAGTCTGACAAGAAAACCAATGCCTCCGTCAGCACTACAGCCATTTTGCTTGGCTTGAAAATAGCTCCTGAAAGATGAACAGTTCAGTATGATTTGGAGAGCAAAGCAGGCCATGCAGAAGAATGCTGCTACTTTCTATTCTTCATTGCACAAAAAGGCCTCTTGCCACTTAATAAACTTTAATTAAAACATACAGCTAGTTCTGATGACTCAAGGGGCAGCAAGCCAAAGCCAAGGTTCTGAGGTGTAGAGGAACCTTTCTGATAACATCCATGGCTTTTGTTTGATACCCTGTTTATCCTGGACAGGCAGGAAGGCCTGGGAGGAACTATGCATTTTTTTTTACTGCAGAAGGGGTTCCAACTATTCTTGATAAACTAGAAATGCTCTATAAATAACACTCGACTATTGATATATATGAGTCTTTAACATAATTCCATACTTAGCCAGAAGACATTTTGAAAATGTCATTGTCAACTTAGAACACAAAATTAAACTCAACAATATGTTGAAGAAATTTCAAATTATTGTAGGTCTACTAAACTAAACTAACTTTAAAAGCATGATCTCTTTGCTATCTACATAAATGACTTTGCCAATAAGTAACAGCTTTCCTAAAACACATTTCAGTTCACAGTCCCTGTTTGAAGAATATGATTACTACCTTCTGTAATATCACACAGTATCACAGAATTTAATTTGTTGCATTTGATTCTATTTTAACTAATTCCAAATTGAAACTATTTCTTTCTTTCTTTCAAAAAAACGAAGGGAAAAGACAATTTATTTTTTTTTTTTAAATTTTTAAATTCGAAGTTAAATGTAATTTTCTCTGCATATTCTTGGCTATATGGCCATAAGTATTCAGAAGATCCAACTCATATAAACTCTGCTAAGTTTTTTACATTCATACTGCATTTAACTTGATATATAAATCCTTGAAAATCAGGAGCTTGCAATGTTTTACATAATCTGGAAAACAGCTTGGATCTTGGTCTAGTTCCCTAACCATACTTTGTCACTGACTAACTCGTGCTTCTGTGTCACTAAAATATTTCCATTTAATTTAATAATAACTTCCCTTTGCATTCCAATCATATTTTAAGTATTTTACCAAGCAGGCTTAGATTGGAATTAAAATATTACAACTTTACGTTAGTCTGTCATTAAATGCAGAATCTGCTCAACTCAATCAATCCTCCCATAAACAAGCTGAAAACTGACTTTCAGAAGCACTTATCTTTAAATAGAATTTTTATTAAGAAGAAAAATATCTCCTTAAATTATACAAAAATATAGGTTACGCATATATATTTGCCTCTATTTATGCAAAATATAATATAGCACTAATGAAGTGTTGTGTTTTCATCAGTGTAACATCACAGAAGTTCTAAATGGGAATTTATTTGTCCCAGTGTTTATACTGTAGACATCTACCTTTAAGAATTTCATGCTATACACTTTTTCTATATTAGAGAAGTAGGCACCTCATCCTACTGCTGTCCAGATTAACAGTGTTTGAGAGGTGTTTATTTGTTTTCATTAAATGTCATTTACAGTTACTGCACTGTTTATCTCTGATTTCAGGTGAGAAGACTTCTTTTGGGTCCCTTCTCCTTTGTCATCATTACTCCTTAGTCAACAGAAGCTGAGCTTCTGGCAAAGGCATGGTTCTTGTGAAGAGCACTGTATAAAGTAATACACTGGGAGTATTTTGTGAAGATACAATTTAAAATTTATCCCATTTATCAAGCTATAAGAATCAAAATCAAGGCTTTGACTTAGGTTAATCCCCAGTGGATTTTTATCTTGATAAAAATGTTTATATTTTCTGAGGATTTTAGACCTTTTACGGCAAGTTTTACAATGTAGAACATAAAAAAAGGTAACAGAGGTATTCACCAAACAACAGTTAATGGACCCTGCATTTTTAGTTGTAAAAGGAAAACAGATAAAGCAAGAAGTGCATCACCAATTCACAAAAATCAAATTCAACAAAATACTTTGTGGACAAGGAGGCATAGGAATCACCCTCATGGGACACAATTTAGATGGACCAGCAAACAGATGATGAGCAATAGTGTCACTGATCCTCTTCTTTCTACAGGGTCTGTACACAGGGAAAAGTGCAAGCTGCATTCTTATTGTCCTGCGAACCCCTTTGCATCAAAGGACCTCAAAGGACAGTGCAGCACTCTTGGGAAGTCCAAGAATTTTCTGCAGTACTATTATTTTAAAAAAGCAAAAAGACTAAGTCATAACAATTATTAATTTCAAAATATTGTCTTTGGAGGGCTTCCTGCAAAACATATACAGTACACTGGAGGAAGTGTAGTGAATAAACGGGATGAAATGGTACTTAACAAGTACACTTTCTTTTCATCTGTGCTTATAAAACATAATTAAACCCATCTTATCTTACAAAACATCATCATTGACAATGCTTCCAATTTCACTTCTGGTAGAAGTTGTCTGACTATAGGCTTTTAGTATATGACAATGACCACATCACTAGATTTTATTACCCTACTTAAAACCCCTGTAACAAAAGATGAAGACAGTCCTTACAACAAGATTCAGCATTAGCATTAAGAGCAAAATTATGTTCAAGAAGTGAGGAAGGATTATAAACAGATAACCTTGTAAAGCTACTGATGGGAAAATCTTCCTTGTGTGAAAAGTAAATGACCAAAGCCCTCTCTATTACATCCTGAGAGTATGGAGAAAATGCCAGCTATCACCCGAGACCATAGGCAACATCCTCGTATGAAACACTAACTTACTGATGCTGAAATACCCAAGTACAAGATGTAATTGAAAATACGTATTTTAAGGCACAACAGCAAATATGCTATAGCTTTATTCACATGGTTGGGGGTTGTTTCCCCTCTAGATTCAAATTGAAGGCTTTTATGACTTTTTCAACATATGCATAAACAAACCATTGTTCTCAGCAAGCCAATGTAGTACAGATTATTAAACATGCAAACTATTCTAGTACTCTGTATTGTACACATATTCAAGTATATGAAATTCCAAATTTTAAACAGATGACTAAAAAAATCCAGACTTGTCCCATGATTTTTATTTTTTTTTCTCAAAAGGTATTTTGTACATTAATACAAAATCCTTCCACAGACAAACTACATAAATGTAGGAATATTTTTAAAGAAACACACCTAAGTGACAAGCCATAAGTAGAAAAAACCTATTTGTTTGGGGCAAAAATATTTCTATATCACCATATTTTATATTGGTTTTCCTTAGCTTGGATGTTTTTCTAGCTATTTATGTCAGTGCATTATCAGACATCATCACAGTACTTTCTGGATAAGAACAAATGTTTACTGGTTAAAAAGATCAGTGCAGAAAACATTTGTAGATAATGCAAAGTTATTGGAGACATAAAGCAATGAAGAAATGGGTCAACTATAAAGAAAACTTTGATTCCTCAGTAATATGGTATATCTAGAGCCATGTGAATGTCAGAGGTTTAAATTCAAGGTTGCAACTCAAAACAGAAATTGCTGATTATACTCACACAAAATAAGAATTTCGATGGAATTCAGTGAGACTGAGAAGGACTTAAATTTAACCCTAAATGACCAACTAAATATGCACTTCAAGCATGATGCTGCATCTAAGACAGCAAATATAAATTTGGGGTGTATTAAGACATTTACAACATTACTGAAATGTTACATTAATTCTGGTATTGACACTTTCGAGAGTAACTCAAATTTTGGGGGGCTCTGATGGGGTTTTGTTTGCTTGGGTTTGTTTGTGGGGTTTTTTTAAGTCAAAATGTTGCAGTTCAAGGTTTTAAGTTCAACAGTTTAGAGCACTGCCAAAAGAGATCATTAATAATCATTTTCCACTGCCAGATGGGTACCAATACCGACAAAGCAGCATCATACTCTTCTGTCAATGTGAACCTGACTTAAAACTCCCCCAAAGTTGTGAGGGCTCAAGAGTACTAGCATTAGGGCTATGCCTTGTTATGTTTTTGAGCATCCAATTTGGTTATTGCCCTAATTAAGAAGTACATTTTCAAAAACACTCTGTATCTAAGGCCCATCAATGAATACAGGCCTGAACTGGCCTTTGCTTTCTGGTAATTCTGGCAGAGAAAAACTACAAATACTAAGAAACAGGAAAGAGATGTTAATGCATAAAATAAATACTTACAATACTATTTGTCTGTATTTTTTGTTTGTTTGTTTTTTCTTAATTTCAGTATCTGTTTCAGTATTTCATGTGAGAATTCTTTGCTGCTCTGTGATTAGAGGAAAGAACCCCAAATTTCACTTTGTCTTCCTAATTGCTAATGAGCATACTTCTAGGGATATGGGGATGGGCAGCATAGCACACATGAGTATAAAGAGAAGAGTAAATCTGTACACATGTGGGATGTACATGTCACCATTCCCTTCCAGTCTTGCACATAGTATGTCAACATCCATCTCACTCAGTAATTTCCATATCTCTTTTCTTTGGTTCATCAAATCCTACTTATTCACACCACTTCCTCACTTCAAAAGAAGGAGGCCAAAAATTAAGTAGAGATTTAAAAAAAGAATAAGAAAAAGTAGAAAAAGGGTTAATTCTGGCCAGCCAGCAGAACATTTTTCAAAAAACTACACGGAATAGAGGGAAGAATGGACACGTCCTTCTTTGGCACAAAAAGGAAAATATTGTTTCTGACTGTATTGGGAGTAGATCCCAAGGTTTGGGTAGATGTGAGAGGCTGCAGGGCTGGCCTCTGTGGCAGGAAGACAGGGTTGGCATCTGGCTGCTTGCTCAGGTTAACCCACCAGTTCATGCATAGTCAGGGTCACCTGCTAATGTCACAATCTGAACTAAAATATCCCGAAGCCTCTAAAAAATCAAAGAAAAAAGATTTAACAATGTTAACCTCAATTCTGCCCTCTTTAATCATGGGGCCAGAACATTTCCACTACAGATGTTGCAGAATGGTATAGAAAAATCATGGGAAAAGAAACCATGATATGAAATCAACAGAAGTATATTAGACACAAGCTAAAAGAAAAGTACTTAAATATAGTTTTCACTCTTTCTTTGAATCTAATATTCATCAAATAGCCCTTGCAAACTTCATCATTTTTCCTTTGTACAAGAATATTTTTCCTAAAGTGCTTTTTTTTAGATGTAGTTATTGCACTGACCTTGATAATTCATAATTAGCATTTTGTTTTCCATCACAATTTAAAAATGCCATCCTATCGTTATCAGTGACATCGAATCTCAGTACTGAAAGTGAGATGTGCTCAGTTCTTCATTAATATACATAGAGGTGTCGAAATACAAACAAGTTCCTACTATTATAAACAGAGTTACATACAGAATTGATTACTTCAAAACAGGCAGCTAAAATAATATTTAGGTGACAACAACTTGAAACCTCAGGATTCCACAAGAGTCTTAATAAATCACTAACAACACTGACAAGCTCCTTTAACCAATTCCTCACTCTTCAGTACATTTGCACTTAATACTGTGAATGAAGATGGAGAACCAACAAGGCATATGCTGCAAACTCCAAAACTTGACATATAACACAAGTAATCCCACTGCTACTTAGGTATACTATTGTACAACTACTACTGTTCCCAGTAACAACTGGCTTATTCAGGAGTGCAGCCTTAGATTATTTTGTGGCATACTGCAGCTGTTTTTCGTAAGCTAAAGTCAGCATTACTTCAATTCATCATTTTCTGGTGTTATAAAATATGGTACTATATTGTATGAGAATTTAAAGTAATTGAACACAAAAGCTAAAGGTGCCCTTGGCAACCTTAACTCTGGAGTAGACTTCTGGACTACTAATGTACACTTGCTAAGAATTGCAAATCAACACCACCACTACAAAAGTGCAATTTTGCCAAAAGGTAGAGGCATGCAGAGATCAGGACAAACTCTCTTCCTGCTTCTATGGTTTCATTTTCCCACCGCCCCCTGCACACAGTCCTAAACATCATCTCAGCTCACCAGATCAAAACCCAGAAGCAGAAACAGGACCTCAAAAACTATTCATTACCATTAAGTCTTAAGACACTCACAGGGTGGTTTTCCAATTCAGTCAGCCATCTAGAATCACTCACACTTGTATATAAATTCTGGTCCTTCTCTTGTTGGTTATCTGTTGATTTAGTTTTTAGTCAACAGGTTTTTGGACAACAATTAGAGCTGTGTGTAGCAAAACAATTTAAACCTTGATATGCAGAGAGCAAAACGATACACAGACACAAAGCTATCCAAAAAACAAGCAGGAAAATTAAGTTTCAGGAAAGACTGTGGCACATGGAACTGCAGACAGAAGGGATGAAGTGCAGTGAGAATGGAAGAAAGACAAGACATGCCAGGAAAGGACACCAATGAAGATAAAACTAAGGGAATTCTGTGATGGTGAAGTTTTCATTCTGAAATGACAAAGTTTGGCAAAAAGTGTGTATTTCACCAGAATAGATGCATCTATCCTACTTGTAGCATCTGGCTAGCTGAAAAACTGGCAGTGGCTAGAATGGCAGCTGAGAAATGGCTGAGAACCCAGTAAACCAAACACATCTGAGATTTTTGAAGACGGATGACAACAGCATGCAAAAATGTTTTGGGGTGTATGAATAAGAAATCAACATAAGAAACCTTGACAGAAACTTTGTGAATGCAAAACAATTTTTTGATCATATCATTGTCTATGAATTACAATTGCAACTTTACTTGTTATAGAAACATTCTGAGAGACGTAAACTTTGGTACTGTAGTACCAAAGGGAGCAGGGATGAGAAATGGAAAGATGAATCCTTTCTACAGGAAGATGTAGGTTCTTTCTACTACAGGGCCATGTATTTATTATTTTTCTCCTTGATACATTTCAAGGTGCATCACACTGCTAAGCATTTATGGATTTTAGCTGGCACAGGCACTTTGTAGTAAAAGTAATGACCCCAATACACATTTGGAGAAGTAGTCACAGAATCATAGAAACATTTACATTTGAAAAGACCTCTAAGATCACTGAATCCCACTGTTAACCCAGAACTGAGAAGTTTACCACTAAACTATATCCCTAAGTGCCACATCCACGTCTTTTAATATCTCCAGGGAGTTATTTCATACTTTCTAAGCCAGCTACCTCATGTTACAAAAATCAAAGGTATATTCTTAAGGGGTCAGAATATTTACATTAAATGTTACTGTCAATGTTTAATTAATTAAATAAGACTGATAGCAAGTTAATATCCTACATTTTATTACTTTTAAAAACTTTAACATGTTATTAGAAACGTAAAGATATTTTATGTAGCTGTGCTGTAGCTGTACATAGATTTTATTTAGGTCCTGAAATACAAAATTCAGGTTGATAAAGTTAATTTTCCATTTTTACAGTCCCTTAATGTATCTCCACAAGAAAAAAACAAACTTTCAGAATATTTCCATGGGTGATGTATGTATTTTTTTCTGAAAATGAAGGGAACAGAAGGGAAATACTGGCCCACTGTAAAACAAGAGAGGTGGATGGATTAGTCACTCAACAATGCTGAAAAAGCAGAGATTCTCAACACTTTCTTCAGCTCTGTGTTTAGCAGCTCAGGCCTTGGGAACAAAATCCAAGTTGACGCAAACACAGACCCACTATCAGTAAGGAAGAGCTGGTTTGTGAACTGTTATGGGAGCCTAAGCCCTGTAAATTGATGGGCCATGACAACAGTGTTCAACAGTTTTACAATTAGAACAATCAGACATTGGAATAACCTCCCTAGAGAAGTGGTGGATCCCCCAACATTGAACAGGGTGCTGGGCCATGCAGTCTGGATTGTGCTTTAGTCAAAAAGGGCTGGACCAGATGACCGTTGTGGTTCCTTCCAACCTGTATTCTATTATTGTACAATTCTGTGAAAATGTAAAATTTAAACAACAACAAAAAGAAAAACCTGTGGAGAAAAAATTATTCCACCTAAATAAAACTTGTTTTAATGTATTTCTTAATTCATAAAATTTTTCTTTAGGCAAAGAAGTACTAAAACCTTGATACTTTTTCTTCTTTTTATTTTACTAAATATAGTGTAAGGCATGAAGACTACCATACCAAAAAAGGTATTTCACTGCAACCATTCTGGAAGACAAAAGGAATTCAGGATATCAGGAGCCAAGATTCAGTCTGCAAAGCACTTCAATATCTGCCTAAATTTAACATTTTGCATCGGCTCCACCTGCTCCAAATAAAGACATGCTTATATGCATTGTTGCAAATAATTGATCCAAAGTACAGAGTTAAAGATTAATATGTTAATTGTAAATTAGAAAGCCATAAAGATCTTAGTGATCCTTTAATCTGACCTGCTGCATAATAAAGGACAGAGGATTACCCTGACTTTATTCTAGTTCTTCATTCATGCACTTCCAAATGCTTTTTTCAGGGTTTAGAAATTCTTTTCTTCCTCAAATGGAAATTGCTTAGAAGATATTTAAGAGAGGTTATGTTTCCTTCTAAGTACACAGCAGCCACTTGTAAAAAAAGGATTACAAATTAAAATAGTATTATTAGTATCAATCAGAACAAACTAATGATAGCTCATTGTGTCTCACTTTGATATTTGAAGTGCCTTTCTGTATGAGATGCTATATATAGCATGGTTTATCAACATTTATAGCTTTTCCAAACACTCAAATTAAAATTTCCAGATAGAAGGACAGGATTATTGATGACTTTGTGTTATTCTGGTAACACTGGTTTTAAAATAGTGTTATTCAAAGGACATACAGGACTTTCCTGGTTACAAAAGATGCTCTTTGTCAAGAGAGCCAAACTATGCTGATATACAGGGCAAAAGTAGTAGGGTATTGTCAGTCCTGATGAGCCCACTGCACTGGTATAGCACATAGCCATCCTGAATGAAATATGAAATCTTCTCCAAAGAGCTGCTACTCTTCATCCCGGTCCTGCGGGGAAGACGATCCAGCACAGGGGGGATAAGGAGCTCCAGTCGTCTCACTGTACCAGCAGTAAATTTGCTTTCATAATACAAAAAGACTGAATTATACCAAACGTACCTATCAATTAAGCATGTGTCATTTATTCTCTGTGGAAAGCCGCAGGGGGGTAGAAATAAATTATGAGAAATTGCTTTAGCTTCAATTAAAAACTGTATGCATACTGAGAGAGATATTCTACCAGTCATAATCTCTAGAAATTTGTAACCCACCCTAGGATGAGAGTCACTCAGCTGACCAAAGGTGATTGCTTTAGCTTCCTCCTCGGGAGCTTTGTTCCATCTGAGGTTTAATAGCAACCCAAACGACTCCAGTGGGGCTGATATAGGTAGGACACCTGCAAGCCTCTGCACTAGCATCTGTAAACCAGCAGGGCATGTCAAACGGGACCATTGCAGCCAACTGAATCATATTCACTGGGTTAACTTTACTTTGGGCCAATCATTGCTTCTGGCCATGCTGACTGGTTTGCCTAAAACTATGTTTTCTATATGAGAAGCATGGACCCCTGGCTCACACTCAGCTGTTTAGATGTTGGTTCTGAAGCTGAATAAAATCTTTATTAAATTTCCAATCATGCGCTAGGAAGCAAAGCAAAAATCTGAACTGCTCCTGGCAAGGGAAAATGCCATAGGCAACTGTGTGCAGAACCTGTCTCTTAGAGAGCACCATTACTACAAGGGTACTACACAGGCTTGGTACACACACTGAAGTACTGGGAATTTGTAACCAATAATAATCCTCAAAACAATTTGAGACATCTTTATTTGTACTCAGTATGTTTATGTTCCAGATGCTAGCAGGTGCTTTTCACACTCACTCTCAGGTCCTGCAGGAAAGCTGCAGATTTTATATAAAAGCTGAGTATCTTCCAACACTTTGTGAGCCCTCTAGCAGCCTTCAGTATCTTCTATACATCAAAGCAATACCAACCTTATGGACCAACCACCAAGAATCATCCTGGCCCTGCATTTTAATGCACCATTTTGCTAAGTATCATGGCTTGAAATCCTGTGCACAAGTCAAATGTCCATTTCAACAAGCATGTTACATTGTAGTTGGGAAATCAGGAACACCTGCAACAACTCTAAGCAAGCCAAGAAAATCAGTGTCTAATTTATTTTTTATATAACCAATCCAAACAAGGGGGTCTTAAGAGGTTAAATTCCTTCTGTACAGTTCACAGTGACCAAAGTTGTGCAAGGGAAGTTTTTAATTTCCCTCCATTTACTTGAAGTAACAGAGATGCTGGCAGACCAGTGTTTTGCTACCTAAGAGCATTAACTATAACCTGCAACTCCTCTTATTGTACTACACAATGAAAGCAACTGAACTTGCAGTTATATGCTTTTTTAATTTTCTTGTTAGGGGGCTTTTTTTTTCCCCTTTTTTTCCCCCGAAACTGTAAGACACAAATCATGAAGCAGTCAAAATAAATGGAAGATAAAAAACCAGGAAAAAATATCAGATGTGTGTTTATTTACCTTGCTCCAGGTAACACAAGCCTCCCCCTCCCCCAGTGTCTTTTCCCCTTAATCAGTTTCTTAAATCTGTTTTGTCTTGTTCAGGTAAAATTGAGTCTGAGACAAAAATAAGTAGAAGAGTCAGCAACGGATGGACCAGTGCAATGTGTTGATACTTTTAGAGTAATTGCTTCTGAAAGAATGCAACCTAAATTCCTGGAAAATCAGTATAATGTCCAAGAAAACTTTGTTTTTTATATAATTGAATAGAAAGTACCGCAAAAATATAAATATAATGCATCCATCTTGAAACTAGATTTCCTGCATTTTACTTGTTCACCTTTCAGTGATAATATAATTTAAACGAATTACACCTACATAATATCAGGCTTGAAATCTTTGGAAAAATATTTTTTTCAGGGTTGCAATTTTTTTTTTGAAAAGCAATATTTGTATACATTTACCAAAGAAGATTGGGAGTCATTCTTTTTTTTTTTTTGCTTAAATTGCACTCATTAAAAGATACTGTTTAATTACTTGTTTAAAGTACCTAGTCGGTACTTCCACTATGCCTTATATACAAGAAAAGTTGTTCCTCCTCAAAGGACAAAAATGAAAAGCACAAGCAGCATTTTAAGTCAGCCAGGAAATCTGCTCTGGAGCCAACACTCTGACAGAGGAAGTCCAGTCTTTCCCTTTATTCACTGATCAGATGACTGAATATCTTTACACTATCTGAATTCTTATGAATATCTAAACTTAAAAGATCTTGATTAAGAGACAAGCCCTATCTGCAAACCTTAAACTTCTAATCATATCCATTAATTTTTTTCTGTTATGATTTATTATTCTAATATTCAGAACATTTGTAGAGTGCAAACGTAAAATATACTTAAAACAGATCATTAAATATCATCTGTGGTTTAAGGTTATACAATGTCAGCAAAAGTCTTACATTATTTAGTATTTTCCTTAGATATCCATTTAAACATAATTATTCAATACTCAGCCTTCAGCTGAAAAAAGAACCAAGTCTTACTATAAGGAAAAAACACCCAAAATGTTAAGAACCATGTGTAAAAAAACCCTACTAGAAACATAAAAAAAAAAATATAATTTTAGTACAATGTCATGATCAGGACATTCTGATTTATAATTTTTGTTTATATTATTTGATTGAAAAACCTACAATCTAAGAAAATACAAAATATGTAAACAGAATAGATCAAAAACAAGAAACCAAATGAGGATTAATGTTGCAATGAAAGATTTTTTTAATTTTTTAAAGAATTTGAAGACAATAATCTCTGGTGCAAAGGATGCTGTAAACAAAGAGATTTTTTTTCCTGATAGATACTGTTCTAAAGGCACAAAGACATGAGAAAAGAATACTACTTTTGCATAAAGGTTAGTATAGCTAATTGCACAGATAAGCACTGAAAATACAAGAACAATCCTTCAGGTTGGCCAGGATTAATCCCAGATCAAGTATGATGTAAGACCTAATCCCAGAATCATAGAATCATTAAGACTGGAAAAGCCCTCCAAGATCATCAAGCCCAACCTTTACCAATAATATAGGGCATAACACTGAGAAATACATAAAAATGTCTGGCATCAGAAGCCAGCACCTGCAAAGTGATAGGAAGTCAGAAAAAAAAATCAGTATCAAATTTAAAAGCTAAAATTGACACCATCTTCTCCAAAAGGTTTTAAGCAAACACTGGGTTAATAAAACAAAATTATCATATTTTATGGCTATCAGAACATTTCCAGCACTTCAGCCTTCTTCTTAGTTTCTACTGATGTTGTTCACTTAATGGGTGGCTTCTTGACGGAAGTCACTAGGTCCCTGTAATAAGCATTTTCCACCTAGTTAGAAAGGTTGAGCATCCCTTGTTCCAGCTTGTGTATTTTACTTCACAAGTGCAGACGACTATTGTTACAGAGACATCATCACTTCCCACAGTTCGTTTGACAGGCAGTAGTTATGAAGCTTTGGTGTCTTGATCTCCTGCCATCATCTGAGCATAAAAGATTCAAGAAACATAGCTACAGATTTTTAAACTGTGTGCTTGCCTTCAAGTATTTGCAAACTTGCAAAAAATTAGAATGGTATAGATAAGAGACCATTTTAAACTGGGAATGACAGAATTTTCCAGATTAAAGGGAAACATCAGCACATCATTATCTCTTGCTACTACAAGATAAATAGGACTTAGTTTTGGTTGCTGTGTAAGAAATAATATGACCCTTGTAAGTGCTAAAACTGATAACAAATAAAATTACAGGAAAATGAGCTAATAATTAGAATTCTACTGATTTCTAAAGTTACCTTATCACAAGCTTCTCTAAGGATAACTGATACTTAAAATAAACTCATTTGTATGTGTACAACTTTTAGATAACTTATACATAAAACCGCTCAAAAGAATTATTCTGTATTCAAATCCTACAGTACTTACAGTTTTATCTGTAGTATTACATCCCACAACACAAAAGCAGGCACTGACTTCGACTTTGTCCTCTGTAATTCCTGTTGGTCATGCATCACAAAGTCTGTGAAGTCTTCGCACTTTAAATATTATGAAGAATGCTTAGGGTTGGAGATCATTTTTACAGGTAATTCTTCCTATATCTAATGAATGCTTCAAATATTATGACAAAAACTCTTACTTCTTCCCAAATTCTAAAATATTCCAGCTTTTAATAGCAACACTTTATATGGTCATCACTAGGTACAAAGAAGTCTGTTTTATGTATAAAAACTGCAAAATCATTTCACATTATAACTGGTTATCAATGTAGTATCAGCATTTAACTATCAAATGCAGATTTTAATTGGGAAACTAGTTAATCATCATCAAGCTACCAGGCTCATAAAGACAAGAATGAGCTCTCCAAGAGTTAAAAAAAAAAAAATTGCCAGTAACTTATGCAATAGTCACCAGTGTTAAAACTTTATTTTACACAGTGTAACAATTATTTAAGTTTAAAAGAATATATTTTAGGTTGGTAATAATACATAAAGCATTAAGGAAAATTAAGGTTTTACTTCATTAATGTTTCTGCAACATGAGGTATCAGTAAGTATGAAAATTTTGGAACCTATGAAAACCATTGGAGCGTTCTAGATGCAGATTCTTCATATTAAATTTAGTTATTCAGAATGTACCTACCAAGAAGAGTTCTAACTATGCTTTCAACTTTACTAATGCAACTTCTTTCTGATATTTCAACTCTCATAGGAAGAAGTCTCCATCTCAGTTTTGCTGAGGTACCAGTATTCTATCTTCCCATGTAGCTCTTTGCAGGCTGTCATTTTAGGTTAAATCCACCACTTTATCCCAAGACTAATTTTGGAGAGAAACTCTATATAGAGAAGAATTCATTTTATTATTTCAGTAGTGAGCTATTTCAAAATCTGACAGTAATCATGTTTTCAGTGGACTGACACTTAATTCCAGCATCACTGGTGTTGCATGGCCTTGTGTTTCGATATGGTTATTAAAATTATTAGAAATGCCTCTGCCAAGTTAAGGTACAAACGAGACTGGATGCCAAAGTCAATAGTATGGGTTTTATTTAATGATAAATGTGAGACACAGAAAGAGAGAGAGAAATAGGAGAAAGGAGACAGAGGGAAAAAAGAGAGTGACAGAGAGGGATTAAAATCGAAAAAGTATCACCATTCCGTGTAACCCAGCGGTGGCCTATCAATCCGGTTCTTTTGCTCTTCTTGGTGGTGAAGGTCCCACAAAACACAGAGTCCATTGGATTAATATACATTCAGGACATGCCAGGCACCTGCCCTGTGGGAGGGGGAAGCTTTACAGTCTCTTGTGACAGGCTCTGGATTTGTTACTTCACTTGGATCACATGCAGTCCTCTGGTGGTAGAAGGCCTCAGGAATGAGTTGGGGTAGGGGGGGAGCTTTGGGGTTCTTAGATGGTTTATGACCCCTTCTCAGCAACCTCTCACATCCTGTGTGTGTACATGGTCTTCCCAGAGCGTGGGGGGTGTGTTCTTTGGTTTGGTATAGAGAGATTTCACCATCACGCACCCAAAACCCTCCTCCTCCGCCACCCCCTGAGCCCAGCTAGGGCTGATTCTTAACGCAGACACATTCTTCTTTCCTGAGCCTTGTTTACTTCTCCTCAGACCTGAGACAATTAGACAACAGTCTTATGTTAAGTCCCCCTTCACAGTCCAAATTCCAGACAGGCAGTTGCTTCCTTGCAGTTTGACAAAAAGTCTTTCTATGATTTTGACAATGTTTAAGACATTACCGACATTTCAGTCCATCACACCTTGTGAAGAGGGCAGAGAGATGTAAGAATAAAGGTAATGATGCTATGGACATTGCATAATTTTTTCCTTGTCAGAATACTTTACCCAAGCATATTTATTGCTTTCTTGAACAAGAGAACTCTCTTTGTGTCCAGGAGAATCAAGTCTTTGTGTACAAATGACCACAGACCATCACATTCAACTGACCCAGCTCAGACATCCAATATATGTCTAGCCTAAGCTAGTCATCAAAGATTTGTCTGCAGTTAGTGCAGAGTATCTTTAGCTCATGATTCATATTGAAGTAAAACTGGAATCTTACATGTGATGAATCACACACACTAGATGTCTTTTTCTCTGCACTTCAACAACTAATTTACAGTGGATGCTCACCTTTTAGGTTATTTGTTATGAAATCCAGCCCAGAGGATTAGGAGATGACAACATCACGATGAAGCCACTTTTGACCACACCAAAACAACCACAAAACCCCAGACCAACCAACAAACCAACCAACCAATCAAAAAATCCAACAAAACCAAAAAACACCAAACCCACCAAAAACAAACAAACCACCTCTACTATCCTAGAAGTATATGGAAAAGGGCCTGTGCTATTTCATAATGTACCTGTCTGGAATACTTTTGCTTGATACCCATATTTTCGCCATGAAGTGAAAATGGAACAATGCATGAGTGAATGGAGTAAGCAAGAAGGATAAAAAACCACAAGTGGGCAAAATGTGCTCATTACTTTTAAAAAATTACTGGCTATATTTACAAAACAGACTGCAAACTGTTCCTAATGTAGTAGATATTGGACATGATTATTCAGGAGGTAAGATCTTGTATTACAATGGTTTTAGCATTTCCTATATTCCTTTAAAAAAAAAAACCAAAAAAAAACACCAAAACCAAACCACTTTTAAGGAGAGAATTTCCATTTAAAAGTGGGCTTGCATGAGAAAATTGTATCTTCCACTAAAGAATTACCAGTTTATTATACTTTCTCATATGAAGTATCACTTTGGTGGAGATATGAGAAAATTAACTGCACTATATAGTACTAGTTTACCAATGCAGCTGTTAAACTATCTGCTGGGTTTCTGAACTCCCTTTGGAAAACACAGGAATCTGAAGACAAACTGGCAGACATTGATGGTAAAAAGACTAAGGTTTGCATGACTCATGCTAAAAAGTAGTGGTTTCTAAAGGATTCAGGGAATTATTAGTAACTAAAATAAAATTCTGCAAGAAAACATCTAAGGATGTAAAAAGTATCTCCATGTTTATTGAGAAGAATATACCCTGTATTATGCTGAATACATTAAAAAATTATATCCCAGATCCATGCTGGAGGACATGTGACCATCAAATACAAACTGTGTAATATTTGAGCCACTTGTTTTGTCTCTCTTACTCCCTCTCTCTCCAGCAATTCTTAGAAAGCAAGAAAGATTTTATGAATATCAAATTATATATGCATATCCACCTGTTAAAAGGAAGTTCAAAGGAGCTGCAAAGTGGACTATTCATTAACAGTAGCCTTGTAATAGTCTTGTTATGCCTGGTACATATTATTACCAAGAGTGATTTGCCATGCACTAATTTTACAAATGTCTTTAACATGTAAAATACAACAGATTTTTACTGGTCTACTACTATGATACTATTATAAGTCTATAAACAGAAAATGGAATAATAGTCTGCATAAAGAAGAAACATTTTTTGTTTCACTTCTCCTGTTAAATCTTGGTAAAGCTATAAAAAATACATCACAAAAAGCAACTAACTACCAGTAAACCTTTCTAAAATTCAAAAATTCTAAACCTATAATAATCCTAATCTGAACAACTAATCATAGTGTGAAGCTATTCTAATGTGTATCCAATTATAATCAGCACTATGATAATGGCACTGTCATTAATCTTCTGTGCTATTTCTCATTATTTCTAGAGACATTGTAAAAGCAAATTCTTGGAGCTATTTACAGGAGATGGGAAGTTTCAGTCCTTGTATTACTCAGAATTTGCTATGGTATTCCTTATTTTCAGGAATTTAAATTTTGCCAATCAATTTTCAACAAAAAAATCTTTAACTCGTTATCTGGTTGAGGTTTGTTTTCTAAGTATGCAAAAATTGTTCAGATATTCCATTCCAGACTGAAATTAGAGATGGAAAGGAAGGAAAGATTTGCTATGCAATAGCATTATGAATTCCTTTTCCAGTCTTGTCAGATAACTTGTCACTTCACACTCTGGAGCAGCAAACGGAAATGTGTCAACAAAGCTGCTTTTTGTGGTCCCTAGGAAGAAAGTACTGCCTCTGAACAAAACACAAACTCTTCTGGAAGACTTCTCCTTTGACACACACTGTGGAAATGAATTTGACAACTAGATGCTCCAAGAAGTCCCTCAGTGCCTGAATGTGCCCTGGTTCAAAGGGCCACACTGTAGTTAATCAGGACATCAGCAGTGCCCATAACAACAGGACAAGGAGTTATGATTTTAAATTAAAAGAGGGTTGATTAAGACTAAATAGAAGGAAAAAAAATTACATTGAGGGGGCGAAACCCGAAACAGGTTGCCCAGAAAAGTGATGGATGCCCCATACCTAGGTACATCTGCATACATACCCAGCACATCCACCTTCATCCATAGACACCCTACGCCCCTTCTCAGATCTGAAGGGAGGATGGCTTAAAATGCTCTTAATTTTCCCTTTCCTTTTCCGGGTACAGAGAGCCAAGGGTAGAGATGAGAATGCACTTAAAATATTAACAAGTTTTCAAAAAGGAAAAATGGCAATAGGGAAAGAGAGTCACCACCAAAACTGCAAGGCTTTTTCTGGTCTTGTAGCTTTCTGTTGTAATGGTACTGGCTGCTTCCTTTTCCTTTGCCTTGTATCCAGCATCTCCTCTCACTGAAATCTTTCAGTGCCTTATTACTTGTGATCTCACAAAAATCAGGGAGGCATGTATAAAACAAAAAGCAGCAACAGCCTGGCTTTACACTGCAAGACAGACTTTCAGAAGACATCTTTGAAAAATTAAATACAGTCAACTTGGCAATGACTCAATGTGAATTTTTTTCATTGCAAAAAACAGGTTTCAGGATTGAAACATAATGCAATTGTTTTGAATGCCAGTGCTGAAACAGTTAACATATTCTGCATTACAGTGTGTCATCCAAAGAAAATAGGTGAGGGAAACAGTTGTTGATCTTGACTTACCAACACAAATTTAAATTGTTTTTAGTTCGCTCTACACAGTACAACTGGCATTTGAGAGGAAAACAACATGTGTCAAAACTATCTACCTGAAACACATTTTAAGAAAAAAAATATAAAGATGAGTTACTGAAAAAGAAAAATGTCAGGTCTACCTGATGGAAAAAACTTCAGATAAAGAGATTGAGATCTCCTTAAAAGACAGGGAGAAACAGTAAGAGAAAGATAATAAAATACTATGTTTAAAATAATATGAACTAATTTTTTAGACAAGATAAAATACTGTCAAGTAAATGAAATTAATTTCTGGTCTTGTTCTTCATTGGATTTAGAACATGTGAATGAAACCATCAGTATGTTGTGACTAGTATCCCAGACTTCATGGGTAGTTGTTATATTGCATGAATAAATGCAGGTTTTAGCCTACAAAATAAAGCTGAATTGCAATTCTTTAGCTGTGATTAATTTCACAGACTGTTTTACACCCTATAAATTCAATGGTTTGAAGCAGGATACCAAACCAAGTGAAGGATTGTTTTAAGATAAGCTCTTAAGACAGTAACACACATCTGCAGTTCTACTGCAATCTTCTAATCTTAAGTGTATGTATTTCAGTTCAGATGGATAGCTGGTATGCCAGCCCATTAGAAACTGTAAACCATAGGAATGCAATCCTATGAGTGATGTACCTGAAAAGTTAAATATGTATTGATTTGGTGGTTGAACACATCTGTCTCTTAATGGATGCAAATAAGTAAGATCCTATAGTTTTACAATAAACTCTGAATAATAATTAATGTCATAAGAACACAGATAAATAAATGAATAAAAACATGTATGTGAGACTCCTGCACAGAGCTGGTTTCCTTTCCAGCTCCGTTCCAGTTGTCCTCCTAAGAGCATCTCCTACCTCTTCAATCAGATCTTTAATTAGACTGCAACTCTAAAGCACATTTCCCAGGTCTCCACACAGTGGACCCTTGACTGTACCTGTGGGCAGCAACAGACTCTATAAATATGTGTTTCAGTGCACATACCTTCCTCCAGTGAGAATGGCAAATAATTTCTGGCTGCAAACCAACATGACATTGCAACCTCATGTTACTACACCTCAAGTCCTTGATCAACCATAGATATCCTTTATGTTATTAGAATGATAAAAAAATTCAAAACATATTACTATTATCTTGCTATTTCTGTCGCCTTTAGAAATTATTTCTTGTTTCAGATGTTTTGATTATCTGTATTTTTCCTATTGCACAGTATGTGTCTATATTGTAAGACATGGAAAAAGCTTTCATATCACACAGCTCATTAGAGGCTTAAATGAACCAGTTTTAGATGTATGATTTTAACCTCATTACTGTTCTCAATCAATGAAATAAAAATGGTGGCTGTCGTAACATCACCTCTTGGATATATGACTCTGGGAATCTGCAATCAGAGTCTGCTCCTCAGATGGTAAAACAGCTATCAAATACATTTGCTAGTACTAAGCCTGATTAAATAATAATGGAGAAAAAGGCTTTTTAGAACTCTATAAGCCAATCACACTATCTCTAAGCACAATGGAGAGAAAGATATATCCTACCTGCATCATGCATTAACCTTGGTCCATTTGCAAAATGCTGTAGAAAGAGAAATCCTCACCTGGCACAGTTCCTATGCGTCACTGCCTAAATACATCTTAACAGGCTGGTATGTCACATGCTGTAAATGTTGCAACAAAACTCGGCACATGTCTGAAGTCCTGCTCTCGAGGTGAAAGACATGTTTAGATCAGTGACAAATTTTTAAAATCTCCTTGTCTTCAGAATGAGAATATCTCTTTTCTTCACTTTTCCTCGCATTTATGCCAATCATACACTTAGCATCTGGAGATGCCCCTTTTTCTCCACTGCCTCCAGAAGGAGTCGAGGTAACTAACTTGAGGCTTAATGCTTAACCCTTAAACAACTTACTGCATTCTGCCCATCTAATACAAATGAGATGGATTATCTATGGCTTCATTCAATTTAAGAGAGTTTTCACCTACACATACTAGATCATTTCCAAAACTGTACACTTCCAAATGTATTACTACATAAAAAATCATTATTTGAACGTCTAAAAGTATTAAGATGCTTTCTGTTGACTAAGCCTTTGGTTTACACATATTTAGGAAGGTAGTAAGTTGGTCTATGGACACCTTGCCTGTTACATGTACTAGACATACAACGTATGTTATTTTTGTGAGATTTGAGTGACCAATACTTAGCCCAAAGGCTAAATAATACTAGACCAGAGTTGACATTTTACACAGAAAAAATACAGAACAAATTAGCACTTAGTCAAGTTTCTGACAATCCTGCCAAGCCAAAATGCTTCAAATTTTGTACTGTTCAAGTTAAGCTATTCTAATTTATTGATTTAGTTGTACTTGGCAAATAGACTGTAACTGCTTTTCAATTCACCTTCATTTTTATCATTGAAATAATGGTGATTTTTCCCTGACAATATTTTCTGAGATGTCTGAAGTCACGTTATTAAACAATTCAATGCTGATTTTTACATAATAGTGTTTTCAGGTGAAACTATTCTTAAAAGCTCCTGTTTACTGAATCATGTATCTCAAGGGGATGCTGGGTGTTGATAGTTCTTCTATGATTTAGCCAAATATTCCTTCTTTCACTTTGTCATATTATCAGTTAAATTCTATAAGCAAGGCTTCTTCTTGCTGCAATATAAAACTGGAAGTTTGCACCTCAAATTTCTTTCATAATGTACTTCCAATTAGTTTCATAATGTTCCCTGCACACCTGGAGAGAAATGAAGCTTTGAACAAGGAGGCAGAGCACAGGCAGAAGAAAAGACTTATCTGGATCTTCAACAGGAGGTAGAGAAGGAACAATGTTTTACCTTTCTGTAGTTCTCCTCTCCCTTCATCTGCATGGAGACAGCATGGAAAGGTTTGGGCAGAAAAGGCTCTCCATAGCTAGGTGACTCCTATCTAGTCCTCCTCAGATGAAATGCTTCTTCCTAACAGAAGATGAGTATTTGGCATTGCCACATGTGTGCTTTGGCATGCAATCTTCCTTAAAAGTAATTGCTTCAGAGTATCCTCATTATCTTATGATCTAGAGCATACAAATTGGGAGGGGATTTTTTTTTGGCAGAGGATAAAGCTGACTTTCAGGCTGTTTTTAGCCTGGTTTCCTATGGAAACAAGGCTGCACAACAGTATAATACGGTCTGTGTGTTCTCTCCTTGTAATTTTTGAACTAAGTAGCCCAATTTCAACTAAATGTGACTGAGAAGATAAAAATCTCAAAGATGGTTATGCTCTTACAAATTTTGAAAGCAGCAGCTGCTGGAGAGAAGAGAGACCAGGATCCCAGCATTAACATGCAGGGTGCTAACAATCTTATCAGCCCACTTCTGCTGTCAAGTGTGGCAGCCGGCATACCATTACCAGAATATATGCATATTCAGAGATAAAAGAAGAGCTCTATAATTTAATTAATAACCAAGATACAGAAATCCATAAGAAACCAGTCCTCTTCAATTCTGCTTCTTTTTGCCCTTCTTTCTTTTAACTAGACAACCAAGATACCAGGCTGACGAGGGGAAAAAATAAAACAAAAAGGCTGAACAGTTTAAATGAAAAACAAAATCATACAAAATCCATACTGTAGCAAAAGAGAAGAGTAAATAGGTGGAATAATGAGTTTATCAGCTTCTATGTTGTGAGGATGGATGGCTTTTAAAGTTCTGTCCTAAGGTACACTTTAATGAATTTACAATTTTACCAGTTTCAGAAGTCCTACACACACACAGACATATGCACACACAAACACAGATACAAGAGATTGTGAGAATCATATTTTACCTGCAACCAACTAAACATGTTGAATGATTCAACTTTTTCATGCAGATACATGACATAAAGCTCATTTCCTATATTCCAAAGCCAAGCAGCCGCATAATGGTTAAAGAACAGGGATTCCCCTGTCAAAACCATTTTTACAGCTCTTGGGTGATTCTTTTGAGATGGTCTACCATAAGTATCTATCCCATAATTTCTCCTTGCCTGTGTCAAAAATACTTCAAAAAACACCACCAAATACTCAGTAATTCATTGTAAAAATGAATCCATTGACTAGAGAAACTGGTATGAAAAGTGTTTTGTTACACAAAGTAGCATAATTCTTCATTATATATCCAATGTTCTGTCAGTATTTACTATAAATAAGACTGTTCTGTTCCAAGATTTCACAAGACAGATACAAATTCTGAATTCTCTGCCAAAAATTTTCAAAATCTAGAAAGTATTTCTCAGCTAGCAGTTCCTGAAATATAATTGATATTTGATCACTACCTGTTAATTACGATGGAGAAAAAAAATTAAAGACAGTAAAAAGATGAGCTTCACTTTGACTTTTTTTTTTTTTTTTTGGTGTGTATCAGATATCTTTTCCCTTGCATCCCCTCTGCTCATGCTGGGAATCAGTGCATGCTGCCAGCAGGACTTGTTAATTCAAGTTGCTGCTGCTGTCCAATTAAGCTTGGTGCCAGATCACAGACAGCCAGACACTAAGGTAACTAATTCTCCTTCCTAGTTCAGCAGTAAATGCAACACCATTAGCAGCATATCCGAGGTATTAATTCACTCATTTGTAGGCACACTGTAAGGTTAATTCATGTCTGTCCAAATGGAAAAAACTAAAAGAAGTGAAGAAGGATATCAGGCACTTGAAGTAGGTTGAGTGAAAAAACAGAGTTGCCTTTATTCAAGAAAGTAATCCTGAAGTCCTGAACTCAGATGGAAGTTTACTCAAGGAATCTAGTTTTACTAATTGAAAAGTTTCTGGGTGCCTAAAATTTCCCTTTAATACATACACAGATTTTTTTCTAGGTTTGGGAATACTGACAAGGCAGAATTTAGCTAAAATCAACCATTAAAATCAAGTTGATAATCTCCTGCCTACCTTCCATGAAAAACTGAATTCATTAGATGCCCTTATGACACACTGGATCATAATTAAGCACATCTGAAGTACAGTGTTAACCATACTTTTAAAACGTAACACAAAGTGCTAGTTTTCCCTCTTTTTCAGTAGCTGAATGTAGCTGAGCCTATTTTCAATCTGTAGTCTGCAGGCATTATACAAGAACAGACTGTCTCGATGTAATCCATAAAGAATAACTAAGAGCATACCTATCATCAGTAAAACTTAAGTTTGCTATGGGTGGATACATGTCTCAGCCAGGATAGCATTAAAAAAAGAAAAATTTCAAACTCTTAAGTCAGAGGATATATTTGGATTCAAGGATATACTCAGGATGTTTTCAGAGATAACAGTTCAGCTCCTTTCTTTGGCTCCTGCAATTCAAGTCCCTGTCTCCTGCTACCTTGCAGGTTATGCAAAGCATCAGGCTATGTGACTTGAGTAAGAAATCAGGAATGGGAGGCACAGCTCCTTACACCGTATAGTATTATGACAGAAGTAGATTCTCAAGCCAGGCTGATGGAGGATCCAATTAACCTAAGAGAGTAGTGCTGAAACTAGCCTCCAAGTAGCCACCAATTAGCAAAGCAGACCCATAGATATCTTAAGTGCTATCCTGCTCAAGATCTCTGCAGAGATATAAAAAGTAAACAACTTTCCTAAGAAGAAGAAACCCCTTCTTAAAAATGTACTTGGGATAACTCTTTTCCTTCAGGCAGCACTGGTAAAAATCCATCTTATGTTTCTAGGTCCCATATATACTCCTGTCTAATGGATTCAGTGCTTCTTTGAGGTAAGAGAGGTGAAGGTTTATCTGCAACAGCTAATTTCCCTGGAAAGTGTCTTCACAAATGGGTTGTACATTATTTTGGCTGGGAAAGAGCCCCCTCCAGCCTTTCCTTAGTAATGAGGAGAAAGAAAAAGCAAAGAGCATGATTCTGTAGCTTTGAGGGCAGAGCAGCTAGGCGAGAGAGAAGTATGCTCCAGTTCCTTCTGTGATAACTGTTTATCAAATTCAGCAATCGGTTAACATAAAGAGCTAGACCACTCCCAGAGGCAGGTTCGAAGCCCTCAACTCCCTGTTTGCCCCCCAGCAGCTATGTTGTCTCACACTCAGTTGTCACCCTTGCAGCCTATACTATTCTCAAGCACAAGATAAAGAGCTTCTCACATAATTTCCAATCTTGGAATGCTCAGCATTCAGTAGCTAAATCTTATTTTTATGAGTGGGTTTTTTGGTTTTGGGCGTTTTTTAATTCTTCTCATGACTGCAAAGGCAACTTTATTTCCAGCCTCCTTCAAAACGCCATTCAAAGAAATAGATAAGATACCAAGATTATAAAAGAGACAAAATTAGCAGTCATGAAAAGTAGAGGAGGCTTGGAGTGAATATATATATTTGCTGTATCTAAAAGCAGTGACATTGACAGTGGCACTTGAAAGAGGATTCTGCAGCCAGGGTTTTCACAGTCACTGAGGTCTGTAGGATACTGTACTTGCTGCACACTCAATTTGACCTTACTTAGAAAAGAAGAATAGATGAGAGATGGGTGCTGATTGGCAGCCCACAGCCAGTACAATTTCCCCATGATAAAGTAACAGGTTTACTAAGCACCACAGAACCTTTTCTGCCTTTTGTAGTTCCCATTGGAGCCCTGGAACCCGGGTGTCTAATCCTAAGAGCTAGACTGTTCTCCTATCTAGACGGAGCAAACATTGTATGTCAACTAGCAAAAAGAGCAGGAACAATATTAACTACAAAGCTCATATGTTTATAAATATTTAAATACTTAGTAATATAGCATTTTAAACCCAATATATAATGCAGGAGATTAAATACTTCAGGTAGCATGAGAAGGAATTAAATGATAAGCAGAAAGCATAGTGTAGCAATGAAAGGAACGATCTAATCCTCACAAAAAGTGATGCCACCACTACGAAATTTATAAAACGGGTACTGATTGATCCTTTCATTTTGTGATGAACTTATTATCTGGAACTTTATGAAATCTAAACCTAGCATCACTGATCAGGGCAGGTGTCTTCATCAGACTGGGAGAAATGGTAACACATTCATGTAGCTTTATGATGCATACAGACAATGAGACATAACGGTTGGATCCAGCAGTCAGGAAAACTGAATTTAAGCACTGACTCAAGAATTACTGCACTCCCATAAGTATGTCTCTCTTGATTGTATTTTAATCAATTGCTCTTGAACCTGGGTAATACATCTGTTGTATTTCCCAAGCTATTATACACAAAGCGTTTCAAGCTGTTATAATTTATAAACGGACTTCACATTGTCCTCCCAGTTGTTATTAAATCCAACCACAAGTGACCACTCCACTATGTACTCCACTGTACTCTATAGCAATGACCACACTTCCAAGTTTGAAAAAGGATACTGAGAAGTTTAAATAAGAAAAAAAAACCCCACAACAACAAAATTGCAAACAAACAAACAAAACCAACCAAACCAGAAAAAAAATCATCAAATATTACAGCCCAAGGCTGCCCAAGAGATGAGACTGATGAAGCAGGAATGACAGTTTGCAACATTTTGAGTAGGCACAGTGAGCTTTGTGTGATGATGCTAATAATAGATCCCAATTTAAAAAATACCAAATTTTAACTTTTGCCCAGGGCTCTTTAGAATGTCTGTGTGCCTCTGAATATCTAATTTGGCAGTGTTTTTATCCTATATTGCTACCTATCTAGTACTATTTAATTAAAGCAATTACAGTAGAAATTCATTCTCATGAAGGAATAACACGTTTTGCTTGTTAGACAGAAGCAGACAACTGAACTAAATAGAGGAAAATTGAGTTGATTATGCATGAGTTCAATTGCTAGTTTATAATTTTATGACAGTCTTTAGATGCTGTGGCAACTCCCATTTCTGCACTGCTTTTAGAATGCAGAAATGCCCTCACAACAGAGTAAGGGCATATCAATAGTGGTCAGACAAGCTTTTTTTGGGCAAAAGACAGCCTAATTCACTTTCTCTTGTAGCACCTGGAAAGCTCACATGGTTAGGGCAGATTTTCAAAACAAAATTACCTTTGTTCCCACGAGTTTTATGGAGGTCCTCAATAAGAGCTTTTGAAAACTCCATTCTGAAAGCACAGCTTTTAGGTCACCATTAATGGTTCGTCAACCATTTCTTTCTAAGCCTCTCAGCATCTGAAAACATTTTAAATAAACCACTTTATATAGAATCATTGTTTTCTTTGAGAACTGCACATGTATATGAAGGGACAGAGTTTGTTTCCATTTAAAAGGAGTGCAGTCTTCTCACAGCAAGCAATCACCAAAAATACTGTTGAAATTACATACATTCTCCAGCAGTTTTGAAAGGGATGTAAACATAGATCTAGGGTATGTTTTATCCCCTATCTTGTTGCAAAAACTACCATTAGATCATCACTTCCATTTTTTTGAGAAATCTGTGTTCCTAAATGCTTTTTGTTGGTGGAGAAGGAAGTTTGCTTGGTTTTGTCCTGTTTCAATGTTGCTTGTCCGGAGACATTATCATTTAAAGACCCACTGGCTGAAATCAAAACCTTTACAGCAGTCATGCAATTCTTCTCAATATACTGTGATCAGCTGAATGGTAGCAGCATCTGCCTATCCTAAATAAATATGGATGGGATGCAGGGTGGGTTTCCTAAGTGGCTTACTATGTCATGCATTCTATGGGTAGAATCAACAACCAGGGACTTCCACATGTGTTATTGTGATTGTGGACTTGCTGTTTCTGAAGAGTTGCCAGACAAAAATGGATGAATTTTTATTATCTCATTTACTGAACCTGTCCCAAGAAATATACAAGAACAAAACAGTGACTGAAGATGAGGGTTTCCAATTGCTAAAATGGTTTATCAATATTCAGAAAAAAGATATGGAAAACATCAGTTACAACATTTGCCTCACTGATAGCTAAAAAAGATTAAAATTTCTTTCTGCATTTATGTACATAGCACAAATCATTACACCTTTAGACTTTCTTGGTTTTGATGTTACATAATTATGTCTTATTTTTCCAGTCTGAGATTTTGCACTGGTTTAAACATTTTGCTGTCTAAGGTGCAATAAAACCTAAAGATATATATTCTAAATGACCTAAAAAAAACCAAAAATCATATATTCTGACCAACGCTTGACACCTCCGTTGAGTCATTTTATTTTTAATACAAAAGTAAAGGCACAAAATTCACTTTTCTGTGAATGAGAGGCATATTATCAAGTCCACTGATCCCAGACAAATCCGTATAAGTTGTCTTAGGAATCGTTCTCATATGAATTAAGCACACATATCTCTGTCAGGAACTGCTCTGTTCCCAACTATGAAGTTAGTAGCCACTGAAGCATTACTTCAAGAACCTTGGGGAGAAAGTAAAGTAATCCCTTCACCTCTTCCCCAGTGCCTGGGTTAGTCATCACCAGGGGTCTCAGCAAAGAGAAGAAAAAGAAAGAGCATTTTTGATACAATGAGTAAACAGACAGGAAAATTCTACCTCGGGGATGGCAGAGGAGGAAGGCGCTGGATTTTACTTGGAGACAATTTCTTTAACATAAACAACCTATAAAGTATCTGCAGATAAGCTTCACTTAATAGTCTTTCTTGACAGAAAAGCAAGAGTAATGAAACCTTCAGAGAGGCCCTGGAAGATTGCTCTTATTAAGCATACTCTTAACTAGGCTGGATATTAGAAAGAAATTCTTTACAGAGAGAGTGGTCAGGCATTGGAATGGCCTGCCCAGGGAGGTGGTGTATTCACCATCCCTGGAGGTTTTTAAACTGAGGTTGGACGTGGCACTGAGTGCCATGATCTAGTAAATGGACTGGAGTTGGACCAAGGGTTGCACTCGATGATCTCTGAGGTCTTTTCCAACCCAATCGATTCTATGATTCTATGATTCTAATTCTGTACATAATTAATGTATCATTCTGTATTTAGGTCTCATTACTGCAAATTTATATTTTAAAGACATTTTATTTAGTTCTTAAAGAGGAAACACTGTCTGGATGACCTGACAAACAAGAAGACATTCCTGATGAAAGTAAATGGTACACAGGTACTGAAAGACTGCCCAGCAGTGCAACAGACTATTTCTAGGGCATCCAGGGAATAAAAAATACATTTCTTCAGATCACGATATTTTAAGAATCACCATAACAAATGACAGGAAAGAAAGAGCAAACATTTTCTAATGTTTTCCTGTCAATAGCGAAGAAAATCTCTCCAGCATATTGCACAGAAATAGAGAGCATACTTTGAAAACTACTCTATGACAGAAGGATTAAAACAAACTAATAAAATAATGAGAGGTGTACAACTTCCCCCATCTCTCTTCCCCAATAATTTTAAATCCTGAAAAGCCTTTTAGCAAGCAACTGGTCTAACTAGACTTCATTTTTCTGACCTCAGTCCCATCATCTAACCTCTGACATTTCACTTTATTTTAAACCTCACACTCTTCTGCAGTCACCAGCTGTAGCATCCATGCTGATCCACTGTATGAAATACTATCACACTGAGAACATAACGTGTGGAGAGAACAGGACTGTGGTGAGCAATCCATCCTGCATTTCTATAGGCCCGGCCTTAACATAACCGGGCACAGACAGTGTGGGAATGCTGAACAGGCCTTCAGGGCTGAAACAAAGAGAAACCCGTGCCAAAATAAGGGAGGAGTCCCAGAAAGTAAATAATGATTTCACACTGCGTGGACACCTGTAGTAATCCAATTAAAAGTGTGTTAGTAATGCAGGTTTAGTTCATGGATCCAATAGTTTAAGAGTGATCATGAGCCGGGGTGTATTGGAAGTGTATAAAAGAGCAGCTTATGTAAATAAAACAGAACACTGTTGATCACATTGGTCTTTAGCAGAGTTTATTCTGAACCTCTCCGTCAACAATAACGCATCAGCTATACTTGCTCTGCCTGCACAGTCCCTATCACAGGTATGCATTATGCTGCTCACAAATTCACTCCAGATTAATAGCATTTTTTCTAAAAGAATTTATGTACTTGAAAATTGGTAATTTCATTGCTAAAGAAGATCCAGCCTCCACAGTTAACTTGCTTTCAGTAATGGTCAGGGATGCACTGCACATGTGTCCCTTAGAGAAGTTTGGGAAAGAGCCAGCTTTGATCCTACAGCAAACCCTTTGCTAGTTTCAGAAATCAGCAAGGAACCGTGACTGCCTGCTAAAAGAGCTGCAAGGGACCTGCATCAGAGAAAGAGGCAGAATAGATTCCTACGTAAAAAAGTTTTGTAAGGGGAAAGAGGGTCCAAGAAAGAGTGAGGAGTTTCTTGGATATTTTTCCTACCTTAAAAAAGGGGATTTTAGCCATACATTTTATCAGCCTGATGAAGGAGGTCCTTCCTAACATGCTTGATCTGTGGTCAGAGGCATCCCAAGGGCAAATGCTATCCTTTGATGAAGTATATATCGTAGAAATGTAGAATGGTTTGGGTTGGAAGTAACTTTAAAGACCATCTAGTTCAAAACTCCCCTACCATGGGCTGAGACACTTTCCACTAGACCAGTCTGCTCAAAGACCCACCAAAACTGATCTTGAACACGCCCAAGGATGGGACATCTACCATTTTTCTGGGCAACTGTTTTGAGTGTCTCACTACCCTCAGAGAAATTAATTTCTTCCTGATATCTGATCTAAATCTATCCACTTTTTGCTTAAGGCCATCTGCCCCGTCCTATCCTTATCTATCTTTGTAAGAAGTCCCTCTCCAGCTTCCCTGCAGGCCTTCTTCGGGTACTGGAACGCTGCTCTAGGGTCCCCCTGGAGCCTTCTCTTCTTCAGGTTGAACAACTCCAACTCCCTCAGCCTGTCTTCATAAAAGAGGTACCATTCTATTATTCTATACACACTTACATATATAGGTATATGTGTGTGTGTATATATATATATATATTCATATGCAAACATACAGATAGCTATTCCCAAGTTTCAGGGACTGGCTGGTAACATCTTCATCATAGAGTGATGTGGTCCTGCTGTCAAGGATTCAGGTTAGGATATTTTGGTTCAGGACAAGTGTTTATACAAGGGCTGTCTAGTGGTTCCAAGACCCTACAATTTGGGGGTGAGTGTGAAGATTCCACCCACTATGGATATGTGGTCCTACTCCATGACCCCTTTTATCCTCACAAATATGGGGTAAACTAGGGTAACTCTTCCACAGTCCCTGAAGAGTGATTTTAGATTGATCTAGACTATAAACAAGGTACAATGAGCTGTTGTCAGGAGCTGATGTTAAAGAAGTTGCTGAGGACCAAGTTGAGAAGTCTGTCTGGATGCTGATCAATGTTGTATTTACTGAAGGGCAAGAAAGAAGACCAAGAAAGAAGGGATTGCAAGGGAAGAATTAATACTCAGAGGAAAAAAAACCCAAGGAGACAATTTCCTCTCCAGGAGGGAGGGAATGTTCAGCTCACTGTCACAGGGGAGAGAGGGGGAACATTATCACAATGTTGAACAAGGAGGATAAATTTCAGTGGTGGTGCTAGAAGAAAGGATTTAGAGCCACTAAATCACCTAGTAGCATTCTCTAAATATTTGAGATTTAGCATTTATGTTGAAATAAAATAAAATAATAGTCAAATAAAATGCTATGTAATTAAGCACCAATTCTACAGTGCTTCAATAGCATCTTCCTCCAAGACTATTTTAAACTGCCTTAACTAAACTCCTTCAAGTCAACTGCTTCTGGGTTAGCCTAAGATAAGTCCCAGACTGTTGTACTAGGATACAGGCAAGGCACAGCTATCACTTCAGTAATCTCTGGTAAGCATGGTAGCCTTTAACTGGTTTGTGCCAAAATACTCCTGAGGAAGGCTCATCTAGAGTCCAGGTCACTGTTACTTGTTTGAGTATCTACAGCGCTAAGTCCCCTTTTTACTATATTCTTATGACATATGTAAGTATTTAAAAACCCTTGGTAGACAATGACCAGGTAAAAAGAATGTCAAATCTGTCAGAATTGCTTTGGGAAACACTCTTTAAAAATACTAGAGTTTATGGCGCATAATGATGGTGTCCTTGATTCAGATAATATTGTGGTTAAAAGACTAGGAGATAGACAATTGAATTTTGCATCTTTTATGTTCTCATCTTCTGGAACCCATAACTTTTTATCAGCACTTCAATTGTGGCCACATAAAAACACACTGGAAGCACACTACCATTAATGTTGGCTAACACAATCCACAGTTTAACATATTGCATTATTGGATAAGGATGGAAGGCAGAAGTTTAGCGAAAAAAATACCATAAATGCAAACCATACAAAGCAAACACACCATAGATGGATATTGTAATAAAATGCTTCTGGGAACAGAGAAAGCAGATCTAAAAGTTTCATATATTTGAAAGTGGCATATATCTTCTACAGTCAACATTTCAGACACTTAAAAAAAATTAGACTGTTCTAGGGCTATTCAATGGCCCTCATATACCTGCATTTTTTTAACAAAGGGGTTAAAGAATGGAAACCTTAAGTCACAGCAACCAAACTTCTCTTTCTTAAAAAAATCACAAGTATCTTAAGACTGACACAGATTTGTCCCTGCAACAGGAGGACAAAATCACATAAGTGATACCCTTTCTCATTCCCTGAAGTTTCACTGCGTATCAGCACTTTCACAACTATCTAATTCAATGTTATTAAGTAACAGACCATTTCAAATAAGCAAACTGAGAAAAAAGCGAGGGGGGGGGGAAGATTTCTAATACATAAGACAAAAATCTCCATATTTCTACACAGTATTTCTAGAACGTTCTGATCTGAGAACTTTTGTTGCTGAAGAAAGGAAACCTCCAAGTAAGCATGGTTACACTTTTCTAGCTTCCATCACACTAAGTTCCATAAATCAACTGTAGTGCAATATTTCATACTTATGAGCTTGGAAAGACATATCTCAATTGGAAAGCAAGATCCTACTCTAGTCTGGAAATTCAAAACAAACCTTATAGATTATATAAAATTTCTATTTTCCTCTACTTGGTAGGACCAATAGCAAAACCAGTAAATTGCTGTACTTATAGCCACACATTCACTCCCATTGATCTCCAAATAGAAGTCATGACTTCTCTGCCTCAGATTTCCAGTGCAGTTACAAAAGCCCTGACGCTCACCTGAAAGGGAGAATGCTATTTGGATTTACACTGAAAATTAATGTGATGTCAGTTAAAACAAGTATTCATCTGAATTAATAATGTGATCCCATACCTTTCTTGATAAGTGCTTCTAGTTTCAAAAAAGATGTTTGTTTGTGGCTATAATTCTCTAGACAAACAGACCTCCTTACAGTGATATCCCTGGAAAGGTCATTCTCTCTGATGTTCGTGGGTCTGTAAGAATAATGTTCCAAGTTCTTAACTTTTCTGCTCTGAAATAAAAGAAGTAACCCTAAGACTGAACTTAACCTTGGCATTTCAAAGAAAAAATCTTTTCTTTGAATATGTTTGGAACATGGGACAGTACATTCACTTACTGCTTTTGTGCTAACTCACGTACCTACAAGAAGTCCTTCCTACTGGTGTTCCTGTTTATTTTTCATGGTGATTACTGCAACTGTTTTACAAGATGCAGTTGGATTTCCAAAGGCCCTTTAGCCAGGCAGAAAGGGACCTTGGAGTTTGGATCGACAGGAAGGTGAACATGAGCCAGCAGTGTGCCCGGGTGGCCAAGAAGGTCAATGGTATCCTGGCCTGTATCAGGAACAGTGTGGCCAGCAGGAGCAGGGAAGTGCCTCTTCCCCTGTACTCATAGCTGGTGAGGCCACACCTGGAGTACTGTGTCCAGTTCTGGGCCCCTCAGCTCAGGAAGGACATTGAGGTGCTGGAGCGGGTCCAGAGAAGAGCAACAAGGCTGGTGAAGGGGCTCAAACACAGGCCCTATGAGGAGAGGCTGAGGGACCTGGGGTTGTTTAGCCTGGAGAAGAGGAGGCTCAGGGGAGACCTCATCACTCTCTACAACTGCCTGAAAGGAGGTTGTAGGTCCGGGTTGGTCTCCTCTCCCACGCAACTATCAGTAAGACAAGAGGGCATGGTCTCAAGCTCTGTCAGAGGAGGTTTAGGTTAGATATTAGGAAGAAATTCTTTACAGAGAGGGTAATCAGGCATTGGAATGGGCTGCCCAGGGAGGTGGTGGATTCTCTGTCCCTGGAGGTGTTCAAGAAGAGACTGGATGTGGCGCTTGGTGCCATGGTCTAGCAACTGTGATGGTAGTGGATCAAGAGTTGGACTTGATGATCTCAGAGGTCCTTTCCAACCCACCTGATTCTATGATTCTATACTTCAAAGGGCCTTAGACCTGTCTATCATGGGAGGAGAGGCAAGAGTGTCTTCTGGCTTAATAACTGGTTAGCACACAGAAAGAATGTAAGAAATAAAATGGTGAGTATTCACAGCAGAGAAGAAAGTGTTCCCAACAACTTCACTCAGGTTCTTGTAACCTGAACTTCCTTTTTTAGCATATGTGGATGCAAGTGAAGAGAAAGTCTGATGGTAAAGAATTAGCCAGAACAGGAGTAATTAAAGCTGTCTTTGAAGAGCTGTATGAGGATCTCATAATACTCAATCACATGGCAAAGAAATGACAGATGAAATTCAAAGTAGCTACTTGCAAAGTACTGCATATCCAAGGGAAGAAGCGACACCCCTAACCACAGTTACGGACTGCTATATCTTTCACTACTATTAATAGGCAATTCAAAACCCTTTGATTACTGCTCTTCATGCCGAGTAGCAGTTCAAAATAAAAAGCAACTTTAGGAATTATTAAGTAACAGAATCGAAAGAGAAAATTATTTACTATAAAACCTTACAATGCACAACATCTGCACAATGATTTCAACAGGATGGTATACTTAGCAAAGGTATAGAGAAGATCACAATAGTGAGCTTAATATATGAAAAAAAAAACCTTTTTTTTTTTTAAAGAAGATAGATTTATATTTTATTTTAGGCATGTCTGCTCTATGCATGTCTTGGAGTAGACCATCTAGTTCTGATTCAGTCCTGCCTTCTCAGGATGTCTCTGACTATATCCAGTTGTATGTTATTATAGGGATTAAGGATGGAAGTTGAAGGAGAAGAGCGTATTAGGGTGTTTTCTTTATTTTGTTTTGCTGTTTGTTTGTTTGGTTTTTTGCCTGTAGCATGCTGCTTGGAAATCTGCTGGGGCAGCATCTACTACAATTATGTCAGAAGATAGGGGAAGGAGAAGATGAAATTTTTTCATCACACAGCGAAGGCACAAACGAAATTAGACGTGGGCAGGGCACACATCTTAGAATTAGAATTTGAAGTTAAGCCTTCAACAGGAAAGCTTTGCTTCTGGGAAATCCATCTGAGCTGTCAGTTTCTGTGGAGACAGGTAAAATTATGGCGAAGGAGGAGTATTTGTTGCCGATGAGTGACACTTCCTACTGACACCACATTGCTGGCTGGTATGAGGTCACGGTGCTACGGAGAGAAGCTGCATTACATACTGCAAACTTCAGCATAACGAAAAAGGTTCCCAAGACCTATGAAAAACTTTACAAGCCTGAAACAGTAATAGCAAAAATGTTTCTTAAGCAGATATATGAAATGAGAAAAGTGGTAATCAGTAACACATGAGAGTTTTGTACCCAGTGAAAGGTATTAGATGAGGGGTACCACAATATGGTATGTCTCCTAAATCTTGCCACTTTCTCATCTCATGCAACTCCATCATAGCTGTAACCTCACTAGGCAGCAAGCAGGAGGAGATAAAAGCCAGGTTTCTCTCTTTCTTGGACTTTTCAGGGAGGTTCTGAACTTCGCAGTACAATATCAAAAGCAACTCTCAGAAGGAAACAGAAACAATAATAAACTACTCAATAGTAAATGAAGAGTCTAGTCTACTAAATCATTCCAAGAGAAACATCTGAAATAAACAAACGCTTTAGCTTTCAACTTTGAAGAATTGTTCTCATTTTCATGGAGTGTTTAAAATAAGTCTGCGTCCCATATGAACCTGGCACTTCAATACACTTACAGCAGTACTTCAGCAGCTGCCACTTGATCTGAACAAACTGTGGTTTTCCTCTCTCTTGAAGAGCTCAGACATGAACCAAACATTTGTTACTTAGCTGTGCCTTCCCTAGTCTTTCTGCTGACAAACTCACTGTACTTGCAAACTCTGTTTTCACATGAGTTGTCTCTTGGTCCCCCAGTGACAAACAGTCCTGGAGCAGAAATGGCTTCACAAACCGGATCGGTGAGACAAATCTCATCTCTTGATGCATATATGGACCTGAACCTATCTCAGATGCTCAAAAGAATCAAACTGAACACCCATGTTTATTTTTTCCCCTGTAAATGTCCTTCTAAGGTTCCTCCTAACCTGCACCAAGGCAAGAGTGCCATAGTGTATGTATCCAGTGGTGCTGGTTTGGGTATCGTTTGAAGCATATCTTCCAATCTGATCCACCAGTCAGAGTCACAGAATCCTTCACTGTGCAGCTGATCTCACATTTTTCAATGAATGTCATCATATTCTCTGTTCATTTTAATATAATTCTCCCTAGTCTACTACTATATGAATAGCAGGTAAATTTATCACACTACAAAAGGTCTATAAAGGACTCTTTTTTTTAAAATGAACCAAGATGTGATTTGGGCAGAACAAAGACCACAGAGAAACAGATGTGGAATGAATTTTATACAGAAAGATGGCATGGCAAAATCTAAATTCTGGCAATTTCACTGTAACTTTCATATGCATCAAAGAAGTCCTCTTTAAAGATCATGAAGAAAGTTAAGAAATGAAATATTCATACAATAAAAACATACCTACTATCCTGTCCTGCATGCATATACATCACAATGGTGAATGGTATATGACTAAAGTAGGTTTAGAATGAGCAAGATTGGGTAGTATTCAGCCTGTAGGACAAAAGCCTTTTTTTTCTTGCAAACTTGGAAAGCATTTAGTGAACAGAGATGGGAGTTCCAGCTAGAGAAAGGATAATCTCATGAGTATGATGGCAAGAGCATTTCCATGGAGAACTGCTTTGCACCATTCTTCTTCCTGCACCTCAGCCAAACTTTCACAAATGATTCTCCATTTACATTAATCTCTTTCTGGTGTCCAAACCCAGACACAATGGAGCCTGATATGGATAAGATCTGCTTGGAGACTGCAGCTGAAACCAGTGTTAGGGATGCTCTGAAAATATAAAGTGCTAAGTACTCTTACAACACAAGCTGAGCATCTGAATCTTTAAAGATGTGTTTCTTTCTCACCTTTAAAAGGAAAGTAATATCTCAGAAAGTATTGTGAAAATAAAAGGATTTAATTAAGTTTCCAGATATAGTAGTTATAAAAGAAGAGGCTCTGAGAATTTCATAGCTTATCTTCGGAACAAAATTTGAATATGATCTCATATAAGACAGAGAAAATAATTAATTGTGTAAGTACCATTGATCATGTATGAGGATTTATGCACGATTATATTGCTAGAACTATCTTTACTCATAGATACAAGAGAGCTAAACAAAACTGCAACAATCTTAATTATTTAAATTTTTAATGCTTGATGTTACAAATCTAATTTTTTAATAATAGGCTACTATATTGTCTTTTTTTCCCCTTGATCTTACCTACAAGCTAGTATTTTTAGTGTTTTAAGTAGAAATATATGCTACACGTGCTATGAGAATAAGTAAGTTACAGGAAAGTACACCACTAAAGCCTGTGCCATTCCATATTTGATTTATTATGGCCTTGACATGCGAAATGTGTACTGGTAAACCATTCTTTGAATGAACTGAGAGGTCTGTGTTTTCTGGGAGGGACTAACAATATCTAAATTGACAGTGAAACAAGATTTACCAAATAGATTTTGAGAGAACAAGCTAGAAAACAGGAGTTAATGCTAATAACAATTTAGATGGGTTACTTAATAGTCCTAGTACAAGATCAAAGTATTTGTTTCACACTAACCTAGTGATTAAAAACACCTGAATGCAAGTGTGGAGAAGGGTATGTTCCAAAAAAAAAGGTGGGGTTTGCGTATTTTCTTTCTGTCCACATTTTTGTATATTATCATGTCTCTCTAAAACAAGAGTCAAGAGCTGGATTAGCAATCCCCATCACATTCTGTTCAAGGGAGAATAACTCACCAAACGGGACTGAAGTTAAAAGTGACATACAGCTGCTGCCTGCATTGCCTTGCTCTATTTTATGATATAAACACTATGAACTGTATTTATAGCACCTACTTTTAGACAGCTAATGTGAACATTTCAGTGCCTCAAATTTAGGCACCTTCTCGCAGCAGAGCAATTCCAACTGCCTATGCTGAGGACCCAGATTCACCCTGTGGCTAAAAAAGAGAAAGCTTTGAAGAAATTTGTGCTTCCACCTACAGCAGCAAGCAGTGCAGTTCAATAGAAGCAACTTACTCCTTAGGGTAAAGCATGGGTGATGAGAACCAACATCCACACTATACATATTAAAGGCTTTGGATTCATTCTGATCTGGGCCTGGGGATTTGATTATCTGGTAATGGCTGTAGCACATCTTCTGTTTAGGCAAGGAAACATCCATCTTGTGTTCTCTAAGACCACTCTATGATGTGAAACCAAGCACAGCAAGTAGAGACAATGGGGAGCTTTACTTCAAAAGCACATTCCTAATTCATACTGAAATGCTAATGCAGGTACATTCTCTGAATGCTTCTAGGGAATGATATCGAACATCTTAATTAGAAGGCTTCCCTTCTCCACTGACTACAAATAACTCCAAAGGAAAAAAAGACACATATTTTGTATTTGCTTTTCATATACTATAACAAGAAAAAAAGAAAACATAAAGACCATAGAAACCTATATACTTCCAAGGGAACTGCAGGGCACCTATACACCAGAATATCAGGCAAAGGGGTGCTCATAAACCTGATTAAGCAGATGCCTAAATCCAGCTGGATTCACAATGCCAAACATACAGTGGAAAATAGCCCTTCTCTGTCTCAGAAGCTTCATGCATAGAAAGTTGAAGTTTCTGTGCCAAAACAGACAATGCAATTGTTTAGGGTGTGGGGGGTTGGTTTTTATGTTTTTTACACAGGTATTGGGGTTCTTACTGCCTCAATTCTTCTCTAAGATTTTAGTATCTAAGTTATTCATAAAGTCTTTCTAGGTTCCAGTTTTGGAGGTCTGCATATTCATAGGTCCTGTATAAGTGGACTATTGGATTCGGATTCAATAAAACACTTAAAATACAGCCTCTACTCCAGTCCTCACTTTCAGGTGGAACAGCACCTTTCCTTTTTGCTTGCTTTTCTGTTTTCTAACATCACACATCATTTCATCTGCTGAGACTCTCTGATGTCCCATGCCTAGTAAAAAAACACTGTTTCACAAATGCCAGCAAATTAATAGCTTTGCTTTAATTACCTATACATATATATATATATATGCACCTCACAAATATGATATAGTTTCCATCTTTAATAAATCAATTCCAAGTTTTTCAAGTATTCGGAAACTGGCATCTTAATACATTAAGAGAGTATAAAAAATATTCCCTAACCTATCATTAAATGGAAAATATCCTGGAGTGTGGCTCTTTGTTCCTTCTTCACATGGTCATATTCCTTTCATAGCTGGAATATTTATTAAGAACCAAAACCCTTAAAATTGCTTTTTCATTATGGGATCATGAACAATTTATATTTCACAATTTCAGTCTTTGAAAAATGTACTTGATTGAGAGTGAGTAATTATGAAAATCAAAGCAACTGCATAGAATATTTGTTGAAGGCACTAATCACAGCTATAAAGTTCAAACACTAGGAATACTGTCAGGAATACTCCAATAAGCACTTGTGCCTGATGAGATTTTCAAAGCAAATATAATGCCATAGAATTCATGTGCAAAAAATGCAAAAACAGACTAAAGACTCACATCTGAAGGGAAGCTACCACATGACATTTCCTTCACCTCCACTTCCCTCCACAGTCTGCTGCACATTGTTACGGAGTGCCTCTTCTCCCCTGGCCCTCCTCTTGATTTCCCATTTGTTTTCCTTTTGATCCTATTGTCAATGGGCTTCCAAGTGCATTTCTTTTTGGATCCATCTCTTTTGCTTGCCCCTACCAACATACAGAAGTACAAAGTCATCTCTGGTTCTATTGAACCAACATCTCACTTCCAATTCACAGACCGACCTCTCTCTCTCTCCTATTTTTTTCCAGCCCTGGTTCTGTTCAAACTAAAGCTTTTTCTACCAATATCCGCTCATAAATTGTCATGTGAGAAATAAGTTTTAAACAACAGTTGTCACAATACCTGGTTCATTATATGGATTTGTATTGTTTGTGTCCAGAATCTGCATCAGTAGTAACTGCCAACTTTCTCCAAGGAAAATCTTTATTTAAATAAACTGTTTCCTTGCTCTACAGACATATAGCATGATGACGAAAAGCAAAATTCCAGGCTCTTCTGCCTACCTGAGTTACTCAAATAGCTCTATCTTGACCATGTTTTTTTTTATATTATGATTATAAAGGCAAATTAATCACAGGTAAAAAGGTGGCAAGGAATACCACCACTATTCAATGTTAACCGCAGAATAAAACCTAAGAGTAGTTTTGCTGATGTAATACTTTTTACATCAGGTTAAAATCACAATATGCTACATTTTGTTTACGCTATTAAAAAAACCTGATTTTATGTTTCCTAAAATTTGCATTTATTTGCTGCTACTTAAAGCACAGTTAACATAAAAAATGTCAACAAACAAAGTTTTTGCCTGTTGGGCATGTGCAGGCCAGTAAAGGAGATTAAAGTAGCAGTAAACAGATCACTTAGCCCTGTGGTGCCACACACTATGTGCTTGCACAGTCCTGATTTAGACTGAAGTTGCACTTTGCCTCTGGTATTCCCCACTTTTAGGTAGCAACAGCTTATTCCATACATTATTCTAAACTGCCTTCTGTGGGTCAAAAATCCCACTTTTTCCTTTTGGTAATAAAAAATGGAAATGTGTGCTTTCTCTTTTTTTTTTAAAAAAAGCTTTTTTTTCAAAACCCATGCACCTGTTTAAGACAGAACAAAACAAAAGACAAAGCTTTGGCAATTTCATAATAATTTTATAATTGGATTTTATTATGCTGATCACTTTTCAGTACTGTCCAACAGGATAAAATAGCTACTGGCAATGCTAGATGTCTTTATTCCAGACTTGGTGAAGTAATTATGAAATAATGGCATTAAGAACTGTGATGGTAATGAAAAAAATTTAATTTTTCATTCCCCAAATACAGTATCATATTTTTTATCTTAAGAGTCAACATCATGGTAAATGGTAGGTGAGCAGTGTTTTGCTTGGAGCTAGCTTATTTTCACTGTAATTTTGTCAGGCTTCAGTCTAGCAGACTGTCATTTTTCATTCCTGTATTCTGAAGTAGATTTTGACTTTTCTGAATATAACAGAATGGCAAAGGCAGTGCTTTTCAGCACATCCTGCCATTTCCGTCTTGCTGCCGCTTTTTTCTTGTTTTGTCTGTATTCTTCCTGAAGTGCTGATGATTGAGAAGCAAAAATATATCTGTACTGCTGTTTGCTATTAATACTTCTCCCTCCTTCAAATATGAGGGGGGGAAAGTAATAAACCTCTCATTCCTAACATCTTTATTTGAAGTCATGTCCTACCCAAATTCAGAGTGATCCTAACACCCTATTCTACACAGCATTATTCTCCACACAGTATCAAAGTACTTCATAAGGCAAGAGGTGGTGTTACTAAATGTAAGTCAGGTCAGGTGGGGCATCCATACCTACCTGGGCCACACCACATCATTTGCAAGTGAGCTGTAGGGCACTCGTTCCTGGAGTACAGACACACACAGACTTGAGATGCCAGAGAAGCTCATTAGAGTTGTGACTTAGAAGAAGGACATGGACATGCTGGGGCAAGTCCAGAGGAGAGCCATGAAGGTGATCAAAGGGCTGGAGCACCCCTCCTATGAATACAGGCTGAGAGGGTTGGGGTTGTTCAGCCTGGATAAAAGGAGGCTGCAGGGAAACCTTACAGGAGCATTTCCATACCTAAAGGAGGCCTACAAAAAAGCTGGAGAAAGACTTTTTAAAAGGACATGTAGTGATAGAACAAGGGGCAATGGCTTTAAATTGAAAGAGAGTAGGATCACATTAGATATTATGAAGAAATTCTTTACTGTGAGGGTAGTGAGGCACTGGAACAGGTTGCCTTGAGAAGCTGTGGGTGTTCAAGGCCAGGTTGGAGGCAATTTGAGAAACCTAGTCTAGTGGAAGGTGTCCCAGCACATGACAGGGAGCCTGGAAGTAGGTGATTCCTTCCAACACAGATCATTCCATAATTCTATGAAAACTCACCTCACAACACAGCGAAGGGGCCACTGTGGAGCCGTTGTCATCTCCTACCCGTAGCCCTCACAGAGATGCCCTCTTTCCTGGCTCACAAAAGCTGCCTCTCCAGTTCTTGTGGGTATATGAGAATTTTAGCAGAAAACTCCTGTGGCAGGAACATCAAGGGACAGCTAATGTCTGTCATACACCTTTTTAAAAAGGACAGGAACTCCACTGCATTTGTGTCATAGTCTAAGAATAAAATACAAAGACTAATTACAGATGGGTTGTAAAATCAGAGTTTGTAAACAAGATTCTGGCACTGTCCAAATTTAAGAAAAATTGCTGTAGTGACACACACACTAAAATTACAAAATATTACTTTGGTTATTGCTTCTTTTATTCCAGCAGACATTGCTAGACTCAGCCTATGTTCCTCTATTTTTACATAGCTCTACAGAAGCAAACCTGTGTGCCTCATGCTTTTGCTCCCCAATGGTTCCTTCTGAACTGACTGGACTCCTCTCCGTATACTCAAGACCAGAAAGATTCTTACATATGGTTTAACTTCTGTGAAAATAATCTTCCAAACTCCATAGTTCAGGAAATTAAATTCTGGGCAAAGAAAGAAGTCCTGTCCCTTCTAAAATCCAACAGTCTTGACAGACTTTGGTGAAAATCAGTACTGTATCCACCAGACCAGAGGATCTGCAATGATAGACCTCATATGATTTTCTGAGATATAGATAAAATGGAGATTGTGTCTGACAAGGTAAGAAAGCGCTCTGAGAAAAGGCTGACAGAAAGTGCACTGAAGGGAGGCTAAATCATGAATGTAAGAAGACCACACTAAATGATACCTTCTTTCGAGTAACTGGCAGATAAAACTACAGTTTGGAGTTGCAGAAGTAAAATTTTAAGGCAGTTTTAAAATAGGGGGGGAGGAGTGGGAGAGAGACACAGGCAGGGGCAGGACACACACCAAAAAAGACCCCAACAAACCATTAGTAAAAGATCGAGCAACCAGAAAAGTGACACGGAGTGAAGCTGCTACTTATTTACTGTTAGGTTATCTTGATAATAAAGGCAATACAAATTAAATGCTAACTCCTGGCAAGGACTACAGAAACAATAAAGGTGGAGAAATTCTAGTAACATAGTCAGTGAAAAGCAGAGGACACTGAGTCAGCTACTTCTGACTGCCCAAGGAGAACCATTTCTTGATGAGATTGTTGTGTTTAATACGAAACAAAAAATTAGTCAAAGAAAGAAACTCTCTCCCCATCATGCTATCCACATGAAACAGGGTAATTGTGTACAGAGGTAAAGGACTGCTGATAGGATGGGTGCAGAGGGAAAAGCATTTTGAGACTGTATCAATTTTTTTGAGATGTGCTAAAGGGTCTGTGGAGATGTTGGAAACTTACAGGAAGTTTAAGGAAGGACCAAAGGAAGAAAAGGGGAAGATACTAAAGGTGGGAAGGGCAGGGAGGGAAGGCTTTCAGAAAGGCATCACCCTGGACTGATGCAGTCATTAGTCACTGGGAACATACAGTAAGATAGGTGATAGAAGTGTCACACTCACTTTTGACTTCCATATTAAGCCCCTATCAGATGACTACAAAATTCTTTGTAAGGGTGTTTTGATCCTGGTTTTATTTTTGGGATTGATGGCAACAAGGAGAGAATTCATACGGCAAGTGAAAGCAAATAAACAATTTCAGAAAGCCTTGTAAGTCCACTCATCAGCATTCCACCAAATATTTACCTCCTCTGTCATGGTTATATCTATGTAACTGCACAAGAAATCCTCCTTTAGTTCCTACATTTGCCTACATCACAGTTCTGCAGCAAGCTGAATGTAGATGTGCCCCAATTCTCCCAGCCCACTCTGCATCCCACTTTCTCTTAATATAAAATGTATTATTAGTTCTATGACTTTTTTTGTTTTTATTTTGTTGTTATACAGCTCCTCAGAAAATTGCTGTATAAGTCCTGAATTAATATAATATCCTGAATTAATATAATGGCATGAATGGATGAGAACATAATGGTGTTAATCACAACAAACTAAAGCTATTCTCATTTCTTTTAAGTGTTCCTGAAATAATCTTGCCAAAATGCTTTTGGTCTTGTTAAAGTCTCATTTTAAGTACTTACTTCAGTTCATATTTATATACTGCTTAAATTGATGTTTGTGTTGGTTTTCACCTGAGAAGACCATTTGAAGAGGTAAGAGAACTTGTGAGGGTCAGCAGTGTACAGTTGATAGATTCATCACATTAGATATATAGAATTCTTCAGAACTTCATTTCCTTAAACTTTATGATAGTGGAAACACCTCTTGCATTTTGATGAGCAGTCCTTGGATTTCTTGAAAAGAAGCCCAATTAAAAAATAATGAACCTGTTTTTTTCTAAAACTGACTCATTATCCTGGTGGTTTGCAACAGCAACCTAAAGCTCAGTTTTATATCAAATTATTTTGTGCCTGTTGGTCAGCAATACCTTTGCAACCTTCTAAGATGCTTCTGAAGTCAATCAATTAGCCCAGGAGAAAATTTTAGAGCTGCTGATATTCCCTGTGCTGAGTTTGTATCTAGGCTCAGAAAGCAAATAAAACTTTCAGTGGAAACAGACAGAACCCGCGGGATGTTCAAGACCTCTCTCTTCTACCTTAACCTTAGTGGAACACGTTAGGAGAACAGCTTCATCTTCAGCACAAACTAAGATCTCTGCTGCTGACTCTCCATGGAATATTTTTGTTTGCTTTTACAGTATTATTCTTAAAATAGTATTACTCTTTTTTAAAAAATATTCATAGAATGCAAAACGTTAAACCCTTTAGCAGAGGTCTATGAAGGACCATTCTGCTCCACAACCTGCTCCCACTAACAGGAAAATAAGAACATCCTCCAAGAATGCTTTCTGTTTCATGACCATTTGAGGAATAATCGACCCATTTTTGGAACTACAGACTGCTTAAAACTCACCTTTAACACTAATCATGTGCCTTTTTTCCACAAAAGACTCACTCTTGCAGAAAACAGAAAATAATTCTCCATAGGCTCTCATGACGAATTGACAACACCTCTTAAGGATCCTGCCCCAAGCCCAAACCCAATATATCAAAAGGGACTGGGTTGCCTGGGAATCCACAAGCCAGAGGGCCAGCATCCACCTACACCAGGAATTGAGTTAACCCAAACCAGCCCCTATAGAACCTCACGCTTCAAGGTGTAGATGCTCATTTTCACTGTGGTTTGCTCCCTTAGAGAACTTAAAGAAAAATGTCCTGCTACCAGTACTGACAAATCATAAAAAGGTTCCAGAAACTCGTAATTCATTGTTCTTCATCTAACTTAGGATATAATGGTCCAAGCAATGAGTTTCTCATCAAATCCCATGTAAGATTATGCCATAAATCAAAGCACTTGTCAACCATCTTTTAGATCATTGCTGACTGCTTGTAATCCAGTATTTTATTACAACTAATTTAAATAAAATTATAAGGACATGAAGAAAATGGGAATTGTTCAAATATTCCCCAAGAGGGAAAAAATAAGGCAAAAAACCACCCCTTCTAGGCTGCCCAATTTTCAAGTTGATTTAGTTTTTTATTAAGAGAAGCTACAAGATCAAGTAGCAATGCCAGCCTACTTCAAAGCCACACTATGTTTAAATAGATTTACTATAGATAGGGTTCTCCTTGGCAAAGAAAAGCAATTTTGACAACCTGCTTTCAACCTTTTCTACTAGAATACTTTTGCTCTGAGTGCAATAACTATTTCTTGGACAGAAACTGAGTGAAGAAATCATCTAGCTGAGTGAAGCCTGTCCTCACCTCACAGAGGGGTTGCAGATCCAGGATGCTGCTTTCCATCTGTTTCCCAGTAGCTGTCTTTCATAAAAATATTTATGCATTTGTTGGATTGTTGAGAATGTTTCAACTCTCTCAAAACAGAGTCCTCTGATGTGCTAAAAAAAAAGGCACAAAGCCAAACACCCTCTTTGGCTTAGTGAACACAGAATCACAGAATCATGGAATTAGTTGGGTTGGAAGGGACCTTGAAGATCATCTAGTTCCAAGCCCTATGCCATGAGCAGGGACACCTTCCACTAGATCAGTTTGTTAAAAGTTGTACCCAGCCTGGTCATGAACACTTCCAGGCATGGAACATACATAACTTTTCCAGGCAACCTTTTTCAGTGTCTCACCACCCTCAAGTAAAGAATCTCTTCATAATACGTAGTCTAAACGTACCCTCTTTCAGCTTAAAGCCATTCCCCCTTGTCCTATCACTACATGCCCTTGTAAAAAGTCCCTCTCCACTTTCCTGTTGTTTCTTGTTATTACATGATACTCTCTATGCACAGTGGAATCTCACCAAAATGAAAGATCACATACATCCCTCCTAAAAGGGCCTTGAAGATGTTCTCTCAAAAGGTGAGGAGTGCGGACTCAACTCTCGCACACATCAGCATCACATCGAGATTTCTCTCCTAGATGCATTGTATCCTGTAGCCTTAAGCACCTATATGAAAACTTTATCCTGCAAGGCAGGAAGCTGCCTAAAAATAAGGGACTGTATCTGTAAATAGAGCGATGACCTAACTCTTTGTGGAAGCAATAAGTATTTCAGCAATGACAAGTAATGTTAAAAAATTAACTATGTTTTTTTTTTTCTTCTTTTGAAATGGGAATGTATGTATGTGTCTGTGTAGCATAAATACTCTGGACAGAATGGAAAAGAATGATCTAAGGAAGAGGAGTCCCAAAGTAAGGAACCAAGAAAATGTTCAGAATATATTCTTTAGCTTGCCTTTGTAAATTAACTCCTCACTGTTGAAAGGCATGCCTGCAGCTCACTTTTAAAACTAATTTGACCAAGACATTTTTTCCACAAAACATTTGTTTGCATACTGTGTTCCTGCTATATCTAACATAACTTAGTAAGTTCCTTTGTTCCAAAGGGGTCCACACGATTAGCAGGATGAAATAAAACCAAGTCAAATATATGTGGAATAAATATTAGTCATGTTTACAAATTCGCTGTTCATATTAGAGTGTAAAAAATACAAATATGTATTAATCAAAAAATGTGGCTCCTAGATGTTACCTTCATCTTCCCAAAATGTTCATTGTTGAAAATTTTAACTAAGTCATCTCATATTCACCCTTTTAAACTAATTAAGACTGTACCTCTCTATATTGGATTAACACAAAGGTGTAGAAATGGTAAATTCCATTTTGAGAAGTTTTATTCTGCTACGTCCATCCTTTCCACATGACTCAACTGAACAACCATTGCATGCAACCAGTTGATCACCTTTGATCAGGCAAGACACAGAATAGAACAAAAAGAGAAGCACCTAGATATCAGTGATTAAAATTATGATGACCCTAATACGCCAATACCAACAGTTTTTCTAGAAAGATTTATTGTCTGTGCTGTACAATAAGTGTAATAATGATGGTGAAAGGACTATAAGAAATAACCTAAAAGTATATAAATCAATAGCAAAGTGACACACATGATTCTTTAACCCAAGTGACGTTTATGGACCAACATCAGATTTGTTCAGCATTACTGACTAAAATCTGGTGAATCTGTTCTCAACTATAGAATTTGATTCATCTTAAGTTTGAATTTTGCTGTTCTTTCAGCCACAAAGGGCAGGGAACTTCCATAGCATTTCCCCTGAGGTCAAAAGAAGATTTAGCTTGAGGTTCATTAGGCATGGAGGTAACAGCAGTGACCATCCTGTCACCAGAAAATGGAAATTACTCTAAAATACCAAAGAAGAAAATCCTAAGGAAAACTATGCAACTATTAAAAGACAATTGGATCTAATTTGTAATCCGAAAGTTATCTGCAGTGTTATAATGACCTTGGGAAAAAAGTGTCCAGAGTATGATAGAATCTCAGCAGATTTTTTTAAACGTAAGGGGTTGTTTGGGTACACGAGTACATGCACATACATATATAAGTCCACATACTTTGGACGTAATACTTCTGTGCATTCTTCTCAGTTGAAGAGATAGCATTAGACTGTCAGGCAAATGACAAGAGCAGAGCAATTTAAATCCATTCATCAGATTTAGAAAAGTTTTATTTCAGCAATGATCTGTATTTATATGTTTAAGTATTTGCCATCAACCAGATTTTGGTATATTAAGTGGAAAGAGCTTGTGGTTTGGCCAATTTCTGTTCTAAGCAGAGGTTGTGCTCTAGACAATGATGTACAGTGTCCAGCTGGAGCTGCTTTTAAAAGCAAACTCAAAATTTAAACTATTTAATTAACAAAGACATATCCACAAACAATCCATCAATTACTGTTGAATCTCACCAGGATATGAAGCTGGTGTTTTCTAAGAGGACAATTAAAAAATTAAGCAGCATACTTATTTGTATTACATTTAATGTTTATGTAATAGGAACAGGTTTAAACAGTATGTACAAAACTACGGCATTACAATTGTGTAAGTCTCATGAAGAAATACTGGCAGTCTCAGTAGTTACACAAGAAAGAGGCTTTAGAGTTCTTGTTCAAAAAACAGTACAGGACTTCTGAAGATCAGCTTTAAGAACAAGCTTATCACTGTTTCAGCATTCAATTTCAGAAGTCCTTTCTGGGAGTCTTTCCACTTCATCAGCCATGCTACATGGCAAAGACAGGTGTTTCTACTTAATCAATGCATTTTAGTTATGTTCCAGGTATTCACTTAACAGTACTCACTGCCAGCACATAGTCAGCACAACAGACCATCTCTTGGAACAGCAATGGTCAAAGAATATTGCTCCTGGCTTGTCCCCAGTTCAATAAATAAATGTCCCCTGTGCCATTCTTTTAAATACCTTCATTTTTAAATTAGATTTTGATTTTATACTCAGAAGAAACTAAACCTCTGGAGAGCCAACAAAACTTATTTTGCAATTTTGATTTGAATTATCTGTCTTCCTTGCTTTATTATTGCAACAGAACTGCTAGCCAAGGATAGACTACTTCACAAAATGAAAACTATTTTATTAAGGAAGGTTTCACTGTGGGTCACCTTTGGCTTCTTCTTTTACATGCTTGAAATAGCTTCAAACACATGTATGCTATGCAAAGTTTGGACCAGATAAGAATACTGTAACTTGCAATGACTCTAACTGGTTAAAAAGAATATGGGCTGCATAAAAAACTGCTCAAGAGATATTTTCCATAGTTCTTTACAACAGAGATAACGCTGACAAATGAAATGATATATAGCTATTCTCATCCAAGGAGCCTAAATTGCTCGTATGCAGTATTATCTTATATGTTAAAGTTGTAAAGCCAAAAGCTAATATCAGAGAAATAAGTATTTTTATTATTTGTTTATGCTGTGAATCAATTCTGTGTAACTAAAGAAGATGCAGTCACTGTTTGTATTTTCAGCTCCTTTCTCTGTGAAACATTACAGCAATTGAAAATGGAAAACAGGTCAGGTTTAGCCACTGGACACTGGGTGTTCATCAGCCCCTGCCTTTGATTTGCCACTGCATTGTTTAAACTTTTTAAGGACAAGAATTTATTTAAAAAAGGAGGATACTTAGAAGATATTTAGAAATTGTGCAACAGCTTCTAAAGTCTGCTGGATGACAACTGGATACTAAGGACATGAAATGAAGCATTCTGCTGCTGCTTTTAACAATTTATATTTCAGCACTACTACAAACACAATTGTAATGTCAAAGGTGTATATAGCTGGGAATAGGCACCCTCAGGTGTAGAAAAGATTTGTTGTATGAAAACAGCAATAAATAGCAGTATATAAGCCTGAGGTCTAATAATCCCACCCATCTCCCTCCTAAACCCCAAATTTCAACATGCTGTAAAATCAGAGAACACCCAGTAAATTGACCATATTGTCACACACTGATGTGGTAACAGAGTTTCCCTAAGGTAGTGAAGTGTGTCCAGTACCCTCATCCCAGGCAAGTGGGGTGAGGGTGCCTCCTTCAGCTTCAGAAAACAGATGACTTTGTTAGTATCGTTGTAAAATTTTGGTGATGCCAAGCACAGAAGTGGGGATAACAGCCAAGAAGGCTCAGCTGCCAATAATTTCTTCTCAACTCTGCCTTTAAGAGCACTATAGTTCTGCCACACTGCATTTCACTGCCACATGACAAAAGATGGACAGCCTTCCTCTGGTAGTTTCAAGATAATCATATGACATGTACCTGAAAAACACCATTGGATTGTGAGGCCCATGTTCATATAATGACTTCAGGCACACATTCCCACATACCCTCTTAAGTAATTTCAAGACCTTTTTTGGTGGGTTAGCTATCAGATTGGTTTGCTTGTTCAGGTCAGCAAGTCAGACACAGTGCTAGACCTGACGCAAGGGAAGCAATCAGAGCAGGGAACTAGGAACAACTTTGCTGACAGACAGCTCCCACACAGCGGGGTGGGATGTAAACAAAAGCATACTTCAGTAGTCTGGACCCAAGACTGATAAAGCTTTTTTTAGGGTTAAAGAAGCTGATAGTCTGATCTCTCAGCTTACGGAGCACAGTTAGGTAAAATTATGACGAGAGAGAAAATCATGCAAAAGCTGTATTGTTGTCTCTGCAATGAGACAACTACATATTATGTACTGCACTTTAATTATTGAGAACTGCCCACTTAGCAGAGCAACAAGCTCTGAAGGAACAGTTCAACAACAGAAACACAAATACATCTTGATTAGAGCTTTTCCCCATTCTGGAGCTTGGTCAGTCAGGTTGTCATCTGTTTGAGATGAGATGTCTAACTACTTAGATGGTGTGAAAAAGGATAAATCTACAGACTTTACAGACTAAGACTGAATAGGGGATTAAGAAAAACAAAAATAACAACAACAACAAAACAAACAAACAAACAAAAAAACACACAAAAAAAGTAGCACCTCTGCTCCATTCCTTCTTCTTTGCATCCTGTTCATCAAAATCTTTGCATGAAAGTACTTTTCCAATCCTTTACCCTTCTCTCAGGGCTTTAACTTCATGAAAGGTCTTAGTACCTAACACAACGAATGCAAAGTGATGCAAGAAATGAGGGAAAGAAATACACCCACTCATTCAGCTTCCAGTAACCGTCCCCTCTCCAACAATTCATCTTACCCTGTATTGTCTCCTTGGTTCTCTGAGTCAGGTTTTTCTAGACTCACTACCTCTATCCTGGCTGACTCCAAAGCCACACATTGCTACCTTCACAAAAGACTATCCAAAACCAAAACGCAGATCAATGTGGCATCTACTTACTGGGCAAGAGAAATGGTTGTTCCAGATCCAAATGATACAATCACAAACACCAACACTTTATCCCAAATGTAACCCCTGCTACATCACAGAATCATAGAATATGCTGAATTGGAAGGGACCCACATGGATTATTGAGTCCAACTCTTAGCCATGCAGAGGACCATCTCCAGGAGTCATATCAGGTGCTTGAGAGTATCATCCAAACAGTTCTTTAACCCTGTCACGTTTGGTGCTGTGATCATTTCCCTGGGGAGCCTGTTCCAGTGTCCAGTCAGCCTCTGGGTGAAGAACCTTTTTCTAAAATCCAACCTAAACCTCCCCTGACATAACATCAGGCCATTCCCTCCATCCTTTCACTGGTCATCACAGAGAAGAGATCAGTGCCTGCTCCTCCTATTCCCCTCACAAGGCAGTTGTCACTGCAATGAGGTCTCCCCTCAATCTTGCCTTCTCCAGGCTTCCCCTCAAGGCACTTCACCATTTTTGTTGCCTCCTTTGGACCCTCTCTAATGACTGATATCACAAAACAAACAAACAAACAAACAAACAAACAAAAACTAAAAAACCAAAACCAAACAACAACAAACAAACAAAACAAAACAAACAAAACAAAACCAAACAAAAAAAAATTTAGACAAGAGCAGCTCAAAGACATTTCCTGAGGACAGGGAACTGAATTCTGAACTACAAAGAACTTACATGAAATGTACATGGGATCTCACAGGAGAGCCTCCCTGGCCACGTGACCGTCAGTCACCACTGTTGTACTTTTGGTAGGATAACTGCATGTAAATATCCATTTCCTAACGTAATGCTTCACTTCTTAAAACACTAATCCTAGTTAAGGAAGCCATTTTAGTTTCCTCTATTAATTACTGCTCTCAAAGACAAACTCCAAAGTTATAAGGGATATCATACCTCAAAAGCCATCCACAGACATATTACACAAGAACCTTACTGAGGCATTCACAGACTATTTTGCCAGATCTGGAGTACTTCCACATACCTCCATAGTTCTTCTACTACAGCAGTACCCATGTACATCCTCACACTATACCTACATATATACTATAATCTGATACCCAGATGTGTGAAAGCCTCATCCCACGCATTGATTTACCTCCAAGTCAAACAGTGTTCCTGCAGTCTCTAGGGTGTTAAAACTGAGCACACAAGCAGAGGGGTGTGGCTAAAAAAATCTGAGAAGTGCATTGCTACCATTATAGACATGGCAACAGCTACAGAGACTGACAAAGAAACTGTTTCTGGTAACAGAGAGGTCTAGCTTTTAACTTAGGGGGCAGGTTATATGACCCGCTGCTTAGTCAAGCATCAGGTTTGAACTAACTGGACTTCCCAAACACTAGGATTAGCATGGCTGACTCAGCCTTTGATCTTTCTGACATACATGAACTGAGCCCTGTGTAGTTTTTTTTGTTGTGCATATGTGTTTGCTCGCACACCTGTTGTAGAGACCAGGCCCATAAAACAAAGTTTCAACCTGGTTTACAGACCTCTTCTGGCAATATGCAACTTCTCTAACTCTTTCAGTTCTTAAATGAGACTTTGAAGCCACTGCAGGTGGAAGCTATGACTTTACCTCCTCATACGCACACACAGACACACAGAGATATGATGTGTCATTCTGTAAGCAACCCTAATTTAATGCCACAGCCCTACACAGCACCTGTTAAAAGTAGTCGAGACTTGCACTTGCTTTGGGAGATTTGCCCTGCTATTTTAAACCCAACAGGTCAGCGAGCAGGTCCAAGGCTCCACTGTTAGTCAAGCGTCTGTAGAAATGCTTCTTTCAGGAGAAAAAATAAAAAAACTAGCTCAGGATGCTCGGTACCCTTTACATCTGCTGCTCAGCTGGAGACACAGTTAAAAGGCCATTAGAAGCACAAGGTGACAGACCTCACAGGCGAGACGAGCTGGAGAGCAATTTGCTGTTTGCATTAGGAGTATCAGCCCTGGCTGCTTCTTTTTGATGGACTGAAAGCAGCTCCTGTCTCCATCCCTGAAAATCAGGGCCGGGACAGGTGGCCAGCAGGTCTCCATCTCAGGGCTGGGGCTGTGCTGCAGAGCCTCTGCATGGGTACGTGGGTTTCACAGTGGCTGAGAGGGGCAGGAGCCCTCACAGCATTATTCATAATCCCTGACTTTGCCCACAGAGTCTGGCTCCGCTGGGCAGGCATCACAGTAGGACCCAAATTGCTGTCAACTGTGCAGTCAGAGGGAACCTCTTCCAGTGCCTCTTTGGCAACACCTGCCTCCAAACGCTGTGTCTTCTGTATTCCACTATCACTCAATAGAATAAAGTGCCACAACTTCACTTTGCTGGAAGGAAAAGGTCACGTTAGCCAAAAGAAGCTTGTCAGAGAGAGCTGGTGGTCTTTGTGGCAGCCTCCTACAACAACAGCTAAAAATGTTCTTATTAGGGAAGCTTATTTTTTGGACGTATACAGGAGCTCTAGAGCCATAAGTAGTAAAGAAAGCAAACCTTAGTTTCAGTAGGTTTTAGGTCTTTTTTACATACAGAGGAATAGAGTGCTAAGAATTTTACCAGGCATATGTTTTCCTGCCATCCACAACACATTTTAAATTCCTTTTGCATCTTGTAATGTATTCTCTCTGTTTAGCTCAATAACTACTCTGCCTTTAAACACCAACCTTTATATGCTGTTCTTAGGAATTTGTGGAGAAGTGTTAATTCTTTTACACATATTTAAGCTGCTAAAATAATTATGCCTGATAGCATGAACAGTCAAAACCACAGAAGAAGGGTTCTCTTCCCAGCGAGATAGCACCCATTAACCAGGTACGAAAGGGGGCATACAGTCATAGTTCACTGGAAAAGTAATTTCATTTTGTTAGTAATGGCAGTGCTGATACTTTGATACCATAATGGAGTTTTAAGCACCAAGCCTGTTATTTCAACTAGAAATTTTAATGTAATTATGCATTTTTACTTTACTAAGCAGAATGGAAGATTAGCATGCATAGTTTTCTTACATATATAGAGGGGAATAAGACAGAGATCTCCAAGTGATACTGCAAGATGTTCTAGTCATTCAAAAGAAATGGCAGGTGGTAGTTTTAAAGACAAATTACCCAGAAAAGCTTTTATTGTTGATCGCTTGTTATAAGATTTGTCATTTGCAAGTAATTGTACATTCAGCTGAAACTGACCTTTTATGAGAGCCAAGTGGTAATATAAATGAAATGAATATATTCTTTATTGCAGTAATATAAAAAGAATGGCCTGAGCTTTTAACATAGTGCTTGACCTCTCTGGTGTCTGAACACCACCTAATCTCAGGAGTATTTCACAACAGCATATGATGAAATAAGTACTAATACAGTATTAGAACAGTTTAACACATTAGCACTTAGAAGTGTAGAAAATACTATTGCTTTGGGTATGCTTTTTGTTGACAATTCAGACTAACACCAGAAAGAAAAAAGATGTTTAGAGACAATACACTGAAATTAATCATTACACTAATTATTAAAGCGTTGCCTTTTCTACTTTAAAGTCCCTCTTTCCAAGATATTCAAGCATAAAGTCACATTGGTAAACTCCAGATGCCAAGATTTAAAATTCTCATTCAAAAATGAATTATTTATAAGCATTAAAAACATGCTCTTTCTTCTTAAAGGCCCTGATCTTACAAACAGTACCTTTAGGTTTAGATGTGCATACGTAAGTTGTATTCCTTTTAATGGCATCAGTCACATACAAACCAGTAAATATGTACAGAAATGACAGTAAATCCAGGTCTCAGGAAAGCTTCACATCCTCCTAGCTAAATGCACACACCAATTTATTAGCATGCATCACGCACCCACAACAGGAAAATACGGGAGGCCGTAAGGGGAGGTGATGCTGCAGTTACTGAAATTGCAAACAGAGGTGAGAGGCAGTCACACACAATTTGAAGGATACAACTACAACAGCACTAAAACAAAAAAAAGTACAAAGTTTACATGAAATTCCATGTCCATCTTCACTGCCATCATGGAGATCAGGAGTGAATTAATCTCTAACAGACCGACACAGATTTCACAAGCTACACTGAATATAGTATTGATTTTAGTAAGGCTATTTATTTTTTTTTTGACAGTGCTGAAGCAACCATACAAGGTGCCTATGAATCCCTATCTGCCTCCTGTAGTACAGGCATTTTCTTCACATGGTTCTCAGTGACAGCAGTAGAGAAACAGTAAAAGAAGGTATTAATGAACAAGTGCTTGGATACAGACTCGATAAGGAGCATTTTCCACTCTTCTGTCAATCTATCATTGCATTTTAGAGCTACTTAAAGGAAAGTAAAACATGCAGAAGGATTATATTGGGAACACCTGACGTGGACTAATAGCTCAATTGCATGAGTGACTATCGAGGTATTACTATTATTATTATCATCATAATTATTACCAGTTTAGAATTACAAGCAACTGTGACATGTTCGCTAGTTCACTTCAGTCAACACCTCTGTATTATGCCAGTATGAAGCCCATTCATCAAAGCACAATTTCAAGTGACTCCTGACCTTCAAAATGAAGGGTTTGCTTCTGCCTTCATTTCAGTTACTTTGACTACGGTGTCTCTGTGTTGCCAGAATCTCACCTCGTTCATCATCTGCACAGGAGAACAAAGCCCACATACTTCTTACGCAGCATTTAGAATTCAGCATCTTTACAGTTGGACGCTTTACCAGAACACTTCTAAATAAACACTCTCTAAATAAAGCATTATTCAGTATTTAGTAAAAATTCCCAAACAAAACAAACAAACAAACCCAACAAAAAAACAAACCCCAAATAAAATCACAACACACAAAACCCCCACACCCTTCACCTTTCAGAATCTCTAGAACAACTGAAAGTAGAAAGGCACAAAACAGACACATACGTTACTTTAAACAGTCAGACATTCACTTTCATTCAGAAAACTTTTGGGCAAGGGCACACTCCAACTTTAGCTTTGATGTTTCATTTTCATGGCTTCCTTTAAGATGATGTAAGTTACTGAAATCATGATTAGAGTTAAACAACTATTGCTAACAGGTATGTGCTATGATTCTGCTCTGTTGTGTTGACTTTCAAATTACAGATTTTCCTACAGCAAAATATTTCCTGCAAAGTCCTCAGGAGTTCCACGAATGCTTATGAATGCTGGGTCACGGTAGCCTGAGTCTCACACTAGAACTCTTCCTCACATGCAGGATACTCCACAGCTCTCAGAGAGGGCAGATTTTAGAAGGACAGCCAAACTTACGCTACAAGCTCCTGCTACCAACCCGGCATGTGACTGATGCACAGAATCAAGCCCACAACAGCGTATTATGTATACTTCATTTCCAGGCAAAGCTCCTTTATTAAGGACTTTCTTCGACAGCCTATGTTGGAAAACAACTTTATATGCTGTACTCTAATGCCAGTCACAGCATCAGAATTTGGTGATCAGACAAGATCTCAGACACAGCAAGTTGATTACAAATAAGTTCTACACAATTATATTGAACAATTTAGCCTTGTTGTAAAAGTACAGCTAACAAGCGTAGTCTCATTACTACCAGCTTCAGCATATTTCATGTTCAACAAAATACTGGAGGAAAACCTTGCCATAAGATGCAAAAACTGACAGCTTTTTTAATCTATAACTTCTACCTTCTCTGTTCAAAAGTGACAGTATAAATAATGTCACAGAAGTTATCTAAGTCTTCTCTTGCAGTTCCATTCACAGAGAGATACCTCTGTGTCCATAGCCTCTCTAACTTGAAGAGATTCTTCAGCTCTTTACACCAGTACATACACACTTTGTACATCAGTACGTACATACTATGCCTTCAGTTTATTAATTTCAATAGTCCTAGCTAGAAAGTAGCTTTTAAATAAATGACAACTGAAAACATTGGACTAATGTTAAATCAAACACACAAACCACACTGTGCATTACTATTAGTCATTATATTATCAAGGCACTAAGGCAAAATCTTTTGAGAACATAATGTTTTTTCAGAAATATTACTCTAATTAAAGTTCTCTGAACTCCTTGAAACATGAGGCCTTTGACAGACTACACTTCTTCTGTAAGAGTAACAAATTGCTTCCTTAACCAGGTCAGTAAGGTAGAAAAAGACAGAATGAAAAAAAAAACAAAAAAGGAAAAAGAATCCAAAACTTGTACATTGATTGCTTTAAGTAAACTTCAAACATTGCATTGGGTCACAAACACATAGCTTTCACAATTACAAGAGCCCACACTGCATGAACAGTTATTACACAACCTCTCAGAAATGTACAAGAAGAGTATACTCTGAAACACACCTTAAAGCAATCCTAGTCTTCCAACAACCGAGTAACTTGAGCTACAAAGAGAACTGGTCAAAAGTTGATACATTGACTAGTAACAAGGCAGATAAACCACAAAAACCAAACAACTTCAATAGGAAGCTCAGAAAAAATAACTCATACCTGCATAAATCATGTAGTTCTTAATCATAAAAATAAATATTACTTATGAAACTTAGCAGGAAACCATTGAGAAATTTTGGATTGAACTACTACTAAATATTTAATTACTCTGAGTCTTTGTATATTGATACATGTCAACAGAAATATGCAAATGCTGGGCTTACTTAAAAATTACAAGTCAACTTTGCACTGTACATTCAAAAAATATGCGAGCCAATAAAACTTCTCTGTGAGCTGAAAGCAACAAGTGTTTAACCAAAGTTAATAGAAGTCTGAAATTTACTGGATTTCCTTCTTTAATAGGAGAGAACATAGCCTTCCACCCTGTTTCAAAGCAACTGGTATAATAGTTAGCAAAGGGAAACCATGACTGCATATTCAAAGGATCTGTGGCTCACAGGAGAGATTTCATGATTTCAAATAACTGATGAGCAACCTGAAAACAAATTAAAGGAAAAAGCACAGAAAGATCAGAGAATTGGTAAGCCTGAGGAATGAAGGTGCCTATGGAATAGTTACACCCACAGACCCTTTACTCTCCTGCCACGTCCTAAAGCACATCAGTGGGTCCACCGTGGCTGTGCAGAGATCTGGTCTGTTCTGCAGTGGCAACACGGAACAACCTTACCCGTATCTTTGTGAACTACAGCCCCGCTGTCCTGAGATTCTCCACATTTATCATTCCTCATGTAAAGTGCTAAATACTGTACAGTGAATAACTGTGGTGTTATTTCACCTCAAGGAATATAAATCTACTGCTTCCAACTTTGAAAAGGAAGCGAGCAAACCGAGGAGCATCTAATTCACTCTACAAATAGCAGGACCTAACAGCAAAGTGCCAGTGGCAAAGCATAAACCTTTCTTGAGGGCTCAAGCAGTCCGATTTAAGAAGCCCCAGCTCATGTCTCCCCATATAATTTCTCTCTTTTTTTGTGGTGCTCTCTGACTGCTAAAGGATTATCGGACCCGGACGTATTTTTATTCAGTCAGTCATGCAACAGTGATAAGGTTGTAGGGAAAAGCAGGGAAATAAAATTACAACAAAAAACCATTCCCAACACCTTCGTAGGCGGATTGAGATATAACCTGTTGTAGGCATGTTTCAGCAGACGGAAGAGCCACGTAAAAGGATGCCCGGGCTCCGGAGAGGGTATGTATGTATGTGAGTGGGTGCCTCTCCCCGGCACTCGGTGCCTCTGCTCGATCCGGGCTGCGGCTGAGGCGCCCGGCGGCGCCTCCAAGGGGCGACCCGCGCGGTCCGGGGCCGCGGCGGGGTGCGGGAGGGGAGCAGGACCGCCTTCCTCACTGTCCTCCTCCTTCTCCTCAGCCTCCCGCACCCCCTGTGTCCGCGGGCAGAGGGCAAAGTTAATCGCCCGCACGGGGCGGCAGCGGAGGCAGCCGCCACTGCGGACCCGTCTGCTGCCTCTCGCCGCCCGGCTGCAACTCTCAAGAAGTTTCTGCCGGCGAACAGAACCGCGGCTGAGCTTTTCCCCGTCCCCCTCGCTCTCCCTCTTTTTTT